>BHDV01000729.1:141051-169425 GCA_005406045.1 Adoxophyes honmai
AAAGATACAGAGTAAAATCGGTTTTTTATTTTTCCTGTAAAATTTACTTTTTCCTATTACCATTTTATTCCCCGGGGGCGACGAATTTAATGAGACCTTAATGAGACCTATTATTTGATCGATATAAGTAACTAAAATGGACACTAAACTTGACTTTATTTCTGGACAAGAATTACTTTATGCCATAAATAGACAAAACCAATTAATGGTTCAAAGCAACTTTTACCATACTTTTAGGTTTAAAGCTAATAATGTAATAATTAAGAATCTACGGCACCGAAACGGGGGAGTTACCTACGTGTTCAAATCAGAAACGAGGAGATCCATAGAAGAAATAACAAGGGTTCACCATGCTTTTCTCGGAGCGGTTTATTAGGTATATCGTTTGGATAAGGACTTTAAAAATATTATACAAAGGAGACAAACCAATCAGCTAAATATCGGGATATTCACCATTATCATTTTTGGATAATAAATAATAGTAGTAGGCCTCCTTTAAAACGCACGCACTACACTCAGAATAATTTTTGAACAAACAATTCAAACCATTCTTGATCACAACGTAAAATTATGTTCTGTTAGTAAAATTTTTGTCTAATTGTAAGAAACAAAAAATACAACAAATAACAAACATTAGCCTTAAATCTCCACTATGAGAACTAGACAACGGATAGACATACAAACACTAAAGACTCAAAAACATTTGTCTCGCGAAGTGATCGAATCTGGGGACCCAGGCTTTGTAGATGCAGGTCAAACCACTGGGCTATCCAGCCATCTAAAAATCCGTTAAATTCGAGATACATTACCCAGCTAATGTATCCAATTCGCCATACGAATCTATATGAATTGAGCAAAATGGCACAAGACGGAAATCTACTTAGTCGAATTACCGTTACGATGGCCGGAAGACGTGTGCCATCATTTGCAGTGACGCAGCTAAAGAGGAGCGTGGTGTATTGGGCTTATCCGCTGATGTGTACGCATTACCCATGGAATAATTGCGTCATTTTGAGAGACACAATACATATAACTAAACTAGTAGACTTGCCTACTTAAAAACAACTCATCAACTCGTTCTTAGGAGGAATTATTCTAAACCCAAAATTACACGAAAAAATATGCAAAAAGGTTCTAAATCGGACGGCTCGTATTGAGAATCTATTTTATTTGACTGCAAATTTAAGAGTTGGAATTGTTGGAAACTCTTTTTAAACACATTAAATTGCAATAAGTAAAAAAATACTGTCCATGTTTTGCGGTATCAAAATTATTACTAACATTTTAACTACTGCAATATCACGTTTAACCATCTGGTTATTTACCCTGAAATTGATAAACGTGGCACTGGATTTTTGGATTTATGTGCTCTGCCTACCCCTCTTGGGAATACAGGCGTGAGAATATGACATGTATGTATGTATTATAACTACTATGAGGTAACTCGCTTTTACGTGAAATAAAATAATCTGAATCGCTCCATCCGTTCAAAAGCTACGCTAGGCAGACAATACTATTTTCATGCTTTATTGTCACGTTGAATAATGCTCAAGCACACTTCCAACGCCTGATAAATAATAATGCCAATAAAACAACTGACGATAGCACTTCAGAAACGCAAAAAAAGCTACCTTCATTTGTTTTATTTTTTACGACGGTATTATTTTCACTTTATCTACTTACAGTTGATTTGGTGGATGGAATTCTCTCCGTATGGGAGGGAAAAGAGCAAGAAAGTGATACGAGATGATATTTATGCGTACTCCGTGAGATTACGAATCTGCTCACTTGTTGAATTTAAAGAGGAAAGAATCTGTATTTACTGGACCGGGAACGACATGTTTGTGTGTTGTGTTTTGACTTGAGAACCTTTTTGCATCTTTTTAACCGACTTCAAAAAGGAGGAGGTTCTCAATTCGACCTATTTTTTTTTGTGTGTATGTTACTCGATATCTCGAAAACCCGTGGACCGATTTTCAAAATTTTTTTTTTAATCGAAAGGGTATAACTCGAAATTGGTCCCATTGGCACGAAACCAGGATCTGATGATGGAATCTTGGAGAAATCGAGGGAACTCTTCAAATTTTATATGGAGATGTACGGCGTTTTCGGTAATTTGTTGATGAAATCAAGATTTTACATTCAGTAAACAGAATACTTTTAAAATATTGCTAATTTGAAGTCGGTTTTTTTTTGTTTAAAATTATTTACGTGTAAGAATAACTCTTCCGTGGATGTCGTAAGAGGCGACTAAGGAAATGGTTTAAGGCCCTGCGCAGACGACAGACTATCCGCGACGGACTTTTTAGTCTGTGAAAATTGAACCTATGGAATTATTACGCAGTAACGCACACGACGTGCAAGAAGTCCGGCGCACAATGCATACAATCCACGCAGACTTTTTGTGCGGCTTAGACTCGATCGCACAAAAAATCTGTCGTTTGAGCTGCCCCTAAGCTATGATTTAGGCGACAGGCTGGCAACCTGTCCTCAATTACCTCTTAACTTAAAAATTATAAAAATAATGTACAAAAATATAGCGGGAGTGCCTATAAAACGTAAAACACTCATGGTTTTGTCTACAATACGTTTTTGTGCTCTGCCTGCCCCATTAGGTATAATTGTATGTACAGTCAAAGAATTGGATAACTGTGCCACTTTGTACCTTTTCACAAAAAATGTCACTGTGACACACCATATTATCTACAAATCAAAGCAATATGAAACAATTTCCTTGGCTGTATGTGTAATGTTGTAATATACATTTTACAACCACGCTTAAAACAAACTAATTTCACGGAGCTACAAACAACAAATGTTACTAAAAGTCCTACATTTTGGAGCTAACATATTGACGCAAACAAATAAAATTTACCCTCTATTCCAACATAAGTACGTATTTGTATTTACGTTCTCTGATTCAATGTCTGCCAAAAAATATGGACGTATTATATTTACGTTATGTCTGTGTACATCCCTGTACGAGAAAAAGGTTTATTTATGATCAAGAATATTGTTGCCAAGGCCTGTATTAATTGCTGTATTGATATATAGTGGTGAGGATGGGCTTTTAAATAGTTTGTAACGCGTTGGCAATTTATGTGAACAAACACAAACAAACATTTTTAGGTCTTAACTTTAGAGGTACCAATAGTGATAGGTTGCCAGCCTTTCGTCTAATACACCTTAACCTATATCCTTAGAACGAACGACAACCACTGAAGAAATGGAGAGGTGTTATTTTAAACCAGACACCACACAGGAAATAGTCATATTTTTGTCTATGTAGCGTTTCGTGTGCTCTACCTACCCCATTTGGGAATACTGGCGTAATGTATGTAGGTATGTTCACAAAATTTCATCGTTATTGGTGGCTGAATACTGAATATGGCAATAGCCCTTTGAAAAGACGATATGTAAGAGAAACGGTCGTCTTAACCTTTATAAAAGCAAGATAAAAAGCCCTAAACTTCACGCCATTCGGCTTAAGTATAGGTACAGTCACGAACCGGGATTGTTGAGCCACTTGCCACTGTTCGCAATTTAGACGTGTAATCAATGACCGATGTGACTGACTAGATGTCAGCTATTGGATTAGTATTACACGACCAAGTTACAAACATAGGTAAGTGGCTCAACAGTCCCTGTTCGCGATGGTACCTATTCTCTGTTTGAATATTTACTAGACAAACGATCGTCACCGTAGGCAAAAGTGGAAAAATAGGGGCGTTATGAAAACACATAAATCACAACGTAAGCCTCCGAATTTATTGTCTCCAATGTGCTGATGGTTCATAACTAAAACTAAGTAAAACGACCTATCTTGACTTCGCACGATATTGTGCGTTATTTAATTAATAGGTTTCGGTATGCTTTAACCCTTAGGTGCATACGGTATCAAAAATGATACCATGTCTTTTCACCACTCTAAAATATTTTTATTCTTTCTCGCCACGTTCTTATACCAGTATTTGGTTACCTTTGCTCAAATACTTCAAAGAAAAAAAAGAACTGTCAAACCTAGTACAGCCATTTTTATACTAAGTGTCAAAAGTTTGAATTGAGCGACTACTTTTTGCAAAAGGTGAAATTGCATGTTTTCATTCTTTTTTATCTGGCGGATCATGAGATATTTTCAATCGGAAAAATATGTATGAGAAAGGTTAGTATTTATATTTATCGGGATTATAGAAGTTTTTATTAGATTTGTGTTATTACAATAGTTTTTTTCAGTTTTCTGTTGGTATCGAAAATGATACTCCATGCGATGACGTCTTTTTTCGTAGTATCAATAATGATACTCCATGCACTATGTTTACTTTTCTACTAGCATGGTTTATAGCACTTTTTTGAGTTTTTTTATACTTCATCAATATTTAGCAAGTAGTGTGGGCATGTTAATAAAAGCTTATTTATATGCCCATCATCACTGCAAAGGGTTTGTCTTAGAAAAGGACATAGAAGCACTGTTGGTTCAGTTAGAAGGTGAAAAAATATCGGAAGAAAGTGCCGAGTCCGAAGGAGATGATCTGGAGTTTTATTAATGACTTAAAGAACTGCAAACAATTCTCGAGGAAGAAAAGGCAACAGAAGAACCTACAAGTATGCCAGAAGAATTAAATTTTATAGAAAAACCTGGTTCAACTAAGTTTCCCAGATCCTCGTTTTATTAAACGAGAACAGGCCATCGACGAGTTCACAAGATCCGTATATACCTATAAACACACAAAAACATGAATTTCATTTGTAGCTAATGTTTTGCGATTGTTTAGATGCTATTTTTGAAGTTTATTATTTATTGAGTAATTATGTTAGAACACATTTTTTTAGTGCTTGCTCCATGAAGTATCAAAAATGATACCAATTGTTTTCGTCAAAAAATATATATAAAAAAATGATTATGATTTTTTTTACTATTTTTCCTGGCATTCATCCGTATTTCCCAACCACATATATTTTTTTCGTGAAAAAAAATTAAATCATGCACCTAAGGGTTAAGCGAAAGGCTAGCAAGCTGTCACTATTATACCTCTTCCACCTGTTATCAAATCTAAAATTATGCTAGAAGTGGCTGCGTAGCGTGAAATAGTTATTATCATGGTTTTTATACAGGCCACGTTTCGTATGCTCTGCCTACCCCGTTTGGGAACATAGGCGTGATTGTACGTACTTAATTAACTAGTTGTGCCTGCGATTTCGTCCGGTGGAAGTGACTTTGGATATCATTTTTTATCCTACCTTTCAAGCCCTGAGAACCCTTTTTTTTGCAATACAAAGTAGCATATGTCCTTTGTCAAGCTCTTAACTGTCTGTGTACCAAATTTCATTTCAATCGGTTCTTTTTATGCTTACATAAAATCCGATATTTCGAAGTCATTCTTCGTAGATTTTCGATTGTATTTCATCGAATACACCTAACTCAATAAATGTATAGTAGTAGTATACTTAGGTTTCCCTACAAAAGAATACCTCCTTTCGAACTCCAAGGAAACAGATAAGCTGGGCGTTGATACATTGGCCAGTCAGTCTGGTTTTATGGATCGTTGTAAATAACCTTTGTAACGTACAATGCGATTCTTGAGCTCATATCTTACTTTTGGACAAAACAAACTGTGTTCTAGGAAATATTCATTGGAAGAATTTCCGATACCGTGGTGGAAAACATTGTTATATTTGTTGACTGTTTTCATTGCTCTTCAGAACGTCTATTTGTCTATTTGTCGTAATATTCAGGTCCCATTACTAGAATTAGACGAAAAAAAAACTGCAAAAAAATAAAGCAAATATTCAAACTGTCTTAACTGCTTTATACCTAGTACCTTGAAATAAAACTTAAACTTAAAACGAATTAAAAAGCCAACGAAATCATGGAAATTGGTTGTGTTATTACTTTTTATGAAACTAAAATATTGGTACTGAAAGATTTTAATTCGAATACAAATCCACAGAGGTACCAAAATATTATGCATTTTCATTAAAACAAATGGCTCGAAATCAATTAATAAATTGAAACAGGTGTGTGGTAATTACTATTGAATACAACAATATTGAAGTTTATTTTTTCAATACCTATTAGTATAAGTCAACGCACGTAAAAATACATCTGGGGGACTAGTGGAGGGGATATGTTTACGCATCTGGTATTGTCATCAAACAACCAAAATCAAACCAAAATACTTCCAAGATATTGCGGTATTTTTTGTTTAAAATTATTAATTTTTCTCACTGCACAGGTACATCACCTTAAGAGCTCTTGTAGACGTCCGGTATTATGGCACACAATGGATGTGTGTACACGAACCGGATAAATTTGTTGCCGGACAAGTGCCATACACCACCGCGAGTCCGGCGAATAAAATGGTCCGTTGTCCGGTAAAAATACCGGACGTCTACAAGAGGCCTAAGGCCTACACATTCATCAACTTGTAATATAGATTTGTGTCAAATGATGAGGCATATAAATATGTAAATAAATGTGTTTATTTAATACAGATGTAGGTACTCCCCTCAAAGTGACTATCTAGTTCTGATCGATGCACGACATTCATAGTTTACAAATTATGCCGAAAACATGGAATAAAAATACTTTAGACATTTTTCACTGTTTTTGACATATTTCGTTTTACATACATACATACATAAACGTCACGCCTTATTACCTGCGGGGTAGGCAGAGACAACAGAGCGCCATTCGCATTTATTTCGTTTTAACAATAATATATTATATTTTGGATTTCAATCCGGCAAAGCAGACAAGACGCGTCTTTGTGCAAAATTGTTTATTACACTTACTAATTATTTCTGCTATATTTCTAAGAAAATAATAACTACCTAGGCTTACAGCACAATCAAACCGCAGGCAAGGAATCCTACTCTACACACATACAGCAGTTTCTCTTTTAAGGCCCCATAAGAACTATAAATAGAGCAACAAAATAACAATTTGACTATTCAATATTCTCATCCCTGACCTTGAAAGGACTATAAACATGCAATATACACGCAAAGCTGTAAAGGAAGCAAATCACGCAAAACCAGCCAACCCTGAAAACTGACGCAATACATTATACGAGGGTAACTTTTAGAGGGATGTTTTGACACTGCGTGCGATATCATAAATTACAACAGGTGATGTCACGTTTATTTTGGTTTATTCTTGTTTTTTAAGCTCCGAGTTTTTCGTGTATTGGTTTTGCGTAATATTTGATGTGTTCTTGGGTTTTTGGAGTCAATGAACTTCCACAAGCACCTGTAAGAAAATGATCTTACTTTTTTGTGGTACCTTATCGTGAAAAACTTTTTTTTTATTTGGATATACTTTACTGTCTTAAAATGTGAAATTGACAACGTTTATTATACCGCGGGACTAAACTAAATCTCTCTTTCAAATCTCTCTCTTAAAAGGTCAGTCTGACATAAAGAAAGTTGAAAAAAAAAAGCTCCTTTGACATAGGATATTTAATTAACTCTTAATGAATAAGTGCAACTGAATGAATACTACTCAAATTTCTTCTCCAAGCCAATCCATAGCCATTCATCAACTCGTGTTTGTATTATTTTTAATTAAAATAAATTCTCTAAGCACGTCTTCTCTTGAATTAAAATCATTTACCAGTCCAATTCTCTCATTACAGAAACACAACCAAGTAATTTATTTCAGAAAATCATTTCTCTTCAAATTGAAAGCGATCGCAAACAATCCGAAGAAAAAGCAAATACAAGATTTCTTAATACTTTGGTTTAGTAAATACGACTAGTAATTTGTTCTCAAGACAATACTGCCACAGACTAAACATTTCGTACTGATTGATCCCTGAGTGTAATTATTTATTAAGTACACTTAATACATTATAGAAGCCGAATTACAAATAATCTCACCTAGTTGTAAGAAAACAGAGATTTATATCGCAGATAGAACTATTAGGTACTTCCATTTTCTCATCATCAGCCTATATACGTCCCACTGCAGGGCACAGGCCTCCTCTCAGTATGAGAGGGCTTGGGCTATAGTTCCCACGCGGGCCCAGTGCGGATTGGGAACTTCACACACAACGTTGAATTACTTCATCGCTGTGTGTAGGTTTCCTCACGATGTTTTCCTTCACCGAATAGCTCGTGATAAATATCAAATTCGATATCGCAGATAAATTCCGAAAAATTCAGAGGTGCGAGCACGGGGTTTGAACCCACGACCTTCTGCTTGAGAGGCCATAGTTCGAACCGCTGGGCTACCACGGCTTTTACTTTACTTCCATTTTCTACATTTCAGTAAATAATTACACCAACTCATGGTATTCTATTTTTACTTAAGCATTTGTATACACACAAGGTTTGTAGCTTCACTATCTAGTCGTTGCTATCAGACTGCATAATAAAAATAATTTTAAACAAAAAAAAACCGACTTCAAATTAGCTTTATCCTGAAAGGAAACTTCTGTTTATGTACGTATTTACTAAAGGTCAAGTAGGTATACGTATACGTAGCTCTCAGCAGATTCAAGGCTTTAGGAGGATCTATCTGATTTAGAACCCTCTAAACTGTTAAGTAAACCCCACGATGAACGAGCATTAGCATAAATGCAACGCTTGAGAAGCAGCAGGCCTGGCTAATTACTGAAACTATAATTTTCAGTCTGCAGGTGCATTCAGTATCGAAAAAATTATCCTTTAACTCCAAAAAATTAAGGAGTTGACCTTTCATCATCAGCTCAATCATATTTTTTTTACAGCCAAGCGTAAATACTGGTGTAGTTTTGAAAACTGTACTAAAAACATTACCTGTGCCTATAAAATTTGAGGGTTGCCCTCGATTTCCCTCATATTCCATCATCAGGTCAAAATATGCTGACAATCGGACTACCTGGAAACTATACCCTTTCAGACAAAAAAAGAATTTTCCAAATCGGTCCAAGCGTCTTCGAGTAATCAGCAAATACACATAAAAATACTCTCCATTTCTTCCGTGGATATCGCAAGAGGCAACTAAGGACCTAGGTTAAAGTAAATTTTAGGCGACAGGCTATGAGGCTAGCAACCTGTCACTATCATACCTGCTAACTCAAAACCTACAAAAAATGTGCTAGAAGTGGCCACGAAGCGTGACATAGACATAGTTTTGTCTATGTAGCGTTTTGTGTGCTCTGCCTACCCCATTTAAGAATACAGGCGTGACTGTATGTAGGTATGTAAGTAAGTACAAATGTAAGTTCGGACTAAAATTCCCGAATGCCCATACATTTTTTTTTATTTTAAGGATAATTCAAAAACTACTAGTTAGATTTTGATGAAATTAAAATGGGACCAATGGGAAGCCATTTGCTGTCGAACACAAAAAGAACCATCGAAATCGGTCCACCCGTTTAGAAGTTCTGAGGTAACATACATAAAAAAAAATAAAAAAAATAAAAAAATAAAAAATACAGCCGAATTGAATACCTCCTTTTTTGAAGTCGGTTAAAAAAACTTCATGAAACATGGAAATCCCGAGAATGAACATTCAATACACATCATGAAAAATCCGTGTCGACAAGTATTCGAACTCGGAACCTCAGGTTCCACAGTCAGGTTCTCAAACCACTGGGCTATCCACCATAGCTCCTTGTGGATTGAAAGAAACCTTGACATTGTACGTCCAATACAACGCCCTTCAATAATCAATAGGACTTTACAACAGACTGTAGATTCCATAAACTTGGATAACCCAATATGAAGTAACCATAATAATTTACGACGAAGGAAATATTGACTGAGTCGTGACGTCAAACTTGTAAGTTCAAGGAAATAGTTAATGTATGTGTAAATACGCGGGAATACGACAAATGCCGCTTTATTTATTTTGTATAGGACTGTCTTTCTTGCTGACACAGTGGCCTATGTAATACAGTAAAGCAATAGTGATAAATCGTTTGATAATACGATTTTTTTGAAACCAGTTGACAGTTTGTGTTTTTTGTGCTTTACTTGGTCTTCTTATTTCGGATTATTTGACTCAAATGAAAACACAGAGGCTGTGTGACTATAAGTAGGTACCGTTGTAGACTTCAAATAAATAAGTCGATTTCAATGCGGTTTATTTAAAATTAATCTGATTTACAAAAGGTGCAAACTCCAAATCGTCAGCACTATCCATACAAAGTGAAAAAAAAAACAAATATTTCATGCAAAGTTAGCGATTCCTTTCGTCATAACAATGCAAGAAAAAAGTGAGAACATTTTCCATTTCGAACATTTTTGATTCCGATTCTGAGCGCATCAATATTTCTTTTTCCAGATAGACAAAATTTAATTTATTGTGAACCAAA
This sequence comes from Adoxophyes honmai, assembly GCA_005406045.1. Lineage (NCBI taxonomy): Eukaryota > Metazoa > Arthropoda > Insecta > Lepidoptera > Tortricidae > Adoxophyes > Adoxophyes honmai. Next base: position 151,353 of record BHDV01000729.1, read on the forward strand.
ATGCCTAGTCACACCAAAATCTAGTTTAATTTCCTATTAGATATTGTGCATTACTCACATACATCCCTGGTTTCCATACTGTATCAATAGTGATACACTGTAGCCAACTCGGCCTTGTCTGATTCCCTTACCCGCGACAAACAGGATTGGTGTCCTTTGTGCCGCCCTAAACTTTTAACCCAGATTCGCTAAACTTTACACTTTATTACTTATTGATCGAATTAAGGCCCGGTTTAGGGCAACCGTTTCTATTATTACGTCAGAGACAAGACAAGATGGCGTTTTTGGGTCAAATTATTAAAATATAATATAATAATAGTTAGTAATAATAAATGTAAGAGAGGTGTAAGATTAATGTAAGAGGCCGACTATGCAACTAAGGAAATTGTTTGGGTGACAGAGTTCTTTCACTATCATAATATCTCTTTCATCTTTGTTTAAACCTAAAATGATGCTGAACTATAAAAAGTGACAAAGTCATGATTTTTGTATATGTTACGTTTGGCTATGTATATTGTGAATGCAGGCGAGATATTTATGTATGTATGTGTAAAAATATTGTCGTGCAATTTAAAAGCAAGTTGCTGTCAAAAACTGTATAACCTCCTGGATCCCCCGGTCCTCACATGAGGACATAACATTAAAAAAAATCTGAAGTCTAATGTCAAACCGTCTTAACAAGTTTACACGCATAGTACGTTTCCGAACGCACTTGTCAACATAAAAAAATAAACACCGAGTCACAAACACCCAATCAGCGATCAGTGCGGCTTTGACATCAAACACTGCCAGCCACGCCATTCCTCGCGGTAAGTAAATCTAAAGTTATCTCAATGGATTGTTAATTATATATTTTTGTTTTGTTTTTATTAGTACACTTTTGGTATATTTCATATGTTAGTAAGTGCATTTCTTGCATGTAATTGGAAAAAAATAGTTTTATGTATCTCTGAAGTTAATGTACTCATGCGAGTACAAGAGGACGGATTAGTTTTTTTTATGTTCTCGTACGAGTACAAAGGGTCTTAACGCTGTCAGTTATTTTATCTTTCGTAAAAACTAATTATGTTTTAATTTCAATTTTCAGGCTTGAAGGACTGTGAAATAGAGGAGTTGCTTAATTTCGATGAATCCGACGGCCTTTCCGAAGGCGAAAATGTTTATGTGACAACTAAGTATCATTCATCATTCTAAAGTTAGAACGCCATGAGCCTATTTCATCTGAATCAGAAAACGACGATGATGACATCTTTGAAATCTACAAAATATATTGAAAGAAATAACTTCGGCGGTTCCTAGTCCTGCAATAACAATAGAAATAGAGGGGGATCACGTTTTTCTAGTCCAAGCATAAGAAGCGAAATAAGCGATGCATCAGCAGCTACTTGTTCAAGTTTCGCATACGATTTAGAAAATGAAGACATTCCCAGTCCATTTTTTTCACCACCTGTTCTACAAGTTAAAAACTGAATTAAAACAAAACGTTTACTTTAGATTAAGTCCGAAAAAAATGTTAGGTACTTAGTGAAATTGTAACAATTGTAATTTTTAGAATATAGGATCAAATCTGGGTCATGAACAATACTCAGATTTCAGTGTACCCAGATTTCATCCAGTGAAGTGATTTATTTTTATATACAAGTTTTTATGTTTGTACTAGTGCGTCTAGTGCAATTTATATATTAAAGTTTGTTTTTGTTACTATTTTTAACAAAAGATTCTGTTACCTTTGTAAACCAGTGTATAATTATCAGTATAAAAATGTATTTTGTACATGCCTAAGTAATGTTAATTCTTTGTGATATTACGATTTATGTGATACTTAATTAATCGGAGGAAGTACAAATCAGGAGTTTTTATGAGTTTATACGCAAATAAAGTTGATTTTTCTAGTATTTTGACTTAGTTAATACTGTTCTCGAGTGAGGTCAAAGTCCTTGTGTACTCGTCTGAGGACATAGTGAAAAATCGAGGGGAAAACTCCAGGATTTTTTTTATTAATTTTCCAACAGTAAGGGGTATGTACTTAATACAGTTTATGGAAAAAATGATAGTTCTGGCAAAATAAGTATCTCCAGGATCCAGGAGGATAAACATAAAGTATGAAATGCCTCATCCGCAATGTATGTCGTGCAACAAAACAATATTGATGTTTACCTAGCCGAAGGAACCTCTTTGACAGCTCAGCTGGAATGATGTTTGGTCTGATTGGAAATGATCCCATACACCACACACTTATCTTTTCTAGGGTTCCGTTTTTAGTAAAAATAATACATACTTACATACATCAAGCCTATATTCCTTAATAGGGTAGGCACACGAAACGCTACATAGACAAAACCATGATTGTCTTACGTTTCATAGCCATTTCCAGCATTTTTTTAGGTTTGAGTTGACAGGTATAATAATGTCAGGTTAATAAACCGTATTGTCTAAAATATCATCATCATCATCATCAGCCTATATACGTCCCACTGCAGGGCACAGGCCTCCTCTCAGTATGAGAGGGCTTGGGCGATAGTTCCCACGCGGGCCCAGTGCGGATTGGGAACTTCACACACAACGTTGAATTACTTCGTCGCTGTGTGTAGGTTTCCTCACGATGTTTTCCTTCACCGAATAGCTCGTGATAAATATCAAATTTGATATCGCACATAAATTCCGAAAAATTCAGAGGTGCGAGCCCGGGGTTTGAACCCACGACGCTTTGCTTGAGAGGCCACAGTTAAAACCGCTGGGCTATCACGGCTAAAATATGCCTAAACCTATTTCCTTACTCGCCTCTTACGACGTCCACGGAAGAAATAGAGAGGTGCTATTATAAACCTGACACCACGGGGTATAGTAAAAGTAAAATATCTATGTAATTTAGTTTTGGACATCACTATCCTAACTAAGGTAAAAGTACCAATGCTCGACGCCTCAACGCCCAGTAGTCGAAACCCATCTGTCACCTGTCTTACTATGACATAAGGTTACAAGTGCCAAGTATTGGGTCAGTGTCGAGCACAGGGACGTTTACCTTATCGTTTTTGTGTTTTTTTTTTCAAAATTTCATTTATACAAGTAGGCTACAACGCTCTTTCGCGCAACCTTTGTTTCAGTCTACGCTACGTAAAGACCTTAATTTAATTTTGTAATAAAAATTCGCCAAGAAATATTAAAAACTACATAGCATTATGGAATACTAATTTTAAGGAGAATATTTTATCGGCTTTCCGTATCATTATGGATTCCTTTGAAAAAGCATCGTGTCTTACTTAATATTAGCAGTACGGTCAAGGACTTTAATTCATGAGCCATCAACCATCATAGTACTTTTTCAAAGAAAAATCATTACGATTTCCCTTGATAATTAATGGGATGTCACTATGACGTTTACTGTGAATTGATTCCATGGTGGCTCATGGATTAAAGTCCTTGACTGTACCTCCCTATTTAAAAAAAGTAAGCTTTTTTTTGTCCACATCAGTATTGGACACCTACTTTGGTAAATAAAATGGCGTTTTTGTAATAATTTGTTTAGTTCGTAAATTTTATCGTAATAAATAATAAAATAGCTACTCTAATGAGTTTATACTCAGAATTGCAAATGAACATATAATTTGTTTTCATAAAACATGTAAATGTACGTTTGTAAAATGCAGAATAACCTTACAAAAGCAAGAATGAATTTCAACCTAGCAACATTATTTTTGAACTCGTAGAAAAGATTCGTGTAAAATAGAAAAAGGGTCTCACAAATTGCAATTAACTTTTGCCAGTTCTTTAAATTAGATTTACTGCTTTTGGTAAATTTCCAAGCGGGCCGCGTTGAATTCGTAAAAAGCTGTTGAATGCGTGAAATGAATGTGGAATTATTAAGTGCCGATTGCTCAGGAAATACGAGAGTATATTTATTTGATTTTGATTGCTTGCCTTACTTGCAAATTACTATTTATTAAGGCCTCGCTGTTTCTTCCGTGGATGTCCTAAGAGGTGGATAAGGAAACAGGTGTAGGTATGCTTTAGACGGTAGCTTAGCAATCTGTCACCATTGAACCTCATATATGAAAAACTAAAATTATGCTGTGTCTATGAAACTTGAAATTCTTCAGATGTACAGTCAAATAATTTAACCGTAGACTCAACTCATAGTTAAACGTCATAGTGACATCCCATAAATTATCAAGGAACATCGTAATGACTTTTTCTTTGAAAAGGTTCCATGGTCGCTCATGAATTAAAGTCCTACGAGCATGTAATATTTAATTTATTTGAGACTAGCTTTCCGCCCGCGGCTCCGCCCGCGTGGAACTCGGTTATATTGCGGTATAAACCACAATTATAAGAAAACTTCTCGTTTCAAAAGACACACGGCGCCATCGATCTATCATCTATCGATCGGTTATCGATTGATATCGATCTATCATCGATCGATATCGATCTATCAAGCAAACTATATTTTTGTTTTCCCTCGGGAACATCAATTTTTTTCGGGATAATAAGTAGCCTATGTCACTCTCCGTGCCCTAAACTATCTTTACCTAAAAAATCACGTCAATTCATCGCTCCGTTTAGCCGTGAAAGACGGACAAACAAACAAACAAACAAACACACTTTCACATTTATATATTGGTACGGATTTTATATCCCTGGTTGGTTGACGTCTACAGTGTTAATTGAAGAAGTGTTATTCTAAACCTGACACCACACGGAACACAGACACAAATCAGAGTAATATTGATTGGATACTAAACCCCGTCGCGAAGAAAATTGCAAGTAGCTAGTAGCACAAAATGGCACAGTATAGGTAGGCAAGTACTCACAGTAATCCGTCACGGGCGCCCCCACTAATGTCTGTCTTGCGACCCCATCAATCAGCTTATGAGAGGTGGTCGTGATTTTCATTCGTGATTTACCGAGAACTTCCTGCGAGTTTGGATTATTCATGTTGCCTTTACGTTTGTTTTCTCGGAAGTCCATACTAGAGGCTGAACTTTTAAACGTATTACTTAAATGGACTTCAGTGTCGTAAATGGATCACAAGTAACGAATCTAAGCAGACGTGGCACTGTTTTCTCTTTTTTTATCTCTTGTGGAAAACCAAAGAACCGTATCTCATAAAACTGTTCGGTCTCATGTTTTGTAAAAGACAAGAGGGAGAAAAAACTAATAATTTTAGAGTAATATGGTCGGAAATCAAATCCAAAGGAGCTTTGAAATATTTAGATAATGATACTTTATTGTACAAAAAATACATACAAAGCATCACACCTGTATTACCAAATGGGGTAGGCAGAGCACATAAAACATTACATAACGTCGCTGTTCCTGCAGAAATCGCTATGTGTTTTTAACCAACTTTTCAGGAGACACAAAAAAACTGATTTCCTCATTAACCATGTATGGAAAGTTAGTAATTTTTTTTGTGCTATTGCCTTGTGATTTTGTACATGAAATGATAATTTTTTTAAAAAGATATAGTGAAAACTGAATTTTATACGCATAGAAAAACTGAAATTTGTTACATAGCGATAAATATCTCGTACTAAAATATCGCTATGTGCCGAAAAACACATAAGTCGAACGCGAACGACACGATCGAATTAATTCGCTATGTGTGCTCCGAAAGACACATATCGGAACAAATTTTCGCGTGATATGAATATGAAACGGTCCTGCTATGTGATTAGTGACACTTAGTTATTTTTAAGGAGTTTTTAAGGGAACATTTTGACATACAAACTTCACATGGTTATTTTTTCACATGCAGAAATAATAAAGATAGCTTCACGCCGTTTTTAGAGCATACGTATATGGACCTAAGGTTCAAAATGGCATAAAAAACCAAAAATCGAAAAAATGCACATAGCGATTTTTGTAGGAACAGCGACGATAAAAATAAACACATGACTATAATTCCACATTCTGAGGAAACTTCTAGATTTATTTAGGTTTTAAATTAAGAAGTAGTAAAGTGGCAGGTTGCTTGCCAGTCGCCTAAAATATTTATAACTAAACCTTTTTCCCTACTTGCCTCTCACATCCACAAACAGAATGGTGATTCCAAACCAGACTACACGAGAACTCATAAGAGATGAAAAAACCGTAATACAGAAATGTCATGAACAAGGTGTTGTAGACAAAGGCGAATGTGCCTTTTATAGGGAATCTTTTCTCACAGCCAACTAGACATTTTGGTGCCATCTTTTTTTTAATCTGGCTGAAAAATCACTACAGACATTGATATTACGGCTCAAAGTTAGATGCCGTTATTTGCACGCTTCGAAATTCAAAACAACGCAAACCTCGCAAGGCGCGAAGTAATTTTCGATCTCGTAATCGCGTTCAAATGAACCGGCCAGTATTTTGCGGGCCCGACTCGCATTCCAATCGACGATTTAAATTTTTGCACCCGACTCGATTAAAGTGGGGTGAAATTTAATTACATGTTAGTTGCGTTCTAATCGGGCGTTTGTGTTTTGTTTGGGTGAGGCTTGATTAAAACAAAACAAATGAGTATCGTAATTCGCCGTCATTTGTTTTTGTTTGCAATCTACGTTGGTTGTAGAGTGTTACGTTACATTACATTGGACTTAATTTGTTTACCTAGTACACCTTGATTAAGAATCGTTTTAACGGATATTTTTGTATGTTTCAGATTGATCGTGTTTCAAGTGGGATTTAACATAAGTAAGTAGAAGCAGTTGTTTTTCGTATCATACAGTTACTTATTAAATTCATCTAACAAACGTAATCAAACACAAACAATATTTATTTAACACACCATAACAAAAAAAAAAAATGAAAATACCCATAACACAATGCTTTATAAACCAAAATACACGCTAAATATTTCATGTATACAACAAAAATGTCTTAAATAGAGTTTAGCTCTACATATTTCGGGCTAATCTGTAGCCCTTCATCAATAGACAAAATAAAGCGGTCGCTTCTAATGGGTCGCTTTCTAGCCTGAAACATGTCGAGCTATTAACTTAAGACGAATATTCCAAGGCGAAACTTAATTCAAATTAAACCCAACATAAAAGTAAACCTTAGTCAAGTCAGACGATAAACATCTGCCAACAAACCAACACAAACTCGACATGCGCTCCACGGCTAAATCCATTTTTATGTTCATTGGAAAACAAGGCGTAAAATTCCGACAACACTGTGAACGAATTCCGGGTAAGAATGATACAGGGAAAGTATGGCTTTACCTATAAAGCTAATGAAAATCAATGATGAAAATTGAATAAAGAGAGTACCTACTGAAAAGCTATATTCTATCATACATAAATATAACATCGTACTCTTAGGTCTATGATATTGCCAATTTTACTTTCTTAAATAAACTTGAACGAGCGAGCTCCGTATGTGATGAGTATGTTTTTAATTACCTCATCGTTTCAACCGCATTACAGCAGGACATCACGTTAATTTCGTAGCTCGGGTTCTTGAAGCTACCCGCACTTGATTTTTATCAGTACAGACTATTTTAACTACCTGCGTTTTATTAATGTTATCAACTGCCACCCTATCGCACCGACACACAACACTAACAATACGAGTATCAGACGGTGTCTCCTAATGCTCATTGTCTAGGCTGGCACTTATTTATTACAGGATTCCATGAAGATGAAGGCTGAAATCCATAAACTCGGTAAAATTTTTATAATTTTTCATTTGAACCGCTTCACGCCCTATTCGCGAGTAATAATGTAGTTCTGTAGAGAGAATTATGGTTTAAAACTCCAAAATGAGTGACAATCACAAAAGCTTATAACATTAAGTACTTTGTATGCGAGTCCATTAAACCACGGTAATGTTCGCTTATTGATGAAATATCAAGCATTAAAGCTAAATCAGCGATAATTGTTCTGGCTAGCGCGGTTCGCCACACATCGCTAAAACCATAATTCATTACGACCAAAGTTAAATGGAATTATGACTACATGAATAGCTTTCGATCAATTTAATTGAATATTTCGCAACGTATTTACTGCCTCAAACAAGCATACAAGTCTAAATTTATTGATAAAATGATTAAACCTAGACTTGGGTTTTGTTAACCATTTTGTAGTAATTGGAATGCCCTTCATCTTTCTGGGGTTTTAACACATAGCGTTTTTTTTTCTTCTTTTTCGTCGCATTCTTAACAGAATGATCGTGATTGTCACATCAGGGGTGGAGGCAAACACAAAAATCTAACAATTCTTGCGGCGCATTATTCTTGGCAATGAAGGTCTGTTCAAAGCGCTGGTAGACTCGAAATTGAAGAGTAAAAGTCCTCTTAGAAGCCTAATTGCATAACTAAACTTTCGAATTTTGATTTTTAAAGTTTTGTTACCGGCCTGGATACAAACAAAACCATTGCAATTTCAGACTTTTTAGGTAACAAAGGCAATAATGACTGTTTAGGTATGGGTCTTATCCTAAATCATGCCTAAACCCGTGTAAACGAGGTATTTGACTTCAAAAACTAAAACCAAGACTTTCCCCTCTCAATTTCTCCACGTTCCCTTTTTCTTTCAGCAAAATCTAAACATAAGCACTCATATCTCAGCCAGTCGGCCTTTTGAATCTCACACTTGTTTCTCCTCCTTACCTAAACAGGAATCTTTTGTATTCGTTCAGTAGATTTTGTAAGAAATCCTCAAGCCTACCGGGCTTGCTCGTGATTCGTCGTATTTAGCAAAACTTAGAGCCTAAACCAACAGGAGGTGATTATGTCATAAAATTAAAATGTTCCTATGAAATTTTGCATTTTAACAGCTGCGGTTTTTGAAGATAACGCGCCCTACCCCAATCAAAATGTATTTATTTTTTAAGATTCTGATATCAAGATTGATGGGTAACGGAAAGATCTATTTCGTTGTTCCTTTAGTGGTAAGGAACTTTATATGCGCTGGCTTGCCATGAATAGCATTCTACAAAATGTGGCGTTAATAGGTACTGAGAAACGTATCTGGATATAGGGTAGTTAGGTATTTTACTACGAAGATTGACCGCAACCTGTGCTGTTGAAATTCTCCATACAATTAATCACTTACGCCGTCGCAAGCGAGTACATACACATACATACACATACATACACATACATACACATACATATTCTCACGCCTGTATTCCCAAGAGGGGTAGGCAGAGCACATGAATTCAAAAATCCAGTGCCACGTTTAGCAATTTCAGGGTAACCAGATGGTTAAAAGTGATCAGTTTGTATAGGACCGTTACTTGTCTTGTCGATCACGAGAGTTGTGTAAACATGCCGCTGGGAGGCGCTGTCTCAGTTCCCATATAAACTGATGCGTTTTAACGCAGACGAGAGCGACTCTTGCTTTGATCGTAATGACGACACATGGGGTACTGAACGAAAACAACACGCCACGTACCATCGCGAACAGGGATTGTTGAGCCACTTACCTATGTTTGTAACTTGGTCGTGTAATACTAATCCAATAGCTGACATCTAGTCGGTCACATCGGTCATTGATTACACGTCTAAATTGCGAACAGTGGCACGTGGCTCAACAATCCCTGTTCGTGACTACGTACGCGGCACAAAGTCCCGTTCGTTATCAAAGTGAAACTTTTTAACTGATATACGCTACTCCAGTCGACTCAGTGCTCCAACGGACTGATATCGGATCCGCATTTCTCATTTCCCTCTTTTTTAAAGGGGGGATTTTTCGTGGTTTCCTATTATTGCGAGATCCTTTTCGAGGTCCCATTTATTTTGCTCGTCTCGATTTGTAAATTACTGTGGATATTTTTATTAATTCCGTGAATGTTTTTTTAAACGGTCGTCGTTATTTACTGGATTCCGAGCGTCTTTGATGCGACATTTGTGTAAACGCAATTGTGCTTGGTTCTTGGTTCATCTTTAGTATTTTGAAGTGTTATTAACTTTCATGAGTGGAACATTTGGCCGTTTAAACCGACATCATTTATCCCAACACTTAAGTATTCAAATTTTATCATTATTATTATTTCTTGAAATATTCATACACTAAGTGCGTCGTTTAGTGTCTGCGTATAGAATATCATATTAATTTATTACACAAACACACTATATGACACATTTAAAAACCTGCAGTCCAGCGGTTTACTTGTGGCGTCTCTTGCAGAGGGTCATTGGTTCGAATCCCGGGCTCGCACCTCTAATTTAAAAATAAGCTATAAAGTAAAGGTAAAAGCTATAAGTTAAGAAACATAACTCATATGAGTGCATACAAAATGGATTATAATTATGATTTTCTACATTTATCTCTTGCGTTCTTTGTCAGTTTCTGTTACGAGCACTTTTAGTTGAAACAAACATTGCCTTTTCCAATTTCTTCTCGAAGAATAAAATTGGAAACGTCACAAAAAAAATCTGTCACTCTAGCTTTAATTTAAAAATCGTGGTCAAACCAGCGCATTTTTAAGGAGTTATGAAGGAGACACGAACTGTCATAAAATTTCAGGTCTCCGTCCTATACCCTCTCAAAACTTTTGCAAAAGGCGTTCAAAATTACAAAACAAAAGTTCCAATTTCCTTTGTCCTCACACTTTTGTTCGCGACACAAAAGACCTAGTTCCAACTCTAAGATAGTGCTAAACTCTTATCTCTGTACACTCTCAGAGATAGCTAATAGTATCAAGTAGATATCAAGTGCCACCACGGACTTATATCGAAATAGATACCGCGAGTTCCTGCATTTGTTTGAAAACCAAGCGTGACACATTTTCTCTACCTACTGTAACGCCACATAAGCGCTTTAGTGATGGGAATTGACGATCCGAGTGAAACCAATTCAAAAGTGATACCTCTTTATTCAAGTTGTCCTGTCTCTACAAAATTAAACCTAATCGAAGTAGTACAAGACTAAATGAAATCGCATAAAAGGAAGAGTATTGCTCTCCCTTTTGGCACGCGAAGTACATACACTTGAGTCATCTATTTCAATGTAAGTCTGTTAGTGCCACTGTGCTAGCTAATTTTAACCTAGAGATAATCAAAGGACTCCGACTGAGAAATTCCCCGAGACATTGTCTTATCAAAATGATTTCAAATTAAGTTCATTGGAAGTCTAAGAATGTTAGCAAATCTGTATTCAAAAGCACAGAGTAGGTAGTATGTACGTACAGATCGAAATGTAGCTATTTCTTTACCTACATACCTACATACATACCGTCACGCCTCTTTCCCACAAGGGTAGGCAGAGACACTTCGTTCCACTTGCTACGATCCTGACATACCTCTTTTGCTTCATCCACGTTCATCAGTCTCTTCATACATGGTCGTCGATTTCGGGTACTATTGACCTGTCCTGTTTCTAAAACGTCCGCGATTTGGTCACGGAACGTCCGTCTAGGTTTTCCCCTCCCAACACATCCATTCAGACTTCCAGCATAAATCTGTTTAGTCAATCTTCTTTCATCCATCCTCTTTACATTCATCCATGATCATCCTCTCTAATTTTACCTGCTTGCCGTAAACCATTCTCGGGTCTCACGTAGCGTACCTAAACTGCTGAGTGTACCTACCTCCCTTGCCAAAAGGCATTAAATGAGACAAATAGTCTAACTTCTGTCTGTCTCTCTATCCGTCCGTCTGATACAGTACTCTACCCTCATACCAAAATTATCTTAACTTACTATGGCCGTTATCAGACAAAGATTTATAAAGTATATTTATACTTGAAGTAAAATGAAGTAAATTTTTAAAAGGGTCGTTGCAGGAAAGTTTTTATATTATACCCTTCATTTACGAGGTTGTAAAATTCTAGCAATCGATTTTTTTTATTTCGACGTAAAAACTCAAAACAAAAAGCTCTTAATATTAAATGTAGACGAAGGCGATTACGCATGACCTTTAAACATAATAAAAACAATGAGTTAAAAAAGTGGTAGTGAATGGTCAATCTCCTACGAGTTCGAAAACTATTTTTTTAAATTCTATTCTGTTTTCTTACTGCATCTGGTATGATGATGAGCGTGCCTTTAGACACAGATGTTGTAAGTGTTTAATGCTATCCGACTTTTGACAATAATAGCGAATATGATCGCGAATGTGGGTAGTTGTAAGCCGGTGTCAGTGGCGTTAAGTAGTGCGCGTCTAATTGCAACTGCCATGGTGCGTTTCTCCGATGATGCGTCACGAATCAGTCCGAAACATGTCAAGTCATTTTTATTTCAATCACCGTCAACGTTATTATGACATCAACCGGCTGAGCTCGGCACGGCAGGCACTGTCAGTTGTCAGAAAATATCAAAAAGTCGGACCTACAAAAAATATCCATTTATTTTTATTTTGACACTTGGCAAAGCTGACATATTCGATGGTAATCCTCTCGGCTTAAAAGGTTATTTCATCAACTTTAAGAGTCAAAAATTCCCGACATTTTAGTTCCAAACTTTGTTTAAACATAACGAAATACTACCGGCATGGGTTTAAAAAAAAAACTTATCTCATCCTACTCCTGATCTACATTTACACATGCAGAGAAACAGAGAGAGAGACAGATTAATGCACACTTACATAATCTTATGCTTTCTCTGTACTCGTATGACTAAACTATGGTCCATTCAGGATAATATTAGACTTTTAACAGTCTAATCCTCACACATATTTAAGTAAAACCTAAGGGTCAATTCACACCAGAAGAGCAGCGCAGCGCGGCGTAGCGCAGCGACCCGCTCCGTGGAGTATGCGCGAGGATTCCTGCGACTGTTCGAGAAGCCGCTGGAATGCGTAGGAAGTCGCTGGAATTTACATAATTATTGACATATTGACATTATGTATTGACAGCGGCCGTCGCGACTACTCGAGCATCCTCGGACATTCCTGCGACAGCTCGCGCAGTCGCACGGCTTTGTTTATGGAATGCGCTGTAATTACCATGGATACGCGGGCATGCGCGCGCATCGTTAGAGTTTCTCATGCTATAATAAGTCTTATTGTAATGAAAATAAAGTTGAAATTCTCATGACACTGAAACTGCGCTCCGCTACGCCGCGCTGCGCTGCTCTTCTGGTGGGAATTGACCCTAAGAGGTCGCGGCAAATGGTGATACCGTTTGTGGTCAGAACATTATAACAAACATTAATAAGTTTTATTGCAATAATGTTTTAAGGCCGGCGCTGACTGCCGGCATGGCACGGCAGGTCATGGCAAAGGATTTGTTACTGATATAACTATTTTAAATCTTATTACTATGAGTTTAGAATTCATGTTACTTTATTTTGATACAACGATGCCGCGGCATGCCACAGCATGCCGAAGCATTCCACGGGTTATTTTACAGGATGCTGCGGCATAACTTGCCGTGCCGTTCCGTGCCATGCCGGCAGTCAGCGCCGGCCTTTAAAGTTTTACCTTTAGATTCCTGAGAAAAAAAATAGTCCTTTAAAAGTCTAATGTTTCCTGAATGGACCATAGCCTGGCAATTTATCAGCTTCGATCATTTTCTTTGACTGTACGTGTTAATATTGAAAATTTAGTTATAATCATCGATACTCGTCGACGGTCATAATATTAGACGCAAACCACACGCATTGGTTAGTATTAGGGAGACAGTAACCAGTGGCGATATGTTACGATCTATTATCACAGCGCTGTTACTGCGAGATTTACTACGTGTTTGCAATACTCGTAATGCGGATGACGACTTGGTTAAGTATGCATACCTACTCGTACATACAGGATGTACAGAACCGACCCCTTGGTAAATTATTACAGTTATGGAATCTAATGAAAACTGTTTCTTTTTTGTTTTTGATTCAACGGACGTAGGATACATACATATACATACATATTTTCACGCCTGTATTCCCAAGCTGACAAAGCTAGCCTGTCATATAAGACACTCCTAAACATATTTCCTTGGTCGCCTCTTACGACATCCAACTGGCTCATTACTCCTGCAAACTCAAAACCTAAACACATGTCCTAGAAGCCACCATAGTGTAGAAGTGGCAACGAAACGTGAAATAGTCATGGTTTTGTCTATGTAGCGTTTCGTATGCTCTGCCTACCCCTTTGGGAATATGTCTTTTTTCATTCGCTTAAACTCTCGTGGCACTTTGTAATCGTTTCATTAAAACCGACCCCTTACAAGGTTTGGTCAAGGCCAACTTTGGTGAATGAAAGCAAAAGGCCACCGACCGTCCGTGATGACGTCTTTTGGCAAAGGTCTCCCTTTTAACAAATCCAATGGACGTTTTTGGCTAATGATCGTGATGACCAAGGATGTGGATGCGTAGTTTTTTGATATCCGCGTATGCCCCGTGTGGTGCTGGGTTTCGAATAAGACCTTACTTTTTCTTCTGGAGATATTGTAGGCGAGCAAGGATTCACCGATCAACATCTTTTCACTACCTAAAAATATCCTACAAGTGGCCGTGAAATGTGAAATAATCATGATTTTGATTAAATAACTTTTCGTGTGCTCTGTGTACCCCGTAGAAAAACAGGCGTAATGTGATGTAATGTGATTTTCGTTTGCGGAAGTGGAAATTGCTCGTCTCACATCCGTAGATTTACTGTGTGGTGTCGAATTTAGAAGACATCTCTCCATGTCTTTTGCCAATGTCGTAAGAGGCGACAAAGGCAATAGATTAAGGTGTGTTTTTGATGTGGCACTGGATTTTTTGAATTCATGTGCTCTGCCTACCCCTCATGGGAATACAGACGTGAGAATATGTATGTATGTTTTTGACGACAGGCTAGCAACCTGTCATCGTTATACTTCTCAACTACAGTACTTGGTTTTGTACCTATACGTTGAAACTTTCTTATGGGAATACAGGCATGATATTATTATAACATATGTTGTACTATCGAACCAATTGATTTCTGACCCACCATAGAACCTATGCACAGTGAACGCCATAGTGACATTGCATTGCTCGACAGGCGAAATCTCTGACGTTTATTGTGACAACGTTCTGCGATGGGTCAGGAATCAGTTGGTTCGATTGTATAAAAAGATAGTAATTTATGACGTACTGTATTCGTCTTTAAATACTATAGATGTATAGACAGAAAAGCTATAGGTCTGACAACACTGGCTGGTCAGGTTGCTCTGACAAATGGTTCCACAGCACAAGCCAGCACCGAAGTATATCATAGAAACCAATCCACCGCACCAATAACTTATCGACCATACAAAAGTTTATTTATAAGTGTTCGGTGCACGCTCTCCTATCACTGTAATCGATTTGGCTCGACTAAATTTAACAGCGAATGTGGGAATCGACTGCTGGCCTGCATTGAATATTGGTTGCGTCGATTCACGTACAAAAGGAAAGTTAATTCGCAAATTGATGCCTATCAGGAGTGTGAGACGATTTGTTTGATCGGACTCTTTAACTTAAAGGGTCATTTGATTATTTTTTTTAGAATAACGTAGGCAAAGTCCAAGTAGGTATGAATAATTTGTGAAGTGTTATTCTAAACCCAACATCACAATAAAAAAAAATATGAATCCTTGAAAAAAAAGTTCTGATTTAAAAAATAAAGGTATACTCCTTTTAGGTCCCATTTTCGTGGTTTTTGGACATCCGGTACGTTTCAAGACTGATGAATGTTTTTGAAACAAGAGAGCTATAGTAAAGGACAGTAATTCAAGAATTTGTTTTATGAAATTTTGTTTATCTTTTACACCGACTCATTGCAAGACTAAATTTTATTCTTGTTTGATTCGACTGTATTAAAAGTTATATTTTCAAAAGTTCTCGCGACCAGGCGTCGACTTCCAAACAGGCGATGTCGAATTAAATCAGCCTGTTTGTGTCTCGAAATACATTTCAATTTAAATTTGGTAATGACATTTCTGATGATTACTTTCGGAGTTAACTTTAACTGAATTAAATTGAAACGCATTTTGAGTTCTAGGGAAACGGAGATTGATAACAAATCTTGAACATTGATATCAACGACCAAACGATTTGAGTTATGGAAACTTGTTTTTTCCTTAAGGTAATCCTTCAAATGACACGCAAACGCATATTACATTTGTATAGTTGTCCATACCCACTACTATGTACAGTTGAAACAACTGATTTTATAACCCTCCGCAAAACGTCGTCATAATTAAGATAATTAAGTTTTTCTTTGACAACAAGTTTACTATACCTAAATAGATTCTACAGTGGGTCAGGAATTAATCGCTTAAGTTATGGACTCTAGTTTTGCTATATATCGACTCTTAACTTAGTAAAAATTAACCCTTTGCCTAACAAATACAGGTTTTTAATCTCAATTAAGAGCGTGCACACAAAATTCGGTGATTTTGATGTTTTTCAAATGCTTTAGAAAGCTATAAATCCTTAAGTTTTTAAAGAAAAACTACAGTAACATATAAATAAACTCTTTTTCTAGGGATTAACGGAAAGAAATATTTTATTAGCAACACAGATTTCTTTTACTTAGCCAATTTGTTGAAGGGTTTTCACAAAAATACGCGTCAGAGCTGTCTTTCACTTGAAAATTTTCCATTAAAATTTACCATAAACGATATAAACTTGTTATTATCTGATAGACAATATAGTCTACTGGGGATTAACGGAGAGACATGCATCAAATTATTGGTTTTTATTATTCAAATATCATTTTACATAATTTCAAAGTTGAACTATTACTTTATTTTTTTTCTCATTGATTTTAATGTAATTACAAATGAAACAATTTTATTGTAAATTTACAGAATATGTTTAGTCTAACTATATTTTTTTCATGGCTAAATATGAGTTAATTTATTTTTCACGATTTTTTAAACATTGGTCCAAAACCACTAAGGTCAGGTGGGGGAAGAGAAACGCAGGGATAAGAGGGCTCTACAGACCATAATCACTCATAACTCGACGAGTTATGGTCTGTGGTGCCTCTTACCCCTGCCCTGCCCCTGAATTTCTCTTCCCCGCCTGATATTATAATTACGTTCGTAAAAAATGTGTGCGCCCTCTTAAGTCTGCTGCTAGCAGCGACTTCCTCTACTCTGTCTTACATTTCAGAGCGTCTAGTGTATTCAAAATGATGATGAAATCGATATCAATTTCGTTTGCGAATTAATTGAGACGTGTCGACCGCGGCAATTGTGCAAACGTGCCGCTTAGCGGCGCTGTCTTGGTTTCCATACGATTCCGCGTTAATTCACAAACGAAATCGACTGATTCTTGATCAACTTCATGACACTAGAAGCTCTGGACCCTCTCCATCGCTCATGACCCGCCAGTGAGTCACAACTCACCCGGGTGGATATTTGGGCGTTCGAACCGCTGTCATTATTCTCAACACTTTTTTTATCAGATTCTTTAAGAAATTTTTGTATAATAGTCTAGTGTGTACCTCTCTATAAGGCACAGACACTATATAACACACTTATTGTACCAATTTCTTAAGAAATCCGATAAAATAAGTGTTGAGAATAATGATAGCGGTTCAAACGCCCGAATATTTTATTTTACCCACCCATAGCGGTACATCCCGGGCTAGATTATTTCAAGTGCTAATAAATCCTTAGTCCGCTTGTTTTTCGTCCCATAAAACGTTGATTTATTTCTTAGGCGCTAGTTAACATGAAAGAAATATAAGTAGGTGCTTGGCACGCCCTAAATAATGTTGTACGTTGGTCTCAAAAATATAGGTCAAAGGTGTCAAGTGCGATTCGACTTGCTTTGTACTTTTACGTATTCGCAGAGCCGTTGACAGAATGAAGATGAAAGACGATCTTTGTTAAGGTGTGTTGGTCGGTTGCAAGATCACAGGTTATTAAGTAGTTAATATTACATTTTTTTTACTGATAAATTCGCGTTTTATTGTATCGGATGTAAGTTGATGGTCATAGTTACAAATTTACAAACACACGTCTCGACTTTTTTCCCAAAGGGGTTAGGCAGAGCAACGCAACGCTACCTATTTCATGGACAAAATGAAGACTATTTCACGTTTTCGTGTGCATTCATTGTGCTATATCAATATAATCATAATATTAAAAATCACTATAAAAACACAAGAAGTGGTTCCAAAACATGGCAAAGTCATGGTTTCATCTAGGTATATATCGACGGTGGAAAGCATAAACGCTGTAACCGACACATT
>BHDV01000730.1:0-14089 GCA_005406045.1 Adoxophyes honmai
CGTTTCCATACAAAATATGACCGCTCCATTTCCTCTTAATATATGCTGGACAATAAGATAGAACACTTACGGCTATTATGGGTGGGTAGTTGAGTTTGTCGGCCAGGTAGCCAGAGGAAAGTATACATAAACTTGGAGTAGGCTTATCCATAAAAGTAAGACGAGCCAAATGTTTTTGGAACTGATATGTTAATTCCATAGCTAACATGTGGTGCTTGCCATCATTTTGTGCTAAACGGTTCCGTAAGTCAAAAGGAAAAAAAGCTCTTGTAAGATTATCGCTTTATCCATCTGTCTCACAAGACTCTTTTTTTTTACTGCCGCTAGCAGGCAAGGTATATTCCCAAGCACTTAAAAACCGACTGCGTAGTACACCTATAAAGCGGAATAGCTGCCTGTTTCCCAACTAAACACTATTAATCCTCGTACACAGAGCACACGAACTAGACCAATTTATATTATTGGCAAGAACAGCGAACGTAGAGCAGTGCGATACGGCCACGTTACGTCGTCTGCAATTTGTCTAGCGAGCAGCGCCCCCGGCGGCTGTGATTGAAATTCTTGCCGCTCCTGCAACACGACTGCACAAACACCGAAAGCCGTATGATATACTCTCACAACTGCCACAAAATCAACGTCTTCGGAATTCCTTGGAACGCGGAATCACATTTTTGCCTGGCGTAGGGTTTAGGTTAACATCTCTCCATTTGTTCCGTGGAAGTCGTAAGAAGCGACCAAGGAAATAGGTTTAAGTATGCTTCAGGCGACAGGCTAAAAACCAGCCACTACTACGGACCCAGGAATCTAACTTGGCAAGATTTATGTAGTGGGGGTAAGTTTGCGCATCGCTTTTCCATAAATGTAGGTACATATATCTTTTTCATGTGTTTTTAAACTTAAAATTATACAAAACGCGAAAAAATATCGGTTTTATCTGTCATTTTGTGTGCTCTGTCTCTGTCACCCCATTTTGGAAAACAGGCCTGATTGTATTTGCAAAATAATCGCCTGTTGCTGATGATTGCTAAAGATCAAAGCATAACGTAACTATTCCGGTCTTTTCATAAAATCTAACTACGTATTCAAGCTATTTTATGCACTTAAAAATATTGATAGAAAGTGATGTGCAATGGAAATTGTGACAGTTTGCAAAAAAAAAACAACGAAACTTTAATTATTTCGTAAGTTACTAAGACATAATTTAAGAACTTTGAAGGTACTTTCCCTTCTTTGTTTGCCTCATAGCAACAGGAAAGACCAATTTACTTTGGGCTATCAGACTTGTAAAGTAGGGGAGGTCGAGGGCAATGGCACCTATTTTCGAGATCGTGTTCTTAACTTTCCCAAAATAGTACCTATTGCGGTTAAGTTAACATTTATTTACATTACATTACAGTTTTTAAATATTCACTTTATGGCAAAAAAGCAAAAGAGAGGTACAATTTGCAACTGCTGTGAGACACTTTAGCAGCCTAAAAAACTATGCTGATGTTTGTAAACTAAAAAAACTGAAAAAGTACCTCTTAATTAAAATGAAATATGTAGTTTCTTGGTAAATAATAAAATATACCTATGCCAATTTAAGCGGGGTCCAAATATTATTATTTTTTTATTCTTATACTAATTTCTCAATCTACTTGAAATACATACCATAGACATTTATAAAATATATAAATTTCTACATTGCTTCTCCTCTCCGGGCATAAGTCCGCCATTGTACTCTGTACTTTTATTTGCGACTTGTCTGTATTTTTTGTACAATAAAGAGTTTTTCGGTTACTAACACGGGATACGTATCAATTGTATATCTAACATTATATCTCACACAAATATACATCCAACAAGTCAGCAGACCATTAACTGCGGTCGTTTTAACCCTAGTAGCTTCTTTCTCGATACGTAGTTTCCACAACACAGTTCAGTACACAGTTATTAAATTTGACGTCGTTGTTCGATGTCAATGCCCGGCCAGTTTTCTGTGAGCAAAACATGTCTTTGTCCAAAACAAAAATAAATGCACTAAGGTCATTTTTATTCCTCTGCCTAATAAATCTGGTGGTCGTACTGATTACTACAGTTCGTAGCCGAATATACCTCGTTCTTCTTGTAGTAGAGACGTACAGTCACCAGTATTAATATCTGCCGCGGAGGCGCGTAAAAAACATAACATGTCCTACTGCCCCTAGTAATAAGAGTCGTATCATATATTTATGCAGTCTTATTGTGTCAGATATTGGTGCTGGTGACAGTACGATCCTCACTTTCCTTAATTGCAATTCTTACTTAATATTATGAATGCGAAATTCACTCAGTGCATTTGTTACTTTTTCACGCCTTAATCGCTGGTCCAATTACCACGTAATTGCGCATGGAGATAGTTTGAGTCCCAAAGAACTAAGTAGTCTATTTTCAACTCCTGAAAAAAGCATTGCTTTGGAAATAACAGAGCCCAACTTAAGTTGAATTCTCATCGATAAGGTCAATCATATTAAACAGAGGTCAACTGACTACCCTTCTCCAATAGTATGTACATTCACTTCTAGCGGGATGTACATAAACGGATTCCACGCAAAGGAAGTCGCTGGCAACGGCTAGTTTACTATAAAGGTCCGACCACACCGCAGCTTAAAATCCGGTGTCGCTTCGGAATCGCAGTGTCGCGTCGTTTTCGCACCGTTTTCGCCGCGTGCTCCCCACACCGCAGCTTAAAAAACGGTGACGGTACGGAATCGCAATGACGTGCGTCACGATAATCTTTTTGTCGCAAACCTTTCAAACCGGTGCTTAAAATTCGCTGCGTCAAAATCATGCTTCCAATACCTATATGACATAAGTAAAGATCAACTGCACCCATCACAGCAACAAAACAAAAGAACGTGACTCAGTTGTCTCGTTCCTTTTTTAAATTTTAGACATAGAATCTGATAATCTTTATGTGAAAAACGAAGTGTTACCGACAATAACCGAGAAACCCCGATTCGCAAATCTTTGCGTAAAAAACGCTGCATCTACAAGACAGCTGCGTCTTTTACGTCACCGGTGTGGTGTCTGCCATAAGATCTCCGTGTAATATTTTTTGCGATTTTTACGCAGATCAATTTACGGTGCGACAGCGTATTTTAAGCTGCGGTGTGGGAGCATGCGGCGAAACCGGTGCGAAAACGACGCGACACTGCGATTCCACAGCGAGACCGGATTTTAAGCTGCGGTGTGGTCGGACCTTAAGGTTATAAATCAGACATAATACGAGTATAAACAAATAAAAAATTGTGCAAAAATCATACCTCAATTTGTTTCCTTTTGAGGAATACAGGGGTGAAACCAGAGCTAAATCGCCTATGCAATTAGAAGATGAGCTTTAGGCGTAATGGCCGCGCAGGCTGCCCTTTATGTCAACCACGCGTAGCCAATAAAAAGTCCACTTTATATTCAGTTTAATAATTGATGCGAGTGTTTCGCTTTGTTATTCCAGCGTTTTTCCAACTTGACCGCATAAACAGGATGAAAGAAAGGTGGAATAACGCGAAACGGGCCCTAAGAGTTATTTCCATTTGCGTCCCCGTATTTCCTGGGAAACAAAGCGGGACTTTGGAACTGGCCAAACAGTAATAAATAATTTACAAAAGCGGTCATGTGAAAGAGAATCCCCTCTTCAGCGGAGTAACCATGCGGTGGTTAGGTATTTGAATTGCTAATGACTTCCCGAACCGAATAACTTGGGAACAGCGTTAACTGGTTGCGGAGACACTGGATACATCGCGTTGTTCTATTGCTACGGATTCCGCCGGCTTATGCAGGTTCGTCTGCGTTATTAGCAACTAAATTACACGCGGGACACTGATATTTTTACTATCTTATCTAGGTAGATAGATACATACTTTTTAGTCTAGCTTGAGTAGAAATTATGACTACATATCTAGTTTGTATTTAAGATAAATTTGACAGGGGGATAAATAGACTGAGTTAAAAAGGATTATTCCAAACTTGTGCCATTATTGGTTATAGTGTAGTATATGGTGCAGAATTGTGAATAAAAATAAATAAACATTGGCTTAAGTGTCGAAAAATCCCTTCGAAACACCGCATACCTACTACATTTTTAGAATTCTATTCGTCCGAAGCATTTTCAAATGTTAAGATAATTGAATGACATGTTCATGCACAAATTATTGAACGACTGGACTTTGCCTTTAACATGCAAAAAATGATTGGGGTTCCAAAAAACACATTCGTACATTTACCAGCACTGACTCTATTAGTTAATTACAGGACGAAAGAGTGGACGCAAAATCCCGAAGCGAAACAGAATAAACAATTTCACGCGCCCTGTCAAATTGGGTGTCGTTGTAAAAGCTCTTTTATGCTGTGTGTGGATTTTTTAGGACGCCATATGCTTTAAAAGTAGGTAAGACTGTTTGTCTCTTTCTATTAAATTACGTTATTAAAAGACGGAGATATAGATGCATACACAGACTTACGAATGCGGTACAGGTATAGGTATAGGTAGGAAGTATCTATTCGAATAAACTTAATTATGTGTGGGTGTTCTCAAATGGAATAAAGAGAGCACATGAAAGGTAACATGGGTAAAACCAAGACTAATTTCAATTTCATAGCCACGTTTACTTTAAGCCCTATGTTATGAGAACTGTCGGTACCGAATTCCTACCCACAATATTTCAAATTTACGGTCACCTTTCATGAGATAATTAATTTTTTGTTGGAAAACTAAATAAAAAGATAACCAGACCAATCGCTGGTCTGTAAATATTTTCATTGTAGGTAATCACTCTGAGTGCCTGTCGTCATTTAAGTTCAAAGCGGGATTTTAGGTTTTAGTTTTGTGATAGTGACAGGTTACTAGCCTGTCGCCTAGGTGTTATTCTAAGCCCGATTCTACACGGAATAGCAATATAAAGGGCAGAAAATTATATACATTACAAGAAAAACTTTTCAAGAAAAATCTGATTTCCCCTTTGAAACTTAGGTACTTTCCTCTTTCTTTGTATTGGTTGTTGTTAGATCGTGGTTCATAATCATATACCAACACTACTGGCCATAAAAAACAAAACCGAACAAGCAGCCTTTACGACGCCTATTTATTTCATGATCGTTATTTATTTCCCAAATGCAAAAGGGTGGTAATTAGAATCGGTTCAAACGCCACATAACTGTTAAGCGACTGACTAATTGAATTTAATACTTGTGTGTGCGTCCACGCCGTCACATTAAAGTTAAATTCGACCGTGATTTTCATAATGTGCGGTTAAATAACGCGGGGAGTAGTCGAGGTCTGTCGCGGTCACTGCTGTGGAGTAATTAATTGCAAATTGTGGTAATTGCCCCCCTCGTGCGTGTGGGTGCCCCCCTCCAGACGCGTCTCAAATGCAACAAACGCCATGCTGGTGTCACAAAACATAATATATGTACATGTACAGAAGTCAGTCAAGGATATGTACTTACTTCAGTTTTCATACCTACGCTCGGCGGTTGCTTTAGGGATGTCAATTATGGCGCATGGACGTAAAACTATCGTAGTAGCTGCACTTGTGTCTAGCTATTTTTATAATAATACTAGCTCTGTGCTCGCGACGGAGTGGAATAGTTATTTTGGGCATTACCTTTTTTTTCACAATAAAAGGTTAGAATAGCACCTTCCCCTTTCTTTTCGTGGGTATCGTAAGAGTCGACTCTGGGCAAGGGTTAGTGTATTGTGGGTAGGGATTGCAATTGCTGGATCCAGCATCCAGCAATCCAGCTGGATCCAGCGCCTTTTTAAGCATGCTGGATCCAGCATACAGTGCTGGATCCAGCGATGCGGATCCGCAAACGCAAATTTCTATTGTTTAGTTTTGAGTTACCGCCATTTTAAACAACAAAAACATTTGTGCTAATCTCATGGTATCCAGTTGGCTGTGGTAGGCGTGCTATATAAGAAAAAGCCTCATAAGGAAGTAAAACAAGCAGCAATAGATGAAAGTGACAGGTTTGCGAAGAGGATGAAGTATTAGAGACAGATGAACGATAGATTTGCAGGTACAGTCGAACCAACGTTAGTGGACTCTGTTAAATTAATCCAACGATACAGCGCACTTATAAAAAAAAGAAACATTGGGCTGTCAATTTCATATTTTCAAAAAGTGAAAAAAAATGGCTATCAAACCACATTCCGGCGAGCGAGGTTGTGCATAAAGCAAGATAGATGATACTTTGAGTCATTTCTGTAAATTTGTTATTTGCTATGAAAAATTTGTGTTACTTAAGGTTCTTTACTTACCGTAAAGTACCTATGTAGGTTTCATAACATTTTCTTAAGCGGCTTCTGTACATTTTGCTATTGACTCTTAGTTGTTCCGCGGTTTTTAAGTAAAAATGTACATTCTGTGTTATTTAATCTTTAATAACATGGTAGGTAATAATAGGGTTGGTACATTAATGAAAAAAAATTTTTTTTATTGATTTTGGTGATAAGTCAAACTGCGATACTACGGTTTGCAAATATTGTAAATTGACTCCTCATAATGGGCCATTTAACCCTCTTTCGGTTTTACCCGGTCTTTTGTAACACATTGTATGATACCAATTTAGTGAAAGATTTCATAAATTATCGTAAGAAGTAGAAATTAAGAGAAAAAATTGTAAAAATGTCGTATTTTTCCTTCGTTCCGCGTTTTGCTGGATCCGCGCTGGATCCAGCTGGATTCAGGTCAATCCAGCAAAAATCCAGCTGGATTGAAAACGCTGCTGGATTGCAATCCCTAATTGTGGGCGATGGGCTAACAATCTGTCACTGCAATATCACGTTTAACCATCTGCTTACCCTGAAATTGCTAAACGTGGCACTGGATTTTTGAATTCATGTGTTCTGCCTACCTCTCTTGGGAATACAGGCGTGAGAATATGTTTGTATGTATGTGTAAGGTAGCCTATGTCCTTTCTCAGGATCTAAAGATTGTCTGTGCCAAATTTCTTAAAAACTGGTTGAGAGGTTTAAGCTGGAAGCGTAACAGACAGACAGAGTTACTTTCGCATTTACCATATTAGTAGGAATAAATGTTTGTTGTTTATAATAATGATTATATAAACACAATAAAAGCAGTGTAACGTTATTTTGAAATTCATAATAGTCACGGACGACGAGAAAAAGTATCAGTAACAGAATTATAACCCCAGGCAATCTGCGTTACGTTTGTAACAAGTACTGACAAACATTTCGGGGCAGGTGCCTCGAATCTGCGACTAAGTACAAACATGGTCGCCCATTACCTCGGGGCTGTTGTAGCTAAAATAATTGTTCGGCTGGGCCAGTAAATAACACTATGTAAAGGTAATTTGGCCTGAGTAAATTATGTAGGTTTATTCAACTAACGCGCGCAGAAGTTGATACTATGGAATCGGCCTGTCGACATTTTGCGGGGCCGGTTGAAGGAGGACGATTGAAAATGTATCGTAAATTTTGATAGTTTTATGTTCTATCTGTTTATTTAAATTATATATTTTTATGCTTAATATAAAATTTATTAATGATATGTGATTTATAATAGTGGTAATATTTATGAATCAGGTTATACTTATACATATTTGTTTAGTTAAGGTAGTTCTGGGATATTTCCTTAACTTTCAAGTCCGTGTCAGTCGCCCGAAGATTAACTAGCAGAGGTCCCCGATAAGTTTGCTTTTGTACATGAAGCTGTTATGCTGTAACTTGATTTATGTGCGATAAAGAGTCATACAATACAATGTTTGAAACCTTATCCTCTTTTATACTTACATGTTGTATATCACAATCACGACAGAATATTCTACATTTTTAACGCCGTGCCGGAGCCAGCTTGCGCGAATAGCGACGTTATTTTTAATATTTTTATAGTTTTACCCTAGCCCGCGTCAGCAGAAACTCAACGGCGACGATAAAATGCTTTTAGCGAATCGACTTTGGATATAACATTGATATTCTAACTTATCTCATTATAGCCATACGACTCAAGAAAATAGCTCTGAAGATTAAAGTAATGTTAGTTCTTTATTAACCGGTAACTTTAGCACTTAGGGCCCATTTGCGCTTTGATAACTATAAACGACCTCCATTAAAGTGATTGAATACTGAGAGATACGAGCTCATAAAGCATCAAAAACAAAGTAATCTCTATTTATACGAGTATAGTATTATATGTATATGTGAGGGTAGTTGACTGACTGCCTGATAATCAACGCAGGGCCTAAACTATCAGAGTTATAAACTTCAAATTTTGCACAGGGGTCTTTTTTATCACGTTGGGGAGCACTAAGAAAGGATTTTTGAAAATTCGCCCCCTAATGGAGTTAAACGGATGAGTAAAGTTAGTTTAAAACTTCGCCGATTTTGAAGTTATTAAAATGAAATTCAGTATAAAGGTCCTTAATTAAAAGTCTAGAAAAACGTGTAAAATATTTTTTCGAAAATAATTATTTAAAAAATAAAAGAGGGACGCAAAGTTCGTATGAAAGATTTCTGAATTGCCTGTAATTCAACATTTATTTTAAGCGCGGACGAAGCTAGTTCGTACATAAATTATATTGCGTCTATTTGCAAAGCTTTGCAAGCAACATTGTACGGCCAGTAGTCAACTCGAAGCATTGCCGTTGACGGCAATTGGTAACAATAAAGGGAACTTTTGGATCGAGCTACAAGTTCGACGAGCACCGACTGATTTGTCCGTTGCAGTTTGGTTTCAATTAGACAGAGTCAACAGCCGTTGCGGAGTGGACTTAATTTGATTTTCTTCCGGTCAGTCTGGGAAATCTGATCGCCGGACATTAAAGAAACCAAACCGCTCTACCAACAACGAGGGACCGATGATTTAATGGAAACATCGCTAGAATTTTTAATCACCTTTGTTTACGTTGCTACGATTCATTTCATTATTCGAGGCGACAGGCTAGCAACTTGTCACAATTAGATAGGTATACCCTAACAACTTAAAATAAAAAAATATGTATAATGTGACCACGAAACGTGAATAGGTCGTACTTTTGTCTATGTAGCGTTTTGTGTGCTTTGTCTATCCCATTTGGGAATACAGGCGTGTCGTGATGTATGTAAAATGAATGTTTATTTTTATTAGTACCTAAGACGAAAATATTAAATTAAGGTGATATTTTTGATCTCTACATACATTCAATACGAAAGATTACGCGTGTATTCCCAAATGGTGTAGGCAGAGCATACGTAACGCAACATAATCACGACTTAGTGTTCGCAGCACGTTTTTTAGGTTTTAAGCTGGC
Source organism: Adoxophyes honmai (assembly GCA_005406045.1). Taxonomy (NCBI): domain Eukaryota; kingdom Metazoa; phylum Arthropoda; class Insecta; order Lepidoptera; family Tortricidae; genus Adoxophyes; species Adoxophyes honmai. The sequence continues at coordinate 9,268 of BHDV01000730.1, forward strand.
ACTGCTGGCAGGTTCAATAGAGTTAAGTTTCTAACCTAAACTATACCTTCACCTATTCCTTAGTCGCCTCTTGGGACATCCAGGGAAAAAATGGAGAGGTGTTATTTCAAACCCAACACCACACAAACATTATTATCTAAATATCTACACGTTTGGCTAAACAGTGTAGTCTTCGATGCTAATTAATTGATTTTACGACGTAATCTATTCATTAGTTGTAAGTAGGTTATGCATAACATACACTAGACAAGTAAAACACTTATGTAAGTACCTATTCGAATTGGAACCGTAACTTGGCTTCTTGCTTAAAAGGTAGATTCAAGTTCCCACTTTTGCGATCGGAATGTGGAAGCAAAACCGACCGAGTAGAATCACATTTATGATTTACAAGGGCTTGGAAACTGTGTTGCTTACTCAACTAGATTACTGAAGATACTTTGAACTAACCAACGCCTAGTTTATAGTTGTGTCGTGTTAGTGCTTGTATTGATATACTGTAGTAATACGTAAGTATGTTGTATTAAGTCATTTGGTAATTTGGGTATAAAAAGATCCATTTTTATCACGAATTTAATGGTAAAATAGTGACAGAGTTACCTTAGTTCTGTCTTACGAGATCCACAGAGGAAAGAGAGTAGAGTAATTCTAAACCCTATATCACTTAGAGGAAGATTGAACAAATAGGTTAAAGTACAAGACAAAGGTTTAAGACAAGTGTATAGAAATAAAACAGGCACACTCACGTCTTTCTACCGAGATTTGCTGGACACGTTTTGTGCCAATTCGTGGCCCACCATCGGGAGCTGGTGCAGCAACTTACCCATATTCTTCGAAGCCGCTCACACATTCGTCTGAAGTGTCGTGACGTGACGTCAAAGCGGTATCGGTTTCAAACATTTTATATGGTTACATTCACAATTCTCCGATGGTATTATGTTGTGACTCAGTTAAATGTATGAAACTGATACCGTTCTGACACAACGCGACAGACAAGCGTGAATGCCGCGTTTTCCCGCCAACCTCTACCAACCAACCCCTACCGGCTGTATCAACAAACAAGTGCGGTGATAAACTGCGCGAGAGAGCCCGATGTATTAGCAACGGACTTAAATCACCTGCGGCGAACCCGCGAAGCCATTTCACGAATTAACCCACTACATTACACTACCCACTTATCGCGTATAATGGAGCTTTGTTTGCAGCCCGCTACATACTTCCTTAATCCCATTTCACCGGCCATTTGCAAAACGATTCGAAATAAAACTGAGGATTGTTTTGTTTTCTTATGGCTTTCTTGTGCTAGGTTGAGCTTGATATCTTTATAGGGATTGGTATTTTTTATAGTTGGTTAAAATGACGCCGGTTACCTTAACCGCCAAGTTAGACTTCGAGGACTGTAATACGTCTCGAAATCATTACTTTCTTCACAGAGCAATGCACAATACAATAAGAAAAAGAGTACGTGCGTAAACGTACACTCATTGTTTGTTATTGTAACTTCTGTAGGTGCAGATTACCTTTTCATTATTTTACTTGTACCTACTCCGAGTCAAAAGTCAAACAAAACACGGTCAAAAAGGTCTGGCAGTTTACAAAATTTAACTGTAAAGCCGCAACTGGCAGAGAACGGATCATTCCGAGAGTGAAACCCTTTCCTAGCGGAAAATTGAATTGTAACCTTTGCCGGCCAGTCTTACCCCCGCAACGTGTCAACTTGTCCGCTCCGCTGCAGTGGAATTGACTGTGGAATTCACCCCAAACAGCTATTTATCTCACGCCATCTAAAAAAACATGAAGGTAGCAGCTTTTTCTGGATTACAATGTTCTTTAATCAATCGTAGAGACACAGAAATAGAAAAATATAAATATTTATTTGCCTAGAAATAGTACATTGCCGTGTGTTTTTTTACTATGGGATCACATTATGTCAATACAAAAAATCAGTTCATTCAATAAATTTACACAAACCTTCGGTGTTTAAAGACGTAGGTACCACAGAATCAATAAAGCAAATTGTTTGACAAACGCACAAAGCTTAAGCAAAGGAAGAGAGAATATTCAAGAATTCCTTTGAGAGCGGAATTTTGGTGTTCAAAGAATTTTAGCTTATGGTTGCGGGCGCAATCCGAACTTTATCTCGGCGTTCCATATTATTTTAAAATTATCATGAAAGAGCCGACCTGATAAAGGCCGTTGTCAAGCGACCGCCCGGAGATACGAAAGCCTGTCTTGTATTACATTTCCATACTTGCATTTGAAATTAAAAATTTCATCATAATTGAAATTGTAATAAATGCAATTTTATTCTTAGCCGAGTCTTAATTAAAACGAATAAACTTGATTTATTTTGTTCCGTGACATAAGGAGTCAGTTTTATATTCAATTGGTAAAGTTATTAATTATTAATAGAACTAAATTGTAATGTTTGTTTATCATAAAATTATTACTTTTGTAGTGTGATACTTACCTACATACATGATTAGCCTGCATTCCCAAATGGGCTAGATAGAGCATACGAAAAACACCACATATTAAAACCCTGACTATTTTTAAGTTTCCTAGCCACTTCTATTATTTTTTTAGGTTTTAAGTTCAGAGGTACTATAGTCTCAGGTCGCAGGCCTGTCGCCTAAAATCTAAAATACACCTTAACCACATAATTTAATGTGTAGAAAATTTGTATACCTATCTACGTGAAAGTATTAAGGCCTACAACTTTCAGCAGCTGCAGACGACAGTTACAGTAAGCAACAATAAAGACACCGACACGGTCACAGGGCTAAAAATATAAACATACGACATTAATATTTTTAGCATTTTGAACATGTCTTTATCTATATCTATGTTGCTGGCTGTACCAATCGAACCAATTTATTCCTAAAACACCATAGAACCGATTTATAGTAAACGTCCTAGTGACAAAGAAAATCTCAACTAGAGTCAACGTTCTGCAGTGGGTGAGAAATCAATTGGTTTGATCTGCAACTCTATGCATTTCTATGAGGCATCAATTACGTACGACAGGACGCTAGCTGGTCGTCGAACATAAACGACCACAGTTCAGTCTTGTCGCTAGTTTGTTTTTCAATTGAACGAATCTTTCAAATTCGGAAGATGATAAATAAGCAGTTTCCACAATATTCGTCTGCATTCATTAACCGACGTGTCGTTGCGACATAGCGCGACGACACGTAATATGTTGATGCTGCATGCCGTGGGCTGTCAATTTGCACCTTACAAATGAATTCATAGAAATGTTTCAACAAAATTGCTAATTAACCACTATTCAGCTGTTCATAATATCTAATTACCGTTAACTGTCAAACAAAAGTAATCAAGTCACATAACCATGAAAAAAATAATTCCCATCTTGAAGAAGCTTTTGCAAATTAATATATTTAGGTAAAAGACACAAAAAACCGACCGAGCTAAGTGAAAAACGACGCTCGGAAAATACGAAAATTGAATACTAGGCTGAAAATTCGTCCTTGGAAAACTTCAGCCAAGAAGAACTTCAAAAGAAAAACACGGGACACACTGAAAAACTATAAATTATTTAGAGGGCACTCCAACAAGTTGAATTACTCGGTCTTTTATTAAACGCGCCCTTTTCGAGGGAACGAGAATATGATTTTAATTTTGCTAAGGAGCCAGCTTGCATTGATGACTTTTTTGCGGGAGTTATTTTTTTTAAATCTCGTCTGAATTAAAATCTCATCTGTGTTGAACGTCAGGCTGAAGTGAGGGGAGACTGTAATAATAGCATTTAGAGCCAGGAGTTCCAAGCCCGAGCAGACGGGCTCGTCGGGAAACTTATTGCAAGATGTTTACCTCGCCGTCTTTGCTGCCCTTTGTTCCAGTACAAGTTTGTAGGCGCCCGCGAACACTAACTTCACTCCCTATAAATACAATTTACATTCATTACTCAGCCTCAAAAGTTACGACAAAATAAGCAGTATAATAGTTGACGTCAACGCAAAATAAATTATTCAGTTCTTGAGCCTTTCTCAGGCAAATACAGACCGCCATCGTGTTTCGCTCTTCATCAACTCAATCAACTATGCGAGCCTCTGAAATATTGAACGCGACCTGTGACTACCGTGTCGCTACAAATGAGTAAACAGGTACATAGTTATATTGTTTTCATATCTAATCGTACTTGATCTTTGATCAATGAAATAAATTCGAATCTTTAGAAACGAATCTTAGTAAGCCCAAAAATGGCATCACGAAATTAGTACCGCGGTAGGTACTTAAGTATTTGAAAGTCACTCGTTGTCAAGCTGTGATTTTTTAACGTCACATTTACTTAATGCATATTAATTGCGCTAGTCAAATGGTCATTTATGTTTGAGGGCTGATGTTTATACATTATGCTTCCCTTATTGCTTTCATACGCAGATCGCTGGCTATAATACCAGCTACTTAGGCCATAAAGTATATGCCCCGAAAATTTGTAACAACCGCGAAATTACAGTATCACTGTGATATCTCTTGTGGATGCTACGACACGTCCGTTACACGAAATTGTCCACTCTCAAAAGTTATTTACTTTTGGGTAATTCTATTGGCAATAAAGGAAGGCTCAGTAGAGGAGCGAAGTGGTCGTAAAAGTCACTTCTCGAGACAATGTCTGAAAATAACAGTCGAGGGTGGCAGCAAACCGCTTACGGTGAGCCTGGGACTAATGCATTTACCACTATATCGTGCCCAAGCAAGCGTAATTCATTGTCCAAGACTGAAATAGTACATTGAGAAACTAGGGGAGGAAATGGAACATTATTAACGAGAGGCTGTTAGAAGCCCGACGCCGCAGGCGGAG
>BHDV01000730.1:26025-53983 GCA_005406045.1 Adoxophyes honmai
ATTTATAAAGTGTACGTTTAAATAAAAAGACACGTCAAGATTGTTTACATTGTTTTAACTACCTAAACCGATAAGGTATAGTATTATGAATGCTAAAGTTTGTGAGTGAGCGAGTATATGGGTATGTTTGTTACCTCTTTAAGCCCAAACGACGCCCAGAAAGCTGTCACCTTAGATTAAAACATAGTCCGGAAAAATACATAGATACCATGGGAGTGCGATAAACCAACCCTACACAGATGAAGTTACAGTCGTCGCTGGTATATTATAAACGATCCGACCTCCGCAAAGCAAGCATCCCTATAGCAAGGACCTCTTGTCTCCCTAACGTAACGGTGCGCTTTGTAACTTGCCTATGTATTTGCTTCGAAAACACATCGCCGCATTGATTTAATAAAGCACTCTGTGCGGTGGACATTGAGTAAGTATTCCTTTAACTACACCATCATCGGCGCGATGAATATCCGTTACTATGTTTACAAGGTGAGCGTCAAGCAATAGGACCACAATCTGAATTATTTTATCTATTAACCCCGTGTGGTGTCGGGGTTAGAATTACTTAGAGCCCTCCATTTCTTCTGTGGATGTCGTAAGAAGCGACTGAGGAAATGGCTTAAGGTATATTTTAGGCGATAGGCTACCTGACACCTGCCAACTGTAAACCTAAAAGAACTATATGGTAGAAGTGGCCACGGAACGTGAAAAAGTCATGGTTTCGTCTACGTAGCGTTTTTTGTACTCTGCCTACCCCATTTGGGAATACAAGCGTCATGTATTTATGTATGAATTAACCAAAGTTTTTCTTGGTGTGGTGTCGAGTTTTCAATACCAACATTACCAACTGTCTATTTCAATAAAAATAGTAAAACTGTGTAAGTAAATAATAGCTGTTAAAAACAGTTTTGATTGTACAAAGTTGCGCTTAAATTCACTCGTATCCACAATTTTATTACAACAGTCCAATTGCAAATTAACATATTTATAAAACAAGTTGTTAAGCGACGGATTGGCATTTTGGTATTTTGATTACAACGCAGATACATGCTTTCCAATTACATGTTTTCGTATCGCTTATGTTTTATTATTTGCCGCAAGCAATATCCGCACCGTGTACCGTGTGGTGTTGGGATAGAATCACACCTCTCCATTTCTTCCATGGATGTCGTAAGAGGCGTCTAAGGAAACATGTTTAGGTATACTTTAAGCGACAGGCTAGCAACCTGTCACTATTCTACCTCTTCCATCTATGCAAACCTAAAACTATGCTAGAAGTGGGTGATAGATAGATAGATAGATGGATCATGGTTTTGTCTATGTCACGTTTCGTATGCTCTGCCTATCCCGTTTGAGAATATAGGCGTGATTGTATGTACGTATGTATGTAACACTATTCAACCAAATTCCTTCCCCTCGTGCTAATTTTAGAACTGTCGGCTCCGGTGAAACAGGCGAACTTAAGCTATTTAGAGAGGTTGAATAGAGCTGTTTTATTCGAGGCATTAATTCGAGCACTCGGAGGTAGACCGGAAGTAGCGTTGCTGCATCTTCCCCGGAAACGGAAGCAAGGCGACTGGGACTAGATCGCGGACTATTTAAGTGTTGAAGTAAAACAAGAAACAAGGGAAAATGGGAATAAATATCGTATTTACAGTATAAATATTTGACTAGATTGGTTGCGCGTTTTATTTAAAATAATTTGACCAAATTATTAACTTTCCTCTTAAATAATTTGACAAAAATATTTAAGAGGAAAGTTATCCGCATAGGTACTTAAATAAAATTTCCAGTTGTATCAATTATTATAAAAGTCCGAACCAAATTTCTTTTTTCACATATAGGTACATTCAAAAATATGGGGTGGGCGTAATATTTTTTCACTGATTCGCTTTACTTTTATATTCTGTATTATTTTTGCAACTTTTTTGGTGTTAACATAGCTACACCCATACATGTATTGTATCTACCTATAGTATTGTTCTTTACCTATCTATGTATTTTCGCCAGTTAATACCTACTCAGAGCAAATAATAACAGTTGATCACAAAGTCAACCCACGGTACGTTTGGCAAGTCAGCTCGCATTAAATACTTAGACACAAGATTTTCCAATACGCAGCCATTAACTAAGCCCGCGACGGGCGGTAATCGGATCAGAGTATAGGTTTATGTCTCGGATAAACTGTTAAACACCGCAACAAATAGATTAATGGATTTTTCACGTGAAATTACGGCGATATTGAAGGATGAAAGTATGTCGCGTGACTTAAAGCGTTGAGTTATGCCAAAGGTAATAACGCCAATAGAAACCATTTAGTTACGATTTAGTTTCAAATGGATGTCTTCGAGTCTATTAATGTTAGGTCTAAAACTTTTTGCCCGATATTATTTCAGACCAATTTTATGGCGTGATAGTCGTAGATTGATCGTTTTTTACGTTGAAAGTAATTGTTTAGCAGAAATTGTTTTGCATATATTTTTTTTTGACCGAAAACTGTTTAGTCAAACAACTGAGTGAAATATTTTGTTTTTGTTAGAATGTGTTTTAGGAATAAAATTGATATTCCGAATATTGGTGTCACTAATAATCGCATTTACGTGTTCGGAGATAACGTTTACGACAATCTTGTGAAAAACATATTTCCGAGCCTTTCCTCATAACAAAAATACTAACCTAAATCGCTGCGCTCGCTCGCGTATTTTACCGAACCTAACCTATAGTTTTCGATGTTCATCCCATTTTGACACTCCGTTTGCCCCACTATACATATTCATACCTTTACATTTACCTTTAATCACCACAGTTTAGATGTTGTAATTCTAGCCACTTAATAATAAGCAGGATTAGGACTTAAAAGGTGTTATATTAAGCTAAAGAATAATTATAGACCTAATACTTTCAGCCTTAAAATTCTAACAATTTTAGATCACACAGAGACAAAAAATATGCTAAAGAAAATAATTATTAATATACCAAACTTTTTCAGTTAAACAATTTTAGAACCAAAAATTTTAGACCAACCCGGATTTCTTCATAATTTTTTTATCATTTTTATGAGTGATAAAAATAAAATTGTACACACCGCCTAGACAATGCTCAGATTCCAAACTAAGAGCATGTTTGTATTGAATTGATGAATCTCAACATTCACGATTCCTTTGTTTTATTCACAGCGAAGCTTGAGGAATAAACGAGAATTCTTCGTATGATTTCCCATGAGTCTTGCAGCAAATGTTTAGACTCATGAGCGAATATATCTGTATTACGATTACTCTGCATTAAATATTATTAAAACATATGATACTTCATCAAAATTTCATTATATATCTTTAAAGCGTAGGTATTGTATGTACACATAAAAACCATTGATATTATGTCTAAAATTACAAAGCTTAGTAGCTGAGTATGTCGCTAAAAATTCAAAATTACAAACACAACTCCGATATTAGACATATTGGATACTCTCTAAACTTATCATTATCACAATCGAGTACAGTCATTAATCATTATAGTTTCACTCAGTGAACCTGGACACTAGTTTATTACAGTTTCATATTAAAGCACCATAATTGGTTTATACTTCGGCTGCTGACGTCCAAATTTTGAGATAAGAGTTTTCCCGATAGTAAGACATTACCTAATATGAATTTTCTATGCACCTACGAGTATATACGTAGCAAAGACAACACCGCGCCCTACACAAATATAAGAATAAGAACACAAAGGCAGATTTACATTTGCGCGACTCAAAGAAACTCGGAGCTAATGAAGACGGCACGCAATAAAGTTTTAAGGACGACAGGTGTGACGGCGCGGTGCGAGTTCTGTTTGCAATCTCGCAATCCGCAGAGATACGCGCGGTGCGGAAGGGCTTATGGTACGCTCACGGCGCAGCAGACTTTAGGTGAGAGGGCTAATTAAAATTAAATAAAATAATGCATGGGTTGTCCACGCACGCCAACACGCCCGGGTCCACAGGTATGGTCTGCCTCGACTTTATTGTGTTAAACCAGCTGGTGTGGTTTACGTGGTACATACTCTTTTAACGTAATTCCAGTATGAAAAATTTTCATGCAAATACCCTGGACCAACAAAATTGTGTGCAAATAATAATAAAATACAATTCCTCTACTAACCCAGCTGCGTTCGTAAAAAGCAAAAAATGTCACTAATTGAAATAAATATGTCTTTTATAATCTGTGTTTCTCGAATTTTATAATCGTTGCTTATGATGACCCCGTGTGGTGCTGGGTTAATAGAATAGCACCTCCCCCTTTCTTCCCATGAGTGTCGTAAAAGTCGACTTTGAGAAAGGGTTAGTGTATTGTGGGCGATGGGCTAGCAACCTGCGACTGCACTGCGATATCACGTTTAATCATCTGGTTACCCTGAAATTGCTAAGCGTGGCACTGGATTTTTGAATTCATGTGCTCTGCCTACCCGTCTTGGGAATACAGGCGTGAGAATATGTATGTATTTATGTATGCCTATGATGATTGAAATAGCAATGGGAATTCCCAGAAATGATAATGATTAATGAGGTACGATAACAGATTCTGTTTACTTATACTTTGATCGAAAGGCTACAATATTGGTAACAAAGTAATTCTGCAAGTGTTTATATCCACTATGAGTAAATAAAAACGTAATCTATACTTGATTAAGTACAAACGGTAATGACGCTTATAGAATCTTTTGTTTATCTTATCATATTCATATAAATAATATGATTCCAAATTTGTTAAATGCATATTTTATATGGGAAACCTGATCACAAGTATACGCACGTTATTAAATAGGATCCCCCCTCTCATCAAAAAAGGGCTTGGGCTATAGATTCCACGTGGGATCAGTGCGGATTGAGAACTCCACACACAACATTGAATTACTTCGTCGCTGTGTGCAGATTTCCTCACGAAATTTTCCTTCACAATATTAAATTCAATTTCGCACATAAATTCCAAAAGATTCAGAGGTGCGAGTATGGGATTTGAACCCACTCTCTGCGTGAGAAGCCTCAGGTCATACCACCAGCGTACCGAAAACTTGGAAATTCAAATGTAAATTATTTTCAACAATTAGCTTCGCCAGCAAGTTCTCGCGCTGTGTAAGCATACGGTTGGCGTGTGTAATGGTTGTGTGCGTGGCGGGTGACGATCAGCGAGTTTGTCAGCCGGCGCGCCCGCGCGTTGTCACCCCACTGACAATTTAAACGCTCACCCTTTGTTGCTGGATACTTCGTGTTGCATTGATGGAAATTTAAATGAGAGGCTTTGTTTTTTAAATTCCCTTTCCAACCTATTGTAATTGTAACAAAAGAGTCATATTCGTATGCAAATTCGGCCGTGAGGCTCCGAAAGGTGTGACCTTTAAACGAGTTATTTTGGTCGCGTCGCTAGAAAGTTTACCTGAAGCGTATTTCGTAGTCCCAGGTGCGGAGCTCAAGTTTTGGGACCTAGTTGACAAATTTCAGACCTCACTCGGTTATGAAAATGCTAAGCATACTTAAAACCTTGTCTTTGTAAAGTTTGAGGTGAGTGTGTGGCACTTCATATCATTTGTTGGATAACTACGATGAAGTTTAGTGTACAACATTTTGTACACCGAACATTCCCGTTGGAACTCAATAAACGATAGCGAACAATAGATGCTAGTCATACTCCGGTGTAGTGAAAAGCATTTTAACTTATTGGAAAATCGATAATATTGAGTAAGAGCTGGATCGAGTCTACACAAGCAATGGAGGTAGTTATTTCAAAGCCGTCTGCGACCGTCCTTTGAGGCTTCCAGGTTAGGGCGTTTGTGCACTACCATGAATTTTACGGTCCGGCTTTTTCATTGAATTCTCGTCTCGCTTGCTCTTCCATTAAATTGTATTGGCGTGAGCGGGACGACGCGACAAACCTTGAAAAACCGGACGGCCGGACCGGAAAATTCATGGCAGTGCACAAGCGCCCTTAGGCTACTCGGATACCGTTCTAACGAGAGACTTTTTCAACTGGGGACAGGCTTTCATTAAATACCTATAGGTATCGTCAAAAAGTGTGTTTATAAATATTATATGCATTTTATGTATTTATGTTAGGTTTTTTTTGTGGTGTCGGGTTAGAATAACACCTCTCCATTTCTTCCGTGGATAGTTGTAAGAAGCGACTAATAAGTAAGACCCTGTCTCTAGTTTAACTCGTCCATCTGAGTTTTGAACTTAAAATTAAAATTATGCCTGAAGTGGTTGCGATGCATGAAATGGCTTTGACTATCTCCCAAACCATTTGTATGCTCTGTATTTTTTTTTTCATGTTTGATAAGTCATTGTTCCTTTCAGTTGATTTAATAATTTTAAACAAAAAAAAAACCGACTTCAAATTTGGGCTATACTGAAAGCATTTGTTTAATAATGAGGGTGACCTTCCATCACCAGCAGGCCTCACTAATAACTGAAATTATAATTTCCAGTCTGCAGGTGCATTCAGTATTGAAAGAATTATCCTTTAACTCCTAAGCATTAAGGAGTTGACCTTCCGTCATCAGCTCAGTCATTTTTTTTTTACTGGCAGACGTAAATACTGGTGTAGCTTTGAAAAATGTACTAAAAACATTACCTGTGCCAATAAAATTTGAGGGTTGCCCTCGATTTCCCTCATATTCCATCATCAGATCAAGATATGCTGGCAATGGGACCACCTGGAAACTATACCCTTTCAAACAAAAAAAAAAATTTTCAAATCGGTCCAGGCGTCTTCGAGTAATCAGCGAACACACATACATAAAAAATAAAAATGATAAAAAAAAAAATATCCCGACGAATTGAGAACCTCCTCCTTTTTTTGAAGTCGGTTAAAAACAGATATGAGAACAGAGAAGAATTTATAATAAGGCCTAATTGAAAACGGAAAGCGAAATACGCAAAAAAACGAAACAGTTTAAAAGAGGAAGGTAGTGCTAACCTAAGTATTAATTGAAATCATTAAAAAATACTAACTTGCCAACCCTAATCCCTATGCAATCAATAACAACGCATCACGCAAATTGTGTTCTAACGTACCTACCCAGACCAGACGCGTTATAAATCCACACATACACCCACAGCGGCGCATTGTCGTCTACGAGGGATACGCTCATTGTATCCACGCAAATCACATTTGCATTTCATTCATTTGACGACATCGCGTCGATATATCGTGCGACACGGCGGTCCGTCTCTTGAACCTTTGATAGGGTGTTAGTAACGAGAGCGGTGCCGCAGTTCAACCACATTGCTGCGTTCGATCCATCAATTACGAGCCAATAACTCTATATTCCGCAATGCAACGGACTTTACGCGGTAATCCGCGCAGTTAAAAGAATTCAAAGCAATGCTGACCAAGGCTGTGTGTATATCTAGAACTACCTACAATTTCCGTTTGTGGAATATGGAATTTATAATTTGCGTTGCTCGCTTTGTTGAACTCAGTGACCATTAGCACGCTCGCAATTACCAATGAACCAGACCGATCCCGGATAAGCCGGCTTAAGGCATTAAGCTGGTGTAAATCAAACGGCATTGGTTTTTTACGGAAGGCATTTTGACTGGAACTATTTGCGATATTGTAGTATTATGTTAAGAAAGTATCTATATAAACCATCTTTTATCAAAACCAGCTCCTGAATAGTTATAGTCTCCTGGTAGTACTTCACTTCGAAAGCGTTTTAATTGCTGGTTAGCGAAGTAACAACTCGAAGACACTCCGTTGCTCCGCACCATTTCACGCCGAGCGTTGACAGGACAATTAAACTAAAGCAAACACTAGTCAAGCGGCGCGGGAGTTGCACAGATTGTCATTACAACAAGCAACAGAACTCACAACCGCCTATATAACTAGTTCACTCAACGTGTCTCTGTCACACTGGTTCAGGTAGAAAGGGATACGTAGACGGTGCGCACCGTCGCAACAATCTATCCGTGAGAAGCACTGAACCCTGCGGCAGCTAATTACACTAACAAATTATAATACCAGATCTATTGTGCTTGTTCTACAATGATGACTAGTCTAGCTCCGACTTTGCAGTCTGGGGTTGCAATTTACTGAGTTACCTACATGTTTCAATCTGCCAGCGAGAGTTTGCGACGCTTTGTCTGGCGTGTATCTTTGTTGCCGCCGAGTTATTTCTCGTTACTTGCAAAACTATACGCCAACAAGTCCGGTTTCGGCTTTATTGCAATTCGGCACAACCCTATCGCAGTGAGAATTGCTATTTTAATAAGAATTTCACTGAAGCATTGTGAAAGACTACAACTAAAAACCAAAATGCAGCTTATTGGGGCAAACAATAAAACCTTTAACTTCAATAGTTTAAAACTAAAATTGAAGCGTTAAAATTTTTGTCACCTAAGCTAAACCATTACAAGCAAAGTAAAAAGTCGGTAAAATTACTCTCAATAATGTATTTAAAACCAGATTTCCCTTGAATGTGAAAGCTATACTAGCTCTGTATAGCTTATACTTAAGAGTATTAATTTGTTTTGATTACGTTAACCTAGGCTAAGCTGTACTTACAACTAATGGGCCTTAAAGTTGTCTGAGTAAATAAATAAATTATAAATTCCAAGTATCTTTTCCATCCTGATTCAAAAGAAACGAGTTATTCCACGAACCGCAAACATTTTCCCAATAAACGATATAATCATTCAGGCCAGCTTAGAAATACGTAACGTAAGAAAACTAAGAATGGGATTGTTGAGAAAACTCACACAGACAGCCGGGCAATTGTCAGGTCCACATTGAATGTGAGGATTCAATTTTCCCGGAGCCGAGGCTGCGCCCACCCACCGATTCAATCAACCGCAAAGGAAATTAAACTGTTGAATTATTAACGCATTCAAGGAAATAATAATCCTTTCTGGCTGTCTCGAATTCTGTATTAAACTTATATTTATGTATGCTACGAAGTATTGGGGTCGACGGCTTCTCATGACGTTTTTCGTAATGTTTAATACATATCAACGTAGGTATTTTACCGATATGGACTCGGAGATTATTTGTAAATACGCAAAAACTTTATGAATTTACTACGACAAATTATACACACATATCACGGCTGTACTCCCAAATTATCATACATAACGCTGCCTAAACAAAACCATGACTATTATTTCATGTTTCGTATCTACTTCTAGCATGTTCTTTAGGTTTTAAGTTGGGTGGTATAAAAGTGACAGGTTGCTAGCCTGTCGCCTAAATTGTACTTTCAACCGTTTCTATAGTCGCCTCTTACGACATACCTAGGTACACGCAAGAAATGGAGAGGTGCTACTCTTAACCCGACACCAAACGGCCAATGACTAACTGTGACTAAAACCAAAAAGTTTTAATTAATGTTTGTTTGCTGATTTTTAAACAGGGTTTGTGGATTCATTAACAGAACTAAATAAGGTCTGAACATAAACAGGTTTCCAGTCCATTTATCACGGTAAGGTTACAAAAGTTTAGGTGGCCGTAGAAAGAGTTTCGGAAGTGGACCCCGGTGTCACCCCTCCTCAAGATTGATGGCTTCGCAGCCCAGCCTGCGTTGTTCTGGCGCCCACTCCTCGCAAATATACCCTTTATTTTCATTAACACACTGAGTTTTACAATCCTCATTAAGGCCCACATCCCGATTTCTCCAACTCCTACATCGCGCTGGACCCCGTGTCTAACCAAATAAACTCAAGCTTAAAAACGAAACAATATTCGAGATACCTTCATAAGTAAAATGGACGTGGTTATGCGGTTTTTCATCAGAATAAAATATTTCTATCTGAAATGAAATACGGAACCCTTTGTTGTCGACTGGACTTTATTATCCCCGTTTAATTAATACCAATCTCTTAATAAAAGATCCGACGCTCAGTTAGATAAATTAAGCCTGAATGAATTTAAATTTCATAAGCCGGGAAAGGTGTTTAACGTCGATTCTCTATATCAATAACGGGCTGAATTTAATTTAGCCGAGTCCCTTTCACCTACGATATTTCATAGATATTTGCCGACAATATGAATAATTCAAGCGGAGAGTGTGGCGTGAAAGAGTCTCAAAGGGAAGACGGGCTCCTATCAGAGTTTAAAATTGACGGCACTATCGCGGATGCTTGCTGCCGGCCTCACTCGCAGCTCAGACACCGAAATGCAGTTTACGCTGCCTAAGCGTCTGATATTCGGAGCATTTGTTTCCAATTCACTAAGTCATGCGTATACTGTTTGGCAAAATAAAACATAG
Organism: Adoxophyes honmai; assembly: GCA_005406045.1. Lineage (NCBI taxonomy): Eukaryota > Metazoa > Arthropoda > Insecta > Lepidoptera > Tortricidae > Adoxophyes > Adoxophyes honmai. The sequence continues at coordinate 36,259 of BHDV01000730.1, forward strand.
CTCATCGCAACTTGGTAATTTGTCATGTTTATTTTGCACAATAAAGAGTTACATACCTACTTAACAAAATAACAAAACTTTGTCTAACTTAGCGGATACAATTTTTTTTTTTTGCACTAAAATGCAGATAATATCAATAAATCACCAGTGAAGTAACACATCAAAACAGCGAATATTGTCTGTGATTCAATAATATATCCTGACATTTCCTCCTCAATACTTGCACTCGAAGCGTTTTTCATGCAGGATGTCGAATTACCATGATCAGTAAAAGTCACGGACCAGAAATTATTTCAAAATCTTCCACGTGTCCGCCGTTGTCTCGTCATTTGCTACACATTTGTAAACTCAAGGAGCTGGAATTCTGTCAAATATACTAATAAGTGTCATTGCTATCAAAATATTAGTTGAATTAGACATTATACTTGGCGGAAGTATCCATTCATACCTTTGTTAGCAAAGTCATTATAAAAAATGCTGTGGTAATAGTTTCGTTGAGAGCTTGAGTTGCATCAGCGTGGATTGGTAGTGATGATTTTGGATACGCATAACGAAAAAGGTGTTTCAAGTTGACAAAAATTACAAAAAACATTATTTTCTATGTATTGTCGATGTATTTACACTACATATTTATCTTGTACATAGCTATTGTTAGTTTCCTAGCATCAATTAATTAAAATCTAAAAGTCTTAAATCAAATAATTGTACATTTCTTCATTGCTAAGCCACTTATGAATTGAAATCAACAATCATGTAGCATACAGTATTCAAACATTTAGCTCTCAAACTTCTGTAATTTACAAGCAAGAGAATTATAGAAATAGTATGTACACATGTACAGTATGTGCCCCCACTTACCTATCCAGGCAATTCGGTGTTTTGAACGCGCACCACTACTAATACAAAGTTTGTCTAACTATTTTTAGCGAAATATTAATATCATGAACTACCTCATTTTGATTTTGCTAAAAATAGTTAGACAAACTTTGTATTAGTAGTGGTGCGCGTTCAAAACACCGAATTGCCTGGATAGGTAAGTGGAGGCACATACTGTACTATGCACAAAACCTCTAAACTAAACATCTAAACACACACTCACTGACAGACAAAAACTCTGAACGCATAACATCCCCTTTTTGCATCGGGCTAATGACACCAACGCTACGAAGGTTCAATTAACTTAGTTACACACAAAGCATCAAATGAACCGAGACGACTGCGTTGTCCTGACTGTCCGAACTCATTTTACCACTATATGCATCCCATTCAAACTCCTCAAGAAAGTAAGAGACACAGAGTGGTTAGAGTGAAAATGGCAAGCATTCTAGCTGTCCGGGTACGTTTTTATCGCAGTACGAGCTTGTAATCAGTCACCCTCTCAGTACCGTGTCCCACATTCCCAACACGTCGTTTTCATTCAAATCAGTGTCGAGTTGCCGCTGCAAAGCGAGCACTTCATCACTGTACGGCAAATAAAACATATCTGAAACGGAATCAGAATCGGCGATTGTATAACGATACGCGTCCAGAGTTTATTGTAAAGTGCTTTTATTCATGACATATCGCGGCGGTCGTTGCGGGAAGTGGAGGGTGTGAATCTGCCAGCCACTTTATTTTATGATGTTTCTATAGTTTGAATCGAACGGTATAAAACATGAAATTAATCCTATGATTTAAATAAACTAAATCAGATTGTGGTTTCGAATTAGTTATGTGATTAAGCTACTTTATAACTAAACCACTATACATCATAGACCATAGACCACCAGCTAAATAGTAACAACTAGATGAAATATCACACGATTCAGTTAATTTCTCATTCGTTTATACATGAAAGATAATTTTGAGCTTTATTATTCATACATAACTCAGCGTACACAAATATATAAAATTTCCATCTTCTATTTATCTCTTCTTCGTCGTAAAACATTAGTAAATAAGAAACTCAAGCGCAAGATAAGCATTTCACTTCATAAGCATAACAAAGTAGGTACAGCAAAACTCTAGTTCTGTTTCATTTCAGTAGTCAAGTTTCCCACACCTGGCTATTCCAGCTGAAAATGAAAATGGAATACAAGACAAACCCATTCGAATCCCTTTAGAGACCGATATTTACGTGAACTTTGTTTCTCGCGTTGAGTGGCTTTGGGTTCCATCTCTCAGGATAATAACAGAACCCGAGGTATCTGACAAATTACGTCATTAAAGTTATTCCACCTGTGACAACGCATGTATAGGGCGGCCCGTTCGTAACAATTTATGAATCCCTTTTTCGCTTGATGCCATTCCGATGTGACAAAACAAGGATATATGTGGCGCTATGTAAAAATTATGAATGGGATTTTTTATATTCAAGTCTACTTACAACTCCTGCAAATTAATGTACTTACTGCTTTTTTTCGTCATCAATGCCGCTATCACTTATCACCAAAGCATGTACTTTCCAAAAACAACACTATTTTCAAAAACCATTGTAACTCAAAATCTCAGGCAACATCTAGGGTTAAACGCGCACCACGTTTTAATTTTTAAGACACGATTTTATAATGAGACTTTTTTTATCTTATCTCGTTGCATTTCAGCGATTACAGGCTTCAGGCTTCAACCAGCAGCATTCATGCTGTGCAAGCCAATCGCTAAAATCCCTGTCATTTCCAGCATCTCCACATTTCGGCGCAAACACGCATATCTCGTCTGTACAAGATCGATGTGTCGACGTTCGCTGTTTCTGCGCCGCACGTGCCGGCGTGCACTCGATCGCTATAAAATATCGACAGTACGTGTTTACTTTTGACATTCATACATAATGTCCCTGAGCGCTTTCTTTTATCAGAAAAATTCTTACGGCATCCGTTGACGCTTACTACGAGTATAGTTCATCAACGAGACTTTATTCCAACTGAAATCAGCGGCATGCGACTGACACACACGCATCGACAGTACTTCGAGTTTTAGAGTATATTTCTTGAACTTACTGAATCAGCAGGAATGAAGCATTTGCCGAAATAATTACCATCCTTTACATTATTCCAGAGAAAAACATGTTTCATTTAATTTTCATAGATGTTAGTTTATGATAATAATTCATGAGTTCTAGCGCTCGTAGACGCTACAGCTCGTAGAGGTTCTACGAAGTCGAACACGCTACATTGTGATTACAGTAAGGGGCGTTAAAAGGCTAGAGCATCCAGCAATTAAAAACCGCTATTAATTATAGCAGTTCGTTAACACTATCGGTCTAGGTTACTAATTAAGTGTTGCCAAGACAGTTATATTACGAGACGCAGACGTTGGAGTAGTCTGCGTTTTACATACAACATTATATCCTTTATGTAGGTCATCGGTCGACAAGAGATTAAAATTAATTAAAATGAACTGAAATTTTGAGCCATCTAACTGATGACCGTGGCGAATAAGGTATCCCATTGGCTACGACTATATATGTAAAAAAAGAAAGAAAAATGAAGAAATTCAACATTTCCCAACGCGATTTGATAATTTAACAGGAATATTAAACATATTCTCGGAATTCAGCAAAAAGTACAACAAAATTTCTAAGTAACGTTAATTGCTTCTAAAAAGCAGACACAATAATCCGGCACGCAAAGCGTAATGCCTCGGAATAAATGGTAGCGCAAAACACATTAGGCCAGCGCTGCGTAGGTTTTAATATCCGTCGCAGTAATGAAGGTATCCCGTAATTCCGAATGCTGTGTACGTCTAATTTACGGGTCGACATTCAGCCGTACACATTCGTCACCCGAACGAGCCGTAAATCGTTAAACAAAGTCATTTCGGACGCGATGCGAAACAAAAGAAAGAAGCGCTAATAAATCCTGTTTTCCGATCGAGCGTGCGAGGTCGTTGGCAAAGATTGACAGTTTGCGATTTTGTGGATGTAGCCATGATAATGATAGATTACTCGTAAATTGAATATTCCAATTTAAATTACGCGACAGTCTACCAATTAAATTATTTAGTGGCGTCATCGTGTTACCGACGTTACCAAAACTCCAACTGCATTATGGCAAAAGCATAGCTTCAATTTTCTACATCAAGAAATACTCAAGCGAGCAAAAATGTGAAATGTGTTATTGCTCGTCTTATAACCCTAAAATGCAAATCGAATCTGTTTTCGTATAGGAAATGTTTGCGTGCGGGAAGTATGAAATAAGCTTAGCGGAAAGTACGAAATTGGCTTGGATATGTCGATATTATTTAATGTAGCGCACCCTCGGGCTTGTTTGTCGACTGGAAAATATTTATTACACTTTTCCTCTATTAGAATATTTTCATCCGTTCCCTTACTTAGTAAGCGGATTGAAACGTGTATATTATTCGAGGCTTACGCCGCTTTAGAAGATAAACATTAATCCCGTTTCAAAGTAAAAGGTAAATAAATTGAGTTGAATTTTTATTAGTGCACAAAGACGAGTTGTACTCGGTCTTTGATCTTGTATCAGTTAACGAACGGTAGGCTGTCACGCGCGCATGAACCAAAGAAAACATCATTACGTTATTCAAATATAAACTGTTTTGTACGGGGATTTAGTAGCAATATACATTACCTAATTAATTTTACTTTACTTTCGTATATAAGGAGCTTAATTTGCGCCAAATACTCAATGTATAAAAAGGTTACCAGTTAAACAATATGAAGAACTGAACAATCAACAGTCAGTTGTTTTACAAAAGTACTTCTAAAAGACAAGATGTAAATAAAGTAACAATTGCTGAATGCTCCATTAGAACCAGTTCAAGTGAAAGGGTTACGTACCTATAATATTTTCTATTGCGTATTCCAATCCTTCGCATGGGCAACTTGGGAGTTGGAAAAGTTCTCAGTAAATAATGAAGGCGACGTGTCAACTCTCAATCAATTTGTGAAAAAGGCCGAATAATATCGCAGATATTGGAAAACTTGGAGGCGGTGTCTTGAGCGTTGAGCTCTGTGCATAGCTAATAACCTTCGCCAAGACGCTATGTTTGTTCCCTTGCAATAGGGCTGTCAACGTCAATGATAGTAATGACCGAGACAAACATTTTTTTTAAGTAGGTATTTACTCATTAATTAACGAATAAGTTTGGGAAAAAACTGTAACATTAAGTTTTCATTACAAAAAAACACGAAACGCCTATACCTACATAAACAAAACTATTCCACGTTTTGCAACCACTTGTTGCATACCTACTAAAAATATTGAGTACTTAATAAAAAAATATTTTTTTATATTCAATTGTAAATTATAATTATCTCAACAATAGGTATAGTCGTCACTTCTCTCATATTCATAACTGTTACCTAATAACCTAATGTAATGACATAAACATAAGCAACATAAATTAGTTACATATCTCTATTTACTTATTACTTATGATTTATCTTTCAGTTTGATAATCATACTTTTTTGACGATACTAGCAATTAGAATTAGAGACTTTGGCCAAATCAATTCTTACTCGTGAAATAATTTCTGACGCTGCGTTTTTATTTCAGTTGCTGTATCAAACAACCCTGCTGTAACGCGCCTAAAGCTAACATCTGTGTTTATGGAGAACCTGCCTCGGTGCATCCCCTGGAACCGTAATACAAATACTTAATAATAATTATACATATTAATATATTATTAAGCATTTGTATTACTCAAGATTACTCAAGATACATCTGATTTCAATGCCTGGATGATTAACAGAAACTAAAATAAATCGTCGAGAATTTTATACAAGTACTAAGGTTCAGTTTACTGGGGAATATAAAAAAGAGCATAAGGGTTATTTAGTAAACACATGAGAATAATTTTACCTGCACATAATGAGTGGTGCTATGGATAGTAACATTATAGTAAGTATATGAAAAATAGATTTGGTTTGGTCAAATAGAGAGGATGGATGAAAGAAGATTTACTAAACAAATTTATACGGGGAATGTGGTTGGGTGTGTTACGAGTTTAAGACCTACGTGAACGTTCCGTAACCAAATCCCGGACGTTTTAGAAAGAGGTCAAAAGTACTCCTAAACCGACGAGCATGTATGAGAAGATGAATGAATGTAAATAAAGCAAAAGAGGTATGTCAGGCTCGTAGCAAGTGGAACAAAGTAGTCTCTCCCTAGCCCTATGGGAAAGAGGCGTGACGTTATGTATGTATGTATGTAGAAAAACACGGAATGGAAAATACAGTATACAGTGCTGTGAATGTATTTACAGTGCATATTGTGTTATTTATTCACAAATAACACAATACATAAATAAATAACAAAGTAAAATACAAATTCATACATCAAAAACAAAACAATATTAGCAATGCTTATTGGACACGGAATGACGACACGACTCATGCTCTAGAATAGGTATCTTTATCTTGGAATAGATATCTAGCTAATACTCATATAAATTCACCTCCCAAAACTAACAACCACCTCCCTAGCCTCACTATTCACTCACTAGTCCCTTTGAGTGAACACGCTGGATAAATCTGTACACGTGCACCTTTTTTTGAATTGCGAACTTCAGCGAGCAATCAGGTATACCGAAACAAGTCAAACGGGTCTAAAAACACTTCGGAGAATAGAAGTCCAAACTATTAATTAAAGTAATAAATGCAATACCTTATTAGTCTGTATTCGTAGTGTGAAAATCAAAAGACGAGTCCAAAACGTATAGAACAGCTAATTGGTATATGAAGGGAGACCTTCATTTAGCCACAAAGCAAGTAGCAGTAAAGTTATCGATTTGACATAATATAATGCCTGTCCTAACGTACGGTGCTTCTATCGACAGCTTAGCTTACCAGAAACAGGAAAATGATAGATAATTTGTGTGCATTGTTCTATTTTGCTATCTCTAGTAAGATAAAGCGTCGATAGTTTGAATACTGGGACGTGCCGCAAGCGTCTTTCGAGTGCCGTCATCTTATCAACGCCTTTCTTGCCGCACTGAAAACGACGCTGAGTGGTCGTTGACAAGGCGTTGATAAAATGACGACGTTAGAAAGACACTGATAAGCTGACGACGGTAGAGTCTGTCCGCGACCAAAGGAAAATTGCGAATAACTCACGTAACGAGTTTAGCTCGACATGCTTCGGGCTAATCCGTAACCCTTCACCGTGCCAACGCTCTGGTCGCGCGACTGTTTGTACTCGACGAAACTAACAACTAATTAATAATTAATTATTATTATAATTGCATAGGTTTGAGTAATTGCGAAACCAAGAACCCAACAAATTAGAAGAAGTCAATCAAAGGCCCAATAAATTAACTTAGGTACACAATTATTGTTTGGTACTATTTTCATGGGAGGCTCCACGTACCATCGCGAACCGGGATTGTTGAGCCACTTACTAATGTTCGTAACTTGGTCGTGTAATAGGTACTAATCCAACAGCTAACATCTAGTCGGTCACATCGGTCATTGATTACACGTCTAAATTGCGAACAGTGGCAAACGGCTCAACAATCCCGGTTCGTGACTGTACAACATATCCAATTGTATGTTTTTTGCCAAAGCTAGCTTCGGATTCGATTTTCTAACGGAGGCTTTTTAGAATCGCGATTCTTCGCAATAGTGACACACGAGGCAGCACAGCAATTTGACTTTGTAAAAGTAAATTTAACCGCGCCACCAATAAAGCCTTTGTGTCGCGTCGCTGCACCACAAAGTGAATACCTCCGCCGCCGAGAATCCCGGGACGAATGACGCCTGGCAGCCCGTACCGGTACCGGGACGCATTCCGGGCCGTCCGTACCGCACACGTAACGTCCGCAACCATGTCTAATTCCCGTCCGCCTCACTTTACGCGTAAGACCCCAATAATTCCACTGAATATAAATGAAGCTTTACTTATTCTATGAATAACATTTCACATAACAGCACAATTTGCATTCATTTGCTGCTATTGTTACGTATTTATTCTAATAATAAACATTAATTCTGATTAGTGCGAAAAGGGCACGATTCAGGTCAATGGGATTTGTTAAACTGTGAAATTATACTAGAACTCTATTAAACTTGTCGGGAACATCGTAAACTGACTGGGAAATAAGCCGTTTTGTTCAACATTCAATGCCTAGTTACCAAACAAGTAATTTTGATTGCTGTTTCTCAAGGATCAATTTGCTCTGCCAAATTGCACGAAGCCAAAATCGATTTGTAAGTTTGCTGCAAATTTTATTTAGTTCTCTCTACCGAAAATTCTCTTCATTTATAATTATCCGTTATTATCATATCTCAGGATTCACATGCCGTAAGTAACATGATTATTTCACGTCTCGGCGAACCATTCGGGCCGACGAACGCAAAAATTACTCGACCTGAGTAATGTTCTTCTTTTATTAAGAGGCAATATGCCGGTCGAGCGAATTGAAAAATAGGTATTTGCTAAATCTATTGCTGTCGCGCCGCGCCTACACAACCGCATTACGATGTGTGAGTGAAACTCTATGTTTACGTGCACATTGTCCCGCGCGCCCCGCGCGGCAACAGCTAAGCGCGAAACACGGCGGCTCAGACACTATTTTTATTTTTATTTTAGGCGTACCATTCCCAGCAAACCAATTACGTTGCAGAAAGTTTATCAGAATTTCAACTTCTAATGTCAGCCTTCGATAGCTCAGTTGGTTCAGCGGTGTCTCTAAACTTAATAGGTCGCAGGTTCAAATCCGGTTCGAAAGAGTTCTTTTTGTATTTTATTTTTATTTTTTCACCTATTTTTTACACCCCAAATTAGTTGTTAGACCTAATCATCTAATACCCTAATAATTATTTGCACTAATTTTCAAAGTGCGACACCAACGGAAAACAAACTGCTGATAGAAAATTAGGTTAGGCTATCTAGCAAATCTTAGAACTGCAAACTACTGCCATAAAAGTTTAGTAAGTTAGGTTAGAACTGGGACCCCCACAGAAAACAAACTCGGCTAGGTTTCAGTTGTGACCACGAGTAGTGGACCGAGAGAGAATAGGTACATTCCACGAACTTATATCGAAATAGATACCGCGAGTTCCTGTATTTGTATGAGAACCAAGCGTCCCACCTTTTTTCTATCTACTTTGACATATAACCTGGTCAAGATAGACAATACAAGTACAGAAAATTCCGACAAAGCCAAATCTCCGTAGAAAACTTAGTTTTACCATAAAGAATAAAGTGTCAAAAGTCCCCATTGATCCCATGTGAGCATATGAGTGATCGGTTCGAACTGTGGCCTCTCAAGCAGAGGGTCGTGGGTTCAAACCCCGGGCTCGCACCTCTGAATTTTTCGGAATTTATGTGCAATATCGCATTTGATATTTATCACGAGCTTTTCGGTGAAGGAAAACATCGTGAGGAAACCTACACACAGCGACGAAGTAATTCAACGTTGTGTGTGAAGTTCCCAATCCGCACTGGGCCCGCGTGGGAGCTAAGCGAGTTATTCGGGTTCAAATGTCAAAATTTTTGGTTTTTTGGATTTTTCTCGAAAACGGTAAGTTTTATCAAAAAGTACCTCAAAGCCAAGTTGTAGATCTCAAAATATTCTATAAAACGTTTTTTACAAGTTTTTCTCTAAAACCCACCATTTGCCAGATATTGTGCTCATAAGAATCACTTACGAAGTAGTGTATTTGGCGCATTTTTTTCATCGTAGTTTCTTCGGTAAGCCTATTCCACTAAACTTTATAACGTTATTTCCAGGAAAATTACTAATTTAATAGTATAAGACTATTGATAATTGGGTATGGGGTTAAACTGTCGTTCTATAATCGATAGAAATATTGAACAGCAGATGCCAATAATGACTATCCCGTCTTCCTCCAACATAGGCATCTGGTATTTAACATTTCTATCGAGTATAGAACGTCAGTTAGACCCCATAACCAATATCAACCATCTTCATACTATTAAATTAGTATTTTTCCTGAAAATAACGCCATAAATGTTAGTGGAATAAGCCTACCGGGGAAACCACGTTAAGAAAAACACGCCGAGTGCACTACCTCGTATAGTATGTGATGTTGACCGTGATTTTTATGAGCGCAATATCTGGCAAACGGTGGGTTTTAGAGAAAAACTAGTAAGGACCGTTTTATAGCATATTTTGAGATCTACAACTTGGCTTTGAGTTACTTTTTGATAAAACTCACCGTTTTCGAGAAAAACCCAAAAAACCAAAAATTTTGACATTTGAACCCGAATAACTCGCTTAGCTCACATGGGATAAATGGGGACTTTTGACACTTTATTCATTATGGTAAAACTGAGGTTTCTACGGAGATTTGGCTTTGTCGGAATTTTATGTATTTGTCACTGTTTTTATGTCTATCTTGACCAGGTTAATAAGTCTGTGGTATATCCAGACTAGTATTTGGTAATTCCGACTCCAATTGTTTTGTTTTTCTTTAGGGCCAGTGAAATTAGGGCTAAGTTTTTTGGGGCTAATGGTGGGGAACCATTGTGATATTATGATTATTGGTTTGTATTGGAAAAGTTTAAAAACAAACTAACAAGTTCTATAACTACTAACAACTTTAAAATACAATGATCTGCTTATACATACATTAAAGTAAACTTCGCGCAAACATTTCATCGTGACGACTGTGAAATATCGATATCCACGAACAGCACTACAGTATCGATAATACTATCGACCACGTGTCACTTCACTACGTGCATACACATCCCACCTCCCCAACCTCAACACCCCCGCAGAGTGCGATAGGGACAACTGCAGCTTGGACCGAAAATACCTATGAAAATTACACAAAAACAACGCTCCGTAGTCCCCTGATTTCTTCTCCAAAAGTTAACCGATTTTAGTTTTTTTTTCACTAAAAGATAAAGAAATAGTATAGCTGTGTTCCTATGTTCTTCTATTTTGATATAATTGCGTCAAAATTGTTTTGTGGACGTTTGAATACAACGGTAAAAAATAACCAATTTTTCATGTTTTTGAAGGTTAATATCTCTCTTAATAATTAAATAAATCAAAAAATCAAAACATAGGAACATGCTAATATATCATTAGATTGTTGATGTAAAAAATCATTGTTCTACGGGTAATATCCAGCGAGGAATCAGGGGACTACGTTTCCATACAAAATATGACCGCTCCATTTCCTCTTAACATCTGAAAATATTACCACGCAAGAAGAAAACACCCGTGACGCCATCGCCAACAAGATTACCTGCGACGTTTTTCAGGGAAGATAAAAATCCATTTATCTTGGTTGTGAGAGAAGATGGCTTTTGTCAAATCAAAGTAAAGTAGATACTTTTGCAATGTTTTTCCTATAAATCAACTGCGTCTGGCTTTGCGATGAAATTATTGGGTCATGTTGTTTGATAATTTACTGGCAATTATGAAAATTAGGTACTTTACATTCAAAGCTTTCACTCATGTAGTTAAATGAAGGTGGCGTATAAGGTGTAGTAGCTATAGTATAATTTGTGAAGTAGAAAAACTGTATGACAACATTAATGTAAATATTAGTAACATAGGCTATTAATTATGTTAAGCTAATTATTCGCTATAAAAACTATTTTTGACTGTTTCATTTGAATTTTTGTTTTCAATATTAATTTCTTAAGATCCTCGACAAATTCATTTAAAAGGTGAAAAACTAGAAGCCGTTTCCCCTTTATCATTAAACGGGCACGATTGAAACTGGAGGCCAGTCGACTTATATTTCATTTGTTATTATCATAATTGCAGGCTAATATCCCGTCGAACAATCCACAACGTACAGCTAACATTAAAAATAAACCGCTAATTAACCAAATTGAAAATAGTATTTAAATTTAATTGTAAAATTATACTTTTACAAATAAATTAACCACTTTTTGTGCGAAACCATCAGCAGGCGGACTGGAGATTGTATAAAAGTGTCATTAAATTCATCACGTAGCGCCGAAAGCACTCGCGACGTGATTCAAATTAAAATCCCCGGCGGGCCTTAGTTTACTCGTCAAATCTTGAACTTGGAAGAGGTATCACCCTGTTTTCGTCACGGAGCTAGAATCTTTGCACATTATAAGTTTTAATGACGTCGGAAGTTTTTGGGCGGATGATCGCCGCCATACAAATTATGGGGCGTCGTTACTAAGTAACTGAATTTTTATGTAAGAATATTTTTAAGATATTCTCTTTCAACGGGAGCACTCAGATTTCTTTTGAGAAATGAAAGTGAATTAAAAATGTTTCCTTGCTTGAGAATAAATTAATTGAACGTGCTTTTTATCGTTTCTGTGAACCTAATCCTGACTTTAAATTCTATTCATTACTAACTGCAAATACATAACTTAGTACCATTTGAACTTTTGGCCAAATTCAAAACTTCAGTCTGATACTTATTTAGGTACCTACACTTTGTACTTTTCTGTAGGTACTTGCTCAGTTTGTATACTATTTTCAATGGAATGTACATTAATTTACATTTAATTGTACACACCTAAGAAATTGACAAACAAATACGTTAATTTGTCAGTCACAATATTGTACTCTGAACGAAAGTATGAATATACCACCCGCCTTCACTGCTCGAAAATCTGTTCCTTATTTAAAATGGAAATCCACGGCTCTTGTAGAATAATAGCTGCTGTCTATGAAGGACTAAACTTGTTGACAAATAACTCAGCATTGTTCCCAATACGGGTCACGCATAAACAATAAACAAAGATTCACTGCGGAGAGGGGTAAAGCGTCGAGATATATTAGCCACTTTCAATACAATTTAGCACTACTCTACCCCTTGGTGCGAGGGATATTTAGGATTTTTCCCATCCCTATTTCATGTATTAGAAATAATATTCGCTACCCGCGCGAGGCCAGTGGGCGGCAAGTTTTAACCACAACGGTAAATGGAAAAGTCTGAACTTCTTCCTTCTCGAAGCACTTCTCAGGTTGTAAACGTTTACGAGCTTTACAAACGCATTTTCAGGGTAATTTTCTTCACTGAAAAACTCTTCCACTTTCCCTTTGTTTTGGCCCCAGATCGTCGGTAGCTCGTCATCTTTATAGATATGGTATTTGGGATTCCCTTCGGTCCCCTGTAGCTACTTACTTGAAACGGGGTAAACACTCCTAAAATTTGATGTTCGGGTCTCAGCACTGTACTTTCGAGTAAGCCTTGATAAGTCACTGAAGGGGACTTAGTGGCTTGGGTTTGGACGACTTTATTTATCAATCTATGTGTAATCTTTTTTTAGTGAGTATAATGCTAAACCTAGACAGGTCGTAATTTTTCATTTAACTTTTGTAGCAAAACGTGGTCCGTACGGTATTATGGTTAAAAAATGTACCTTTGGCTTTAGTGAAACGAAAGTTAATTGATTCCTCTCTGTATTACGATAATTACGCATACATTTTATATAATGTAATTTTTGTAATACAGAGGAAGCGATTGTGATTTCAATCTACTGGGTAATTAAGCCTTAAATCATTGACACTACCATCGTCTCTACGTTCTTTATTAGGCAAAATTTGTTCAAATATCAATTACCCAAGAACCGGGAACAAACATTTGTTTCATCATCATCATCATCATCATCGTCTTTATCAAACATTGACTTCAGCTCCTCAATCGAATACCAGGCTGACCGATCATCGATCAGACTACATCAACCAATTAGCAACGAAGCCATGGTCTCGAGCCAATCCTATAAACCAGCTTTGCGCGATAAGCCCCACAGAGCCGCCGCAGATATTTTTAATGTATTTACGGTACCGACAAATGTTATTGTAAAGCTCCGATCGAGCCATGAATTATTCACGTGGGAACCGCTACCGACGACGAACAACTGTAACAACCCGCAACTTCAAAACAAAAACTTATTTCTTTTCGCCATTACACAATAACGACAACATTCAATTTAACGATGCCCACGATCGTGTCTTCAAACAAAGAGATTAGATTAGTCCATGATTCTGTTTACTGGAGAAACTGTAACTAAGACGTGTGTTTTGTACATGGAGCGGCGTGAAACTAAATAAAACCCGTGTTAGTGTAAGAAAACGGATAATTCACGCTTTCGTTCTTAACTCAATATTTTTCGAGCTACTTTGAAATCAATGAAAAACTGCGCGCCATTGCTCTAATCACGCTATTCACGTTTCGTAGCATCAAGCGCCGGCCGCCGCGTCTGCTCCCAGATGAAGGACTACGATTATCTCAAATGTGTCTCTAAACTCAAAACAGCCATTTGCTTCGTGAACCTAGGTTTTCAAACGATACACACATACGTCATCTCGCCTTTATTTCCAAATTGGGTAGGAAACGAAGCCACTTGCGCTACGCCTTAGCGCTACGTAGACAAAACCATGACTGTTTCGCGTGTCGTGGCTATACTTTTTAGGTTTCAAGTTGGCAAGTAGGTAAAATAATGACAGATTGCTAGCCTATAGACTAGCAGATAATCTATGTATATCCTTAGTCGCTTCTTACGACATCCACGGAAGAACTGGAGAGGTGTTATTCTAAACCTGACGCCACACGGCATTCAGACTAATCAACGAAAAAACAGCACACTACAGAAACAGTATTAAGTTTCCCACTTCATATCTAAATTAGCATAAAAAGCGCTCAAGATCCAAACAGCCGTAGCGGCAACATTCGCGACTCTGACAGAAATTAACCAGTCTATTCCCAAGTTGACTCCCCATACAGCGAGAGCAAACGTATTCGTTTGTAAAGCGCGCAACACAATGATCCGGGTATCAAGCGATCTGTCGCGGCGATAAAGCATTGTTCTCCCCGCGACGACTTTTTAGAATTGTTATCAAGTCTATTGTGGGCGTTAATGAACGACGTTTCACGGAAAGTGGTGCCTGAAGGGAGATAAATAGAGGGCGAGCGGGTGTGGAATTGACGACCCTGACGTAACTCCGGTTTATGCCACGTCGATACCTCGTTTAAGTGAAGTTGGAGATAACGGCGGACGTAAAAACGTGTGCGCGGCAAAGGTAAACAAGGCTGACTCAGATATAGGTACGTGCGCAGGAAGGAGAATATCTCAAGGGATGCATGTAAAAACATTTTACTTAGTTTTTAATTAGTCCTAAGAGTTCCCAGTTTAAATAAAGTCTAACAACACCGGATCAATTAACTAGCCGTTGTTTGCGTTTAATAGACTGAGAATCCATTCAGTGTATCAAATTGGTTGTACTGCCAAATTGAAACAACTAACCGCGGATGTCTGTTACTGTTTTCCATAAATGCTTCAAAAATATGTAACTATTTAATGGTACAAAAGGTCGAGGTCGACTCTTTTTACTGTGAAAGAGCCACGTGAATTATCAAAATACTTGAACATAAATCAGATGAATGCAATGCAACCTCAGTAGGTTATGCAAAATCTAATATTACATAAATCTTTGATTCCCAGACGAAACATGACCTCCGTATATTATCCCAACATTAACAAACCAATCCAAAGTTAACACCGCGCTCCATACGACCAGCTACGCTATCAGCAATATTTTCACAAACTCGCCTCAGCAGTTAATCTGAGTGGAAACCGTAATTTCAAACAAACCGACCAAAGCGCGAAGTAACAACCAACAAATAGAGATAGTTCCGTTCTGCCACGCACCGAGATTGTCCAATCTAGCGAACCATATCTCACCAGGAGGGTGGATAAGTTCCAACGGTAAATACGCAGGAGCGTTAGGAACTGCTTCCTTTCTTCCACCCCTTACCCGGAGAAAATAAACCAAGGTAATTAAACGGACTTTGTTCTAGAGAGCTCAGTCTTTATTCTATTCGAAAAAAAGCTTTTAGAGCACCAACTAACACAGGAAGGCGTCTCGGTAATGGAGACACGCTTCATCTGTAGTGTAACTGTGAGTTATGAATTTAATGATAAGGTAATGTGCAAGATTTTCCTCTGGAAGTGTAATAATAATAAGAGTTTGTTCTTGTGTCGAGATATTTATAATGTAAAATACATTTCCATAGATGTGTTTTAAACGTTAAATGTCTGCTTACATGCCAGCAATGTCGGCGTACGTTCGCAGCCAAGATAGGCTACATAAGTCATCTCAGGGCGCACGAGCGCCAATCGGATTAAGAGTCATCAAATTGTCGCCATGGCCGAAATCGGTTGAATCCTTCATTCATTCAACAACATCAACATTTGAACAATAATTACGTCTCTGAGTTCAACAGTTAGTCACGTGCCTAGAACATAGTGAGAGAAAAGTTCGAAGCCACTAAAAAGCACGTCGTGGCTAGGTGTCGAGAGCGGCCACGTGAGCCGCATTCACTGCAGCCGGCGCGGCCCGTGTACTAAGTTGACATTCAGAAACCGTTACACGAAGTCGTTTTACAGATATCATTGACCAAATAGGTATACAGATGTAAAACGTTTTAAAATGTATTACTACGAGGGACGTATGATTTTAATTATCTTGAGGTTTCGGCCGCGTTACAGCGGCCGTGGTCACGAGTAGACTTGAACAGGGCAACACATTAGTTTTGAATCTCGGGTTCTTCGGTACAAGTAAGTACAAAGTTACTAATTGCTAACCTGTCGACCACAGTATACAACTTAATCTACATTCTTCCTTAGACTCCTCTCACGACATACTATGAATTACGCCATACAAAACGACGGCTGAAAGCGACAAGATTATAATAATGTTTCAAATAGTAAAACTTAAAAAAAACTCTGATTTATCGCACTCATAGTTTTCAACATAAAGCTATGAACAACTTATAAGAAGTACCTACCTACCTACAACCTACAAGCGTTATATCCTAGCACCACGTATCAAAGTGCCCGGCACAGGAGATGGCTCGCATCCACGGCAAGTTGGCACTCCACGGCGAGTTGGCACTTGGAGAAAACGTGTAATAATGCCCTAATGCGGTGAAAAGCCAAGCAGCAGCCGGACCAAAAGGAGACAAGTATCGGTGGCTCCCCGAGCTCGCGGTTCGTGAAGAATGAGCAATCCCATTAGCAAGACGACCGGTGAATTCCAGAGTCTCCTCAAATTTAATTAGACTTGAGCTGAGGAGGCCGCTCGTGCGACCAGCTAGTTTCCTAATTCCATTCATTAAAGAGCTATAAAAATGTTACGCGTTTCGCAACACCGTAATTATCACGGAGCTGCATTACGTTCATTATGAATTCGACAAGCGTAAACGCGAGGCATCCGACGCGGGGGGTAAACTAATTAAATTTTCATAATACCCCGAGCATTCAACTTGAGAAATCAAATAAATCTGCAGGTAAATGACAGCTAAACAACCTGGCTGTAAGATTTAATTGTACCAGTGGAGTTAATTACATATCTGATAAGCACCAAATTTCGGTACTGTATTGACTAATGTTTTCGTCAATTCCATTGAGTTTTATTTTATAATAAAATGTAAATACTTATGGTGAACATAAAATACACGCAAATCGGCTTATCAGCTTACTGAACGAACTGCTTCCGAACATTGCAATATCTGAAATTATGACGCATGAGTTAATTTGTAACATTTATCGGTAATACTCCGCAGAAAAGGGATAACATAAATCTGAATCTCATGTCACATTCCTTATGTAACTGCAAAAATCTGATCTGCATGAAATATGTGTGTTTAGTTGACTAATACCCTAATTTACGACTCCTAAGCTCCTAAACTAAAGATACGTTCTTTCTCATTATTTACATAGGTAATAAACGTCTATTCGAATTTTCATTTTAAACACCAATTTTGCCCCCTACGCCGCGTGGTCCGATCGCCTTGTCCGATCAATCGGA
>BHDV01000738.1:0-12640 GCA_005406045.1 Adoxophyes honmai
TTTTACTTAGCGTAAATCTAATTAACCACTTTGGCGCAAGCAAACAAGGGCCAGGGTATGGTGGATGGTTGTGAGTTCGTTAGTTTGTCCCGAGAGACCCAAGTGAAGGCAATCCGGACTTTTCATCTATTCACTTGCTATTCATTTTGGAAGCTCGGGAATGAAGTAGAAGCGGAATCAGAAAGAGTTATGAATTATAATTTGTTTTTTTTTTTTTTGTGGAATGGAACTTTTTTACCCAATAAGCTGTTTGAATTGAGTTAAAAGTATTTTATTTGTTCAATCATAATGTTCGTGATACCAATTTAGATTTTTTTGGAACAGACATGATATAAACATAACGCATGTTATCCCAAAAAGTGAGTGTGTAAGTGTGAGATAGGGAGGTTCGTAGTCAATTCTAGCATAGTTTTAGGTTTAAATATGAAAAAGGTTCAGAATAAGTTCCCAATCCGCACTGGGCCCGCGTGGGAACTATAGCCCAAGCCCTCTCATACTGAGAGGAGGCCTGTGCCCTGCAGTGGGACGTATATAGGCTGATGATGATGATGATGAAAAAGGTATAATATTTAGTAACAGCTTTTGGCTTAAGGATATTTTAGCCAGTTTTAGTAATGTACCTAACATCTCTACATTGTATCCGATAGTAAAGAGTTAAGTAAGTCAAAATATTTTACATGCAATTATAGATTTGAAAATACAACATGTATGTTATGTATGTATGTAAATATAACATGTAATCAGCCATAATGTCATCAAATTCTACCTAAATCGATGGCAATGGTCAGATAATACGTAATCTGTTGTAAGAGTAGCATTAGCCTCATTGGACCACAGCCCAATGACACCGATGTCCCTCCCACAAGGTTTGGCGAGTATAACTCGTTAAATATTGGTTTACGGCAAAAACTAGCGAATTTAGCGCTGAGGCGAATTACAGGGTTGTAGAAAAGTACATACATACATACATACATACATATTCTCATGCCTGTATTCCTGAGAGGCGTAGGCAGAGCACATGAATTCAAAAATCCAGTGCCACGTTTAGCAATTTCAAGGTAACCAGATGGTTAAACGTGATTATTGCAGTAACAGGTTGCTAGCCCATCGCCTACAATACACTAACCCTTTCCCAGAGTCGACTCTTACGACACCCACGGGAAAAAAGTGGGAGGAGCTATTCTAACCCGGCACCACACGGTGGATTGTAGAAAAGTTTTGGTTGAAACATCTTTAGGATACAAGCTTTTTGCTTGCTATCATTTTTGCTGGCTGTAGGTACTTGCTGTGTTATCTGCAGTGATCGGATCTAGGATGCAATTTGGGGTGAACGACCTCAAACATTATGCTTATCGTGGATGTGCCTCGGGATTTTGGATAGTGGGCTTTTGCAAATAATAAGTTTTTGGAGGATTACACTAAATAAACAAAATAAAAATGTTTTCTATAAGGTCATTTATTTGACATTTACATATATTTATGTACTTTAAAAACACATTTCATAACTCCTATCAAGAGAAATCTTTTGTATACATAAACGAGTTACTATTTTCTGAAACAAGTGAAACAAATAAGAATGTATTAGATACAATTTTGTAATGATAATAAAATAACAAAAAAAGTCGCGGGGTTGTAAGTCATATCCATCTTAATATTATGGACTTAAACCCCGGGAAATTGCATCCTAGATCCGATCTCTGGTTATCTGTCTTGTGTACCAAATTTCAAGTGAATCAGAACAGTTGAAAATCACAATAGCTACTCATTCCTATTTATCATGTCAGTTAAAAGTAATTCTCAAAATGATCTTTAAATTGTAAACAGTATAAATATTGTAGTATACATAGATTCAATTACACATACATTCAATCACGCCTGTATAGCGAAATTGGGTAGGCAGAGCATACGAAACATTACACAGACAAGCCATGCCCGTTTCACGCTCCGTGGCCACTTTCAGCATGATTTTAGATTTAATTAACAGATGAAAGAAGTATAGTTTAGACGCAAACTGAGAAACCTTTTGTTGGATAAACCATTGTATTCTGTTTGCGAGTTTTTGAAATGAATTGCTTTTAATTACTTAGATTTTATTACTATTTTTGTTTACCTTTTTGACATTTACTTTTAACATTTTTATTTTTTATTTTTGACGTTTTGTGATTTGATTTGATTTGATTTTTATATTCGTGATTTTAACATTGACATTATTGCTATTAATTTGTTATTGTATTTATTGTATTATGACGATATTTTTGTGAATTCTTTGTATCTGACATGTAATTTTGATGTAATGTAATTTTCAAAAAGAAATAAAGAAATCTAATCTAATCTAATCTATAATAGAGACAGGTTGTTAGCCTGTCGCGTAAAGCACACCTAAACCTTAGTCTCCTCTTACGACATCCACGGAAGAAATGGAGAGGTGTTATTCCAAATCCGACACCACACAGCAACAACACGGCTATCGTATTACATTTTCATCATCATCATATCAGCCATAAGACGTCCACTGCTGAACATAGGGCTCCCCTTTAGACTTCCATTAATACCTGTTGAAAGCGACCTGCATTGGCGTATATTTTATATTTACATCAAATAAATTATATTGAAAATTAAGCAATGTGATTTTTAGAATAAAATAAATGAATCTATTTATACCTAATACACTGACATATACAGTTTTTACATGTTACCAACTCATCACATCAACGCGGTATAAGCTTGTTAAGAGCATTGTCCGAAAGGGTCCACTTCTTGCGGACCCCCAACCGGCCTGTCAGTAACGGCTCGCTATTTGGCGGAACCCTACCATTGTTTTGCCTTCAAATAATGTTCTAAGGGCCCGGCTACACTGGCGCTTGAGATTGGTTACATCATATTCATATGTCATAGCATGTCCTCTTAGTTTATGAGCGTTGGGTTATCGATTCTTCATACATACATCATTCATTCTCAAATAGGTTACCCAGATCACACTAATTGCTACATGGACAAAACCATGCTTATCTATTCCGCGTTTCGTGGTAACCATCACTTATTTTTTAACTAGCTTTCCGCCCGCTGCTTCGCCCGCGTGGAATTCGGTTATATTGCGGTATAAAGCGAACATTCCCCCGGGAACACAATTTTTTCCGGGATAAAAAGTACCGTATTATTTAATCAGGACTTCTATCTTTACGTCTACAAAATTTCAAAGCAATCGGCTCAGTAGTTACGGTGTGAAAGCGGAACAAACAAACAAACTCACTTTCCGATGTATAATATTAGTAAGGATGTTTCAAGTTGGCGGGTATTTATTTGTATGGTTGGTAGGTTTGATGTTCCAATACACAGAATGTCTTTTCGTAAATGTACAAGTTAACATATCGAGCAATCAGATGTTGACATTATTCCGTGTCAAAATATATTTCGCACTTCCTGTCAAATGATATCCTACGCGTATCTTAAGGCACGATGTGGTGTGGAAGATTCTTTACCCTGTTTTTGCAGTTTGGGCCTGTCTGGGCAGGTCTGGACTTGTTTTTGCCACCGTGTTAATGCTAGACCAAAGATAGAACTGGGTTCATTTTTTTTCCTCCCTTTAGTCTGTGAATTTCACTTCGCTTGTGTTCCACGGGGTAGGCAGAACACACAAAGCGTTATACAGTAAAAAACACGACTTTTCCGAGTTTTATATCGATTTTTAGCATAATTTTAAACATAAAACTACCGTGAGACTCACTCATAGTGAAAGATAACGGAATTACTCCCGTTGTTTATACCGAGATTAGCTCGACATGTTTCGGATCAATCCGTGATCCATCATCTGGAGCTACGCGCCACGGCAGCGGACAGACGCACACTCCGTACGCTGCCGTGGCGCGTAGCTCCAGATGATGGATCACGGATTGATCCGAAACATGCAAACATGTCGAGCTAATCTCGGTATAAACAACGTGAGTAATTCCGTTATTTTTCACTATGAGCATAATTTTTGGGTTGAAACATAGGATAGAAGCATAATAGTGACAGGTTCTTAGCCTGTGGTCTGAACCATACGTCAACCTGGTTTCTTCAGTCGCCTCCTACCTCTTACGATGTTTGATTATTTTTATTAGCCTAATAGTTTGATCCATTAGTGGGCATAGGCCTCCTCTTTCTTCCACCTTTCTTCCCTTTCCTGCCAACTGTCTTGTAAAGAGTTCAGGTCGTCCTGCCCCTATCTGCCTTTGCTCCTTTTGCAATGGCCAAACGACTATGTAGGCGACTTTGTGGTCGTTAATAAAACGATTCCGAGAAATGTCTCAGATTCCATTTGGTAACGACTACATAATAAAAGCCCTGGTAGCCCAGCGGTTCGACCTGTGGCCTCTCAAGCAGACGGACGCGGGTTCAAACCCCGGGCTCGCACCTCTGAATTTTTCGGAATTTATGTGCGATATCGAATTTGATATTTACCACGAGCTTTTCGGCCAAGGAAAACATCGTGAGGAAACCTGCACACAGCGACGAAGGAATTCAATGTTGTGTGTGAAGTTCCCAATCTGCACTGGGCCCGCGTGAGAACTATAGCCCAAGCCCTCTCATACTGAGAGGAGGCCTGTGCCCTGCAGTGGGATGTATATAGGCTGGATGATGATGATGATGATGACATAGTACATTCGGCCTGAGTGCATTAGGCAGACATGTCCAGCCCATTTCAGCTTCCGACATCCACGGTAGAAATAGAGATGTTAATTCAAAACTAGATGAAGTTTAGTACAAAGTGTCTACTCCGTCTGAAGTTCAACCAAAATCAACAACAACTTCGGAGTCTAACTAACCAGGACTCCACCACTAATTAGCGACAGCTACCGACACGTATTTATACATCTCTCCATTTCTTCCGTGAACTACATGGATGTTTAGGTACAGTTTAGGCGACGGGCTCGCTAGCAGGTCGCTACCTGTCTCTAATATACTAGTCAACTTAAATCCTAAAAAAACATGCTAAAAGTAGCCACGTAACGCGAAATAGTCATGATTTTGTCTACGTAGCGTTTTGTCCCCTGCTTACCCCATTTGGGAATTCATACATGTATGTACCTATGTATGTGTGTGTATGAGTTTTACTTAAACGAGATGTCGGAGTTGGGTCCGGCAACAACGCACGGCTTTCAAGGCGCCGCCCATCTTGCTCTACCTAAGTGAAGATTCTTTAGATGAAATAGGCTAAGAGCTGTGGGTATTATAAACAGTTATTTTCACGCGACCTTCGGTAAGCATGCAATTATGCTTTTGAGTAAAGCGTACATACATACGTCACTCCTGATTACCCAAATGGGGTAGGCAGAGCAAACTAAACAAAATTATTAAACAAATTATGTAATATTATAGGATAATATTTTGTTTTAAGTTTTTCACCTATACCCTATACTATACTTACTTTAACCTATTTTCTTCGTCGCCTCTTATGACATCCACGGAAGAAATGGAGAGGTGTTACTAAATATTTAGGAAAAAAATACAAAACTTTAAGGTAGCGAGTAGGGATTGCAATCCGGTATCATTTTCAATCCGGCCGGATTTCACCGGATTGACGCCAATTGTTAACTTAGGTACTTAATGTTGTATATTGGTTTTATATTTGTACTTGAGGGTAGCTCGTTGTTACGAAATAAATGGCTGTCCGATAACACGTCTCTTATTTGTCAGTGGCGACGAAGGCTAAAAAAATATTGTTATTGTGCGTAAAATCGTCTAAAATCAAGAATGTCTAGTTCGGGAAAATTTGCAGAATTTGATTTGATAAGCGGGAATTGGACTTCATACTGTGAACGACTGGAAATGTGTTTTTTGGCTAACGGTGTTAAGGACGAGTTGAAACTACCAACATTAATTGCGAACGTAGGTGAAAGTGCATACGAACTAATAGTGAATTTGTGTAGTCCGGATAAACCCTCAACACTTACGTTTGAAAAAGTGGTAAAATTAGTGAAAGAACATTTACAACCTGTGCCGTCATCTTTGGCAGAACGGTATAAGTTTCGCCAATGTAGGCAAGATAACGAACATTCGTTAGCGGACTACGTGGCGATATTAAAACAAAAGGCAAGATTTTGTGATTTTGGTAACACTTTGGAGGAAAATCTCCGCGATCAATTTGTTTGTGGAATTATGAGTGACGCGATTCGCCAAAGATTGTTTGCAGAGAAAAAACTCGATTACTGCCGGGCGGTAACGCTAGCTACGACTATGGAAGCGGCAGAAAAGAATTCTAGTGCAGTAGAATCTACCGCGTTGGTAATGCACTACAGTGGCACGAATAGACGATGCACAGCGTGTGGAGATCAAAAACATGTACGCAACGAATGCAAATTTAAAACGTATGTGTGTGACAGCTGCTCAAAAGTAGGTCACCTGAGACGTGTTTGCCCCGAAGGGATGGGGCAGGGAGCTAGAATCGGACCAGAGGGTACCCACGGGTACGAGAAACCATGGAGTCGAGGCTACGGGAACGACCAAGCGGGCTGCGGGCCGGCCGGCCGGGCGCCGGCGGGCGGCGCTGGCAGGCCCGGCGGCCGCGGCCGCAGGGGACGGCGCGGCGCGCGCGGCGGCGCGCCGAACGCGCGTCATTACTGCATCCAGGAGCAACGCCACACGGACGACGGACCGAGTGGGCACGGCAGGAGCGAGCAGTACCCAACAATGGGCATTGACAATGATGCGTTCCGGGTACCGAACCAGCGGCGTGCGGAAGACAGCGAGGACGAAATGCCGATGTACCAGATGGGTTTAAGTGAATATCGACCGGTATGTATACACATTTTAGTAGGAAATGTAAATTTGAAAATGGAAATAGACACCGGATCGCCTTTATCGTGTATAAGTTATCAAACATATAACAAGAACTTCAGACATTTTCACTTAAATTCATGCAATTTAAAACTTAACTTTTATGACGGTTCCCGGATTTCCCCCTTGGGTTATATTGAAATAGCAGTAAGCTACAAAGGATCATGTAAAACCCTCGATTTGTACGTGTTTAATAATGGAACAACAAATCTGCTAGGACGGCAATGGCTCACAGAATTAGGCATACAAGTGCCAGTCCTAGGGTTAAATGTATTAAGTAATGTCAACCAAACAAGCACAGGTGGTAAAGACATCGATGATATCATTTCCAGATTTAAGGATGTTTTCGATGGAACCCTGGGGTGCTTCACCGGAGGGCGCGCGTCGCTGCAGCTGCGTGCGGGCGCGGCGCCCGTGTTCGTGCGCGCGCGGCCGCTGCCCTACGCGCTGCGCGCGCGAGTCGACGCCGAGCTGGACGCCATGCTGGCGGCCGGCGTCGTCGAGCCCGTCGACCACTCCGACTGGGCCACCCCACTGGTCGTCGCGCATAAGGCGGACGGCGCGATTAGACTCTGCGCGGATTATAAGGTTACACTAAACAAGGTACTGATGGTAGATAGATATCCAGTACCAAAAATTGACGACTTGTTGAGTACACTCAGTGGTTACAAACATTTTTCCAAGCTTGATCTATCACAGGCCTACAACCAGATTCTCCTGGATGATACTGCTAATTATACTGTTATAAATACCCACAGGGGTTTATTTAAATATAACAGGTTGGTTTACGGTTTGGCCTCGAGTCCTGGCATCTTTCAAAGGATCATGTTGAGCTTATTTAAAAATATGCCAAATGTTATCGTATTTCTAGATGATATACTAATAGCGAGTAAAACAATACAAGAACACAAGCAGCATATCCAGGAGGTTCTGCAAATATTGCAAATGCACGGTTTAAAAGTCAAGAAAAGCAAGTGCGATTTTTTTTTGAATCAGGTGAAGTACTTAGGATTTATAATCGATGAGGACGGGGTTAGCGTTGATGCGGAAAAAATTGCACCCATTGTTAAAATGCCTCCACCCAGCAATGTGAGCGAGCTAAGGTCATTTTTAGGCATGGTAAATTTTTATGGCAAATTTATTAAAAATCTTAGCGAATGTTTAGCCCCTCTGTACGAGTTATTGCGGAAGGGTAAACATTTCGTCTGGGGTAGTCGGCAGCAAAGCGGTTTTGAGAAAGCGAAACGGGCTTTGTGTGGAGTGGAAGGTTTAGCGCACTACGACATGCAGCTGCCGTGTGTGGTGACGTGCGACGCGAGCGCGCGCGGCGTGGCGGCTGTGCTGGCGCAGCGCGGCGCCGGCGGCGAGCGCGCGGTGGCCTACGCGTCGCGCGCGCTTGCGCCAGCGGAGCTGCACTACAGCCAGATACATAAAGAGGCCCTGGCTATCGTCTTTGCGGTTAAAAAGTTTCACCAATACTTGTATGGCCGCAGTTTTGTCCTCCGCACTGACCACAAACCCTTAGTGACAATTTTTGGGCCTAACTGTGGAGTGCCGACGGCAGCGGCGAGCCGACTCCAACGCTGGGCAATCCTTTTGTCAGCGTATAATTTCAGTATTGAATATGTCAGAACCGATCAGAATACCGCTGATGCGTTATCACGCATGATTCAGGGCCACCGGGACAGCGGCTGCAGGGAGCCCGATGAGGTGCCGGAGCAGACGTACCTGCATTTCGCCTCAGAAGCGATGCTGTTGGATTACAGGGGGCTACAAAAAGAAACGGCGAAGGACATTTTGCTTAGCCGGGTATTGAGCTACGTGAAAGACGGCTGGCCCCATGATGTGGAAATACGAGAGCTGAAACCGTTTTTCAATAGAAAAACAGAGCTATATGAAGAGCTCGGATGCATTATGTGGGGGCACCGAGTAGTAATACCGAGCGCGTGCAGAGATAAAGTCCTACAGGAGTTACATGACCCACACATGGGCATGGTTAAAACCAAGGCATTGGCGCGGAGCTATGTGTGGTGGCCCGGCATCGACGAGGCCGTGGAGCAGCGCTGCCGCGCGTGCGCCGTGTGCGCCGCCGTGGCCGACGCGCCGCCGGCGCACGAGCCGCGGCTCTGGCCGTGGCCGGGCCGACCTTGGTCGCGACTGCACGTGGACTTTCTCGGTCCCTACGCTGGAAGGAAGTACCTAGTAGTTATAGACTCCTACTCGAAATGGATAGAAGCCATCAGAATGGGAAATACTACGGCGGCAGCGGTAATTATGAAGTTGAGAGAACTGTGGGCTCGTTTCGGCCTTCCCAAACAATTGGTTAGCGATAATGGCCCCCCATTTACGAGTACAGAGTTTCAAACGTTTTTATCCAACAATGGAGTGGAACAAATATTAACAGCACCCTACCATCCAGCGTCGAACGGAGCTGCAGAAATGGCAGTAAAAATCTGCAAACGAGTAATTAAAAAGAGCTTAGAACAAAATAATGATATAGACACAGCGTTAAGTAGGTTCTTATTAAACTACAGGAACACGGTGCACTATGCGACTGGAGAGAGTCCGGCGAAACTGCTGCAGGGGAGATCACTACGGGCCCGGTTGGACTGCCTGAAGCCCGACCGCAGCGCGCGGCCGCTGCAGCAGCGCGCGCGCGCCCAGCGGCAGGCGGGCGGGGCGCGCCGCCAGTTCCAAGTAGGGGACGCGGTTTGGTTTCAAAATTTCAGCCACGGTGCGGCTAAGTGGAGCCCAGGAAGCATCGTAGAACGTCGCGGCGACACTAATTATTCAGTTCAGATTGCATTGAGTTCAGAGGTAGTTTATCGACACGTAGACCAGTTAAGGGCTAGAGTGATAGATCAAGCAGAGATTCAACCAAACCAGAGTAAAGGTCAAGTACTGAGTAGGAGTTTAGGCCTGAAACAGTGCTCGACCGACGGTCAGCGCTGACCGTCGGTCGGCGTAGCAATATCTATGCAAGTCTTGAACGCGCACACAGCTACGCTGACGGTACGCGCGTAATCTGTATTCGATTTAGGCTAGAAATAGTGCTCGACCGACGGTCAGCGCTGACCGTCGGTCGAGCACTGTTTCAAGCCTTAGTGTACCCAGTAACTATTAATACTAGTGGTGGTCCAGAGGACGAGTCGACGGAGTCGCCGCGCAGCGCGGGGGCCGCAGCCGAGGCGCCGGCGCCGCCGCCCGGTGACGGCACCCCCGGGCTGCTGGCAAGCCCTCGCCCCAAAAGGGAGCGACGGCAGCCAATTAGATATGGGTTTGAGTTCGATTAGTTTTTTTTTTTACTGTAAATGAGAGGTTAACTAAATACTTAAATATGTATCCATTATGCTTAAGAATAGTATTGGTTAATCTAAGTTGTCCAGTGCTACTTTTTGTTGTCACTAATTGGCAAAAGCGATTTTTTTTTTCTTTAGTTGTTGTAAACTGTATATTGCTAAATATTGTTTTTTTTATTGTTTTTTTTGGGAAAGGGTGAAGGTATAGAATAAGTGGAAAACAAAATTGTATTATTTAAGGGTGAAGGTGTTGTATATTGGTTTTATATTTGTACTTGAGGGTAGCTCGTTGTTACGAAATAAATGGCTGTCCGATAACACGTCTCTTATTTGTCACTTAAGGCCTAGTATTTAGTGATTTTTAGTTTTGATAATATGTACTTAATATATAAAGAGAAGTGAAATATGTGTTTATCGAAATTAATTACATTTTTTGGTACAAACTTACCTATTAATTGTAATTTTTGGTACTATTTGTACTAAATGAAAATTATGAAACTATTCTAAATAATAAAGTAAATAATCAGTCTGACTCTCACTTATTGCTGTAAATAATCTGAAAGTACTTAAGTAATAATACTATTAAACTCTTATTAATAATCTACACATACTTAAGTTACTAAAACAGTCTGTTAAATTTGTACTTATAACATCGACTTCAGTGCGTAATCCGAAGAAACAATAAAACCAGAAGCATTTATTTTTTGCAATGCAAATATATGAGTGAATATTATTTCTGTGCCTGAAAAAACGATCAAAGAAAACATACAGTGTTGATTGTACCTACTGTTTCCTAATCTGCTTCTGATGGCACTACAAAGTCTACAAACATAACAGAAAAGGCCCTTTCTGCCTCAACACTGGTTGGCCTAATCGCCATTAAGTAACTGCAGATCAGCGACAAGTGTTTTCCTTTTACTCATTCTACTTCATACGCTCGCAGTCAATTCCTTTTTAAGTATTTTCTCATAATCTTTTCCGTTTTTAGACTTTTTACCTTTAACTTTCCCTCTATACCCTTTTTTTTCTTGCAGGATTTGATTTTTTAGTTCCTCTTTTAATGTAATGTTTTTAGTTTCTATTGGCAATAATGACATGGAATCGAAATCGGACAGAATCTATATTTTCGTCTGCTGTTTCTGCCACATTTTGTCACGTTTCTGTCGCATTTTCGCGTATTTTTTGCTTTACCGGATCCGTCACCGGATCCGGCACCGACTCACCGGATCCGGTAGGTCCAAAAACACGCCGGATCGCCGGATTACCGGATCCGCCGGACCGGATTGCAATCCCTATAGCGAGACAAGGGGTAGCCTTATCACTAAAAAATGATCTGTACCAGGCAATGTTTTCACATGGGTAATCATGAAAGATGTTCTCTTTGCAATCTCAGTCTTAAGAACACACAGCACACAAACCTAATTGTACGCTAAAAATAGTTTTTGTATCTTATTATATGACTCTTCATAGCACATGAAATAGTTACATGAAAGAAATATGAGATTTTAAACAAACTACAGCTTTTTACACAAGTGACAGTGATTGTTTAAAATGTAATAATTACTTTGTATTTACAATTCTGGTAATAAAAGTACCCCGCACATAATGTTGCGTAAAAGCAGAGTACGAGATTTCTAAAATACTTTATTTTTCATGTCGCTAGCTCTTGGTCAAAAACCAATGTAACGTGGCATTGTCCGTGACATCATTGTGACATTAGAAAAAGAATAGGAAAGGCAGATAAGCTTTATCCCGGCGAGAAGGGTTGACAATCACATTTCTTGTAAGCTCTGTCTCGGAAAACTGGCCATTTTAGATATTCATACTGAAGAATATATAAGTACACTAGCTTTTGCCCGCGGCTTCGCTCGCATTAAGTTCGGAATGACACAGAAGAGATCTCGAAATTATTTGAATACCTACCTAAATTGAAAATTTGTTTCTAGAGAGATTTATTTTTATTGCTTACTTTTGAATTAGTACCTACATATTCAAGGTTTTTTGTCCCATAGAGACTCCTTTCCTACTTGGCCAAATATTAAGGGTGTTTTTATGTGGGGTAACGGTAACTAAATCCAGTTTATAGCTAATAAAATATATGACTAATTTCAAGCATCTAACTTATGTAGTCTAGATTTTTCATACAACATTATTTTTCCCGCTAACTCCCATTTTTTCAAAACACAGCCATAGCTAAACTTTATACTTACTTAGGGAAGGATGGATGTCAGATTGAAAACATCTATCTTACGCGGTTTAGATTTTTTCATACAAATGTTTTTCCCCGCTAACTCCCGTTCACGTGGGAATTTTGCAATATACTGCTGCAACTAAGCTTTAAGTTTACTAAAGTATCTGCATGCCAAATTTCAAGCGTCTAACTTAAGCCGTTTAGTTTTTTCATACAACGGGATTTTCCCGCTAATTCCCGTTCCCGTGGCAATTTCGCAATATCCTGTTGCAACTAAGCTTTAACTTTACTAAGGTACCTGCATGTCAAATTTCAAGCGTCTAACTTAAGCGGT
>BHDV01000738.1:17802-28348 GCA_005406045.1 Adoxophyes honmai
AAGTAAGGAACCCTATTTATTCCACGCGGTTGTTCTTAACTGTATCATTTCGGTGGGCTTATTTCATTTCAGTGCACTGTATCACATTTCCATGGACACTTTTATCATTTCGGTTGACACTTTTTTCATTTCGGTTGACACTTTTCATTTCAGTGGACCCATAAAAATTCAACAGCCAATATTTAAGTAAGTTGTAAAGATATTTGATTCCCACTCACGCACATATTAGATAACTGGCTTAAATTTGATTTGTGATTCAGTTCATTTAGATAACATTGAAAATAAAAAAAATCACTGAAATGATACAAAAAAATGTCTTGTTGAAATTGACCCAAATATTCAATTTCATGGATATCTCGTACTTATCGAAGTGTAAGACCAAATGTTTCTTAGACAAATTTTATCCTAAACAATAATTCTACCGATTTGTATAATAAACAAGCAAAAAAAAATATTTTTATTTTTTGTTGGTTCGATTCTCGGTTGAGTCAAGCAAAATTTAAAAAATCTTTTAATGCAGTTTTGTTTCTTTCTAAAAATAAAGGAATGTTTTCTTTCAGTAAAATGAGCTAACTAAAAGATTTAGAGTAGTTCCCCTCCAGGGCCCATTGAAACTTTCCACCCTGTATATTCTTAATCCACCGTATTATATACAAGTACCTCTACCGTCGCTTAAGGGTGCGATCGAATTAGCAAATCCCCTGTTTTCTAATTATCGCAGTGACAACTGACAGCCGACGCAGCCTCCGTTCATTTTTGACTTCAATTAACAAATGTTTTGTTTTTGTTTGCGAGTGATAAGCTTTGGCGTTGGGAAATTAATTTTAGCCGTTGCTCGAGTGTTGTAAGTTACATACATACATATCTGTATTCCCGATACGATGATGTGTAAGTTTCGAAGCCTCTTCTGTCATATTTTTGAGTTAATAGGGACAATAGTGACAAGGTACTTGCCTGTCGTCTACAATTAGTCCCGTCTTATGACATCCACGGAAGGAATGGAGAGGTGTCGTTTCAAACCTTTCACCACGTGGATAAGTGACTCCTGATTTGCTTGATAATGTCTGTAACCTGTACTTAACAGTTTTTACATATTCTGAGACAAGAATAAAAATATAATGTTTTAAACTCGCGATTCTCACTCATATTTATATTTACATACATACATACATACATATTCTCACGCCTGTATTCCCAAGAGGGGTAGGCAGAGCACATGAATTCAAAAATTCAGTGCCACATTTAGCAACTTGAGGGTAACCAGATGGTCAAACGTGATATTGTGGTGACAGGTTGCTAGCCCATCGCCCACAATACACCAACCCTTTCCCAGAGTCGACTCTTACGACACCCACGGGAAGAAAGGGAGAGATGCTATTCTAACCCGGCACCACACGGGATTTATATTTACGCGGGACTTAATCACTATTTAAATTATTTACCGTCTCGACATTTCGGCCGCGTTACAGCGACCGTGTTCACGAGTTGACCACGGTCGCTGTAACGCGCCCGAAACGTAAATATAAATAAGAATAAAAATGTCTTGTGGTATCGGGTTTAGAATAACACGTGTCCATTTGTTCCGCGGATTACGTAAGACTAAGGAAATAACCTGTCACTATTTTACTTTTTTCGTTTATTTACATACCAATCGTCATGCTAAACGTGGCCTCGAAACGTGAAATAATCATGGTTTTAACTATGATACGTTTCGTGTGCTCTGCCTCCCCCATTAGAGAATATAGGCGTGATGTATGTACGTATTTAGGAATAAATAGAAGATAGCTCAGACGAGAAACCTTGACGTTCCTTATCACGTACGCTTTTCAACTGACCTATTAAGTACTTACATAATAACCAAAAATTTGACTATCGCGATTTCAAAATAGGAACGCAAACGTCATAGTCACATGGCCGAGGCGCATTGCGCCCACCTGTCGGGCGCGTGCGTCGGTGACGTCACGCGGAAACGCCCGAGCGGAGCCGAACGCGATTGATCTGCCCGAGCGTCGGCACCTCCGAACTATCGCAAGACTATACTTCGCTATGGGCGGACGCAGGCTTACCCGTCTTAATGCAAGATAAATATTACATCAATCGGGTTGGCAGTGTTGCCAAGGCGATGAAAGCGAAAGTGGCTGTATGTTTTTGAAAAATGGCCAGTTTTTTTTTTCGTGAAAAATATTTTGACCTTTTTTTTTGTTGATATTTATAGTAATTGTCTGTTCCGTGAGTTAGTAAGTAACTTTTAACTTTAACTATAAGAGTAACGATACATATGAGTAACCGGACAAGTTTTACAAGAATACCTACAGAAGTTTCATATTTATATTCTGTTCATGTCAAGAATAGCTTTTATACTAACAGTATTAACTCATCTGATAATCATATGATTATTCTATCTATAATAGTACTGTAAATGTCAAGAGGAGATCGCGGCGGGATTTGAAGCGATTCAGATCTGACTGGCGCGATTTAGCTCAAAACAGAGGCGAGTGACAAGAAAAAGGGGAGATTGCCCAGCAGTGGGACACTTTATAAGCTATAAATAAATATTTCATACTATAGTTACACCACACTTATGTAAAACTATGCCTTCAATTCCCATCTAAATCCAAAGCGTTTACCTCAACGTTACCAAAAATCCTAATTTTATACCCAGCTAACTCGCAAAACACGCAAACGTGGCCAAAAGGTAGGACAGATGGCAACACTGGAGGGTTCGAGGGCGCAGGCGCGGCGGCCGGCAGCCCAGTCCCGCTCCGGCCGCGCCGACCGCCGCTCGCCGGGACCCGGCGGCTTTACCAACCACTACACAAGTCCCCAATCCCACGCGCCGTGGTACGTAAGTCCCCCAGGACTTTAGTCGACCAATCTCCTTTGACGGAACCCAACTCGCATTCAACCGTGTTCGTAAATAGTGACGTGACCGGTAACCCAACCATCATCAAAACACTGGGTTTAGCCACACCCGTGGTAAATAGCCCAGTTTGTTTATAAGCGAGGTAAAGGTAAAGCAAGGGCAATGCGTGCTGCCGAAAGTTCGACGCCAACTTTACGGCGCTGATAAGCTAGTCCGTTTCGAGTAAGCCTATGACATAATTACACGGGAGAACTAAATTTAAATACAGAACCTAATACATGGAGCCTCCACGCGCGTTGTAACGGTTAATTTTTTTTTTTTTTTTTCATATTTGGCCAGTTTTTTTGCCGTAAACTTTCGGACGTTCAAAGCAATATTTTTACGTGTGATCCATTAAAGGTGAGCCCCTGCCGCGGATATGGGCTGACTAGGCACGTATGTAATCGCTGCCATTTATATTCGAGGAGCAGTTATTCCTTATCGTCGTAATTTCTTACAAAGGAACGAGCTCGCGGGCCCGGCGAAAATGTAATTAGCATAAGAAATTGCTTTTTATAAGTATTAAACTACTTCATAAACTGCTTCTGTCTAAGTACTCTTTAAGTGTGCTTTGGGTGCTTAGCGCCGGTACTATTATTTAGATAATTCGCATGGAAATTTTGTAAATTAAAATTTCGCCTTACTTATTATGAATGTATCAAAATCTATTTTTTTTTTTACCGTGAAACTTTTTTTATGCCATGTGGTGTCGGGTTTAGAATAACACATCTTCATTTTTCTCGTAGATGTCGTAAAAGGCGACTTAGGATGTATCTTAGGTCATTTTAGGCGACAGGCTAGCAACCTGTCACTATTGAACCTCATAACTTACGGGCAACAATACGTTTTTGCCTAGAAATTCGTGTGTATTTGGGACATAAGTGTTATGTATGAATGTATTTTTATTATCTTTTTTCAGTATATCTTTCCGTTATTTCTCAAACAGTTTTATTGAAAATAACTACATCTAAATGGGTTTTCTTGAAAACAAGTGCGTACGTAACGTCTTGATTTTAGCCACGTAACAAACCTGATATTATCCTTTAAATTTCTATGTAATCTGCCTTCTTTATTGGAGCATAAAATTCTCATAAAGTACCCAATGTTTTAACGCAAATCACCTAAGTTTTCGTATCGTTCTATCACTCTGGAAGCCAGTTCCATTGGCTCTTAAGACATCCACGGAAGAAATGGAGAGATGTTATTCTAAATCCGACAGCACACGGACCATTCATGTTAAAATGATGTTACGTTTACATATTATAGAAGAAAGCTTTTCTTCGAAAATTTAGCGGTCACCCGCTAAGTTGTGATATATTTATACTCCCACCATCCGCGGAAGTTTTTTTAATCGCTACTAATGACTTTTCCGCCTAATTAATGGCGCTTGACATTTAAGTAATGAAACCTTTCCGTAAAAAATGTGCCCAAAAGCTGGTTGGTCCTAATTTGTTTAAGAATTGCCTGGAATAATTTTTATGTCAAATAAAAAGACTGAAAATCATAATTTCTTGCAACAATGCTTAAAGATATGAAGCGATTACTTTTATGAAGAAATGAAACGTGACTTAATTTTTAAAACGTTTTTATTACATTTTTCATACAAATACCACGCCTTCAATTCCAAATAGGTTCGACAGAGCACACGAAACGCTATATAGACAAAACCTTGACTTTTTCACACTTCATAGCCACTTATAGCATAAATTGTGCAAAATCGCTCCAAATTTATTACCTTCTAATATCTAACAATTTCAATACCAACTAGTTACATCTTATTTTATTTTGTTTTGTCAAAAGTATGTTATATTCTTTTTAGTGATTAATTTGTAATTGATGTTTAATAAAGATGTTACATCTTCCTAGCTCAAAATGAAAGTAGAATATTTTTGCACACTACATTTTCGTAGCAAGCTCGTAGCGTATGGCTACGAGGTGCTACGGCGTGTCGTAGCATGGCCATATCAACAAGGTACCTACTTTGTATCAAACAGTGCTTTAGTTGACCTAGTTTTTCGCCTTTTTTAAACTTTCACTTGAGTTAAAACGACACTTAGGCCGGCCACATACATTCGGAATTTTTCCGTTCGGAATCCCGAATCGGACTTTCCGAACGCAGTCAATCCATACAAAATCAATGGACCGCCACACACATTCGGAAAAATTCCGTTCGGGATTCCGAACGGAAAGCTTGCGAATGTGTGTGGCGGTCCATAGATTTAGTATGGATTGACTGCGTTCGA
Source organism: Adoxophyes honmai (assembly GCA_005406045.1). Taxonomy (NCBI): domain Eukaryota; kingdom Metazoa; phylum Arthropoda; class Insecta; order Lepidoptera; family Tortricidae; genus Adoxophyes; species Adoxophyes honmai. The sequence continues at coordinate 22,948 of BHDV01000738.1, forward strand.
TTTTCCGATTCGGGATTCCGAACGGAAAAATTCCGAATGTATGTGGCCGGCCTTAAAAGGTATTTACTGTGTATATGTATTTAACATGATTAAGAGCAATTTAGTAATTCTACCCGTGTGGTGTCGAGTTTACACTAACCTCTCCATTTCTTCCGTGGTTGTGGTAAGAGGCGACTAACGGAAATAGATTAGCGTATATTTTAGGCGACAGGCTAGCAACCTGTCACTATTGTACTTCTTAACATAAAACCAGACTTTGCTGGAAGTGGCTACTAAACGTGAAATAGTGTGAGGTTTAGGTTTTTAGGTTTGACTATGTATTTGAAAACAGGCGTGATAAATGTATGTATGTAATCATCATAATCATCACCGTCATTGGTCAATTTTTACACCAATCACGTAGTCCCAAATTAGGTGAATACTTGTTCTATGGGTAATAAACAAATGAAAAGACAAACTTTCTTACATACATAAATAAACATTCACAACTCGACAGCTAACATCGTATTCATCATACATATATCTGCCCCAACCGGGAATCGAACCCAGGACTTGTTGCACAGTCAGATTCTCTAACCGCTGGGCTATCCGGCCGTCAAATGTATTAACACTATTAGCACGATTTAAGTTAATTCATAAGATTATCTTGGTAGTGGCAAGTATGATTAACAATCCAAGTCGTAAAGCCCGTGGAGACAGCGGCATGTGGACCGTTTTTCCCAAACCCCATGGATTAACCGTTTACTAAATTAAATTCGGAGTTATTCTGAAGGCTTTGCGGGAATATTGTTCTCAATGGAACTGTGTCAAAGAAGCCTTCTCTGGGTATTGAAGGAACCTGTGATTGTTGCGATTATGCCGCAATATTGGACAGGGCTGTTCGCTTGATTACAGGCTTATTTTCTGTGTTATTTTTTCATGAACACGTGATATTTTTATTTACACTGCGATCCTTTTGTAAAATGCTTTGATGTAATATAGCTTTTAAGTCCCGCGTATACATAAATATGAGTAAAAATCACGAAAGTTTAAAACCGTATATAATTATAGCTTTTGTACCTACCCATTTGTTAAATTAAATAAATAAAGTATTTTTTTCGACAACGTTGATCTATAGTGTGTTAGTGAATAAAAGAAGAAAATTACTCTTATTACTAGATCAATACGACAAATGTACCATTTAAAGAGGTCCAATGCCACATTAGGTTATTTTCACTCATCTTTTGATAGAGCTTAGAGATGGACCAATTTTCCACACTCATATCTCAGAATAGGTTATAATATCATGTACAGAAGCTCCACTCCCGGACATGCTTGGACAGTAAAATGTTGCTGTCTCTTTCTTCCTTTTTACCTACTTGTCTTGGACCTTTCCCAAGGCCTCGCCGGCGGAGCGTACCTAAACCGAGTGGATTTTCCTTGCTTATTTAAAAAAACACTATGTTTTCTTAGGCTAATATGAACGGTGTCTGTACGGCATTATCTTCGCAACTACACCTACTCTATAGTATGTACAGTCACGAACCGGGATTGTTGAGCCACTTGCCCCTGTTCGCAATTTAGACGTGTAATCAATGACCGATGTGACCGACTAGATGTCAGCTATTGGATTAGTATTACACAACCAAGTTACAAACATAGGTAAGTGGCTCAACAATCCCTGTTCGCGATGGTACAGATCAGAAGATTATAAATCTAACGTTATCCCCATTTTGCTTAATTGGTTCGTTTGTTGATTTCCCTAACACAAAATCAACGTGTCAGATTCAAAAAGCAGCTAACAGCTCCGAAAACGCGTTCTCGGGAGAAAATTAATTAATTGGTAATGAGTGATCAAAGTGATTTTTGCGCTTGCGCCGAAGGCTTGAGGGCTTAGGGCGTTAACACATGGAAGCCATGATTTACCTATCACCAGTTGGTTTTGGGTACAGGAGGTAAAATCACCCGTGTGGTCTCGGGTTTAGAACAAGTTTCTTTATTTCGGTACAAAAACACTTGTGAAATTTTAAATACATACGTCACGCGAGTATTTCTAATAGGAGTAGGCAGAGCACACGAAACATGTCGCCAAAACCATGACTATTTCACGATTTGAGGCCATTTCTCGCATATTTCTTAGGTTTTAAGCAGGGATCGAATACCGGTATTATTTTCATACATTTATACCGGTATTAAATTTCGGTATCTCAGTTGTTTTTGTATGTCATTGGAATTTTTTCATTTAATGTCATACTTTGGTAGGCTTACCTAAATACTATCTAGGAATACCAAGCTAAAATCCCAAATTAAAGGAGATATTTTAGTTTTTAGTAATACCGGTAACGATCCCTGGTTTTAAGTTTGCAGATATGACAGTAACAGTTTAGCCAGTAGCCTGTCACTATTATACCTCTTTTATATAAGTCAAAACTTATAGATACCTGTTAAAAGTAACTACGTTACAATACTCAGGTTTCAACAATGCTGAAAGAGACGTTAAAATGACAAGCTGTTGTCGCCTAAAGCATACCTAAATTTTCTTAGTCGTCTCTTACATCGCTGTGATATTCTAAATCATACGGGGATAATGTTATGTTTATTTTTATCCAAAAATAACACTTCAAAACTGTCCCCTTCATTAAACTCGATACTTTATTTAAGAAAGTACCCCCAAATTACAGCATAAAGCGCCCATTACCCATATTGCGTAATTGTCAGTAACTTAACGCGTCAAACATAAAATCGGTTAAGTTTGCTCCTCTAATCGTAAAGTTGCGTAATCACGCGCAATATAGACGTCGGCCCCTTATCAGGCCCGTGATATTCGTAACTCATGTTTGTATTAACAACTTGTTAATCTGGAGGAGACTAAACACTGCTGTTAATAATACTATCATTCACGGAGAAGTTAATGGGGAAATCAAAAAATGCAGCGTTCAAACTTGGCTAACTTCGCTTTATCAAAAAGCTTTTGACAGATAGTCATTTCATAATATTTTTTCGTCCAATTCCAAGTGTCAAATTTTTATTATTAGGGTGACTGCACCAGTTATGGACAGTTTAAGCTGACAAGCACCAGTGATGGACACTTCATTCATAATTTAAAGACCATAGAGTTGTGAATTGATTGTTGTAAAACAAATGACTTTTCCTTAGTGGGTAGTAAATAAGAGTCATTGTCCATTACTGGTTCTATGTCCATTACCGGTGCGGTCACCCTACTCTTGTTTTTTTCTTTCCCTTGTGCAATGTAAAACCCTAAAATTATTACATGCAACTCCACTAAGAACTAAAATTAACTTCTATTATAATTATAAATTATAATAATATCCGGGTGCGAACAAGATTTTCGACATAGACTTTTTGTTTTGATAACCGGGCCTTGGGGACTAGAAACGGGGTTCGGTTTGAGCACCCTTGATCTTCCATCGAGTTAACTGGATGATTTGACCGATGGTTGAACATACTGAACCCATAGTGATGTGATTATCTCAGCACAGTGCGATTGTGGTCGGTTATCGGTTGTTTAGCTCGGCCAACTTGATTAGTGGCTGTGGGATGATTTGCATTTATATCGTACAAATTTTGGCATAATTTAGATTTGGTAGTCCACAGTATTTTTGCAGTTGAAATGATGAGGTTTATGTCTTAGTTTTACTAAAAATAAATTACTGTGAGTGCATTGACAGTGGTGTGTTGACACATAAACTCTGCAATTGTTATAAATGTCACATTGATTAGCAATTCAAAAGATAAAGCTTCATCGTAGGTACATTTTGACGAAAGACACTTGCATACCCATGTAGATACTTCTGTACGTCTTTTTCAGCTGCACAAAAATTATGACTAGCTAATAACTTATGACAAAAAATATTAGGAAATGATAATTAATTATTTTATTTAGTACGACGAGGTTTACTGAATGCGAGATAGACAACTGTAACTAATTTGAAACGTCAAAAAATGACAGGTAGTGTTGTCGTCCTATAAACACGACGTAACGACGTCTCCTGCGACATCGACGACAGCCCTAGAGGAAAAACTTACAATGTACAACACGACGATTTATCGTTACCATTCATGGCTCGAGTAATTATTTCCCCAAGCTCCCCCATAAAGCAAAGGGGGGATGGCAAACAATATTTTATATTTATGGCCAAGCGTATTGCTTTGAGTTAGTAGCGACTTTGAGTAGATGTATGGGAGGGCATTTGGAATCAATATCGATGGTTTGCGTAAAGTGAGTTCGTAGTATGCTTTTATAAATAAAACGTTATAAACCGACAAAAATAAGAGTGTAAATTCGTAGGCGACACCTGGTTTTTTTAATAATCTTGCGTATATTAGAATATACATACTCGTATCACGCTTGTATTCCTAATTGGTGTGAACATGTCTATGTTTCGTTTCATAGCCACTCTTAGCATGTTTTTTACATTGTAACTCAGATGAAAAATATTTAATAATGACAAGGTTGTCGCTCTTTACGACATCCACGGAAAATATGGAGACGTTTTATTCCAAACTCGACAACACGAAGAATTTTTGAACGTACTGAAACCGAAATTAGTACTTAGTCGTTTCACTTGTACTTCATGTTCTCTCCTTTTGTACAATAAATTGTTACTAACTTAGACAAATTAACAGTTTTAACTAGTTGCCTTACCATCGCGGCAAGTTAACTCAATTTTGCTCCGGCTCAACTTTGGCTTTACTGTGACGTATTCTAAGCGTCTAATTCCGAAAGTGGCCATTAGAGAGAAGCTCATTTCCTGTCTCGAGTTACTCCACAGTTATTACTTATTTCATGGCTATTACATACTGCTATACGGCTTACTATGTACTTTGTTAGGCTGGGTTCACAGCTGTCCGGGAGACCCGTACGGGCTGTTGCTACGGGCGCCCGGAGCGCGATCACAAATGAGGAACTACCTAGAGCGTCGTTTCACAGCGACCCGGATTGGTGCGCACGGGACCCGCTCCGCGTCGCTGTGAACCGATGCTCTAGTTCCTCAGTTGTGCTCCCGCTCCGGGAGACCGTAGCACCGGCCCGTACGGGTCTCCCGGACAGCTGTGAAATCAGCCTAATATACTTGCAGGCTTAGCACAGGAACGCGAGTCATTTCGCGCGCGGGACAGACTCACCGTCACTTTGTGACGGTTGATGTAAAACCAAGTCGCTAATCGCAAATTTCATTTTTACGTTGCTAAATCTATCTATCTATACTAATATTATGAGGAAATATTTGTTTGTTTGTTTGTTTGTTTGTTTGTTTGTTTGTTTGTATTTCTGTATGTTTGTAGTGAATAGGCTCAAAAAGTACTGGGCTGTATAAAAAATAAACCGGCCAAGTGCGAGTTGGACTCGCGCACGTAGGGTTCCGTACCAAAAACTGCAAAAAATCAGAATTTTTGTATGGGA
>BHDV01000744.1:0-28442 GCA_005406045.1 Adoxophyes honmai
GACGAATTGAGAACCTCCTCCTTTTTTTGAAGTCGGTTAAAAATTGGCCACCAAACTGGTTTTTGTCTATGTATCTTTTAGTGTGCTCTGCCTACCTTATCTAGAAATTGAGACTTGACGTTTATGATATTATGTCTATAGTACCTATCCGTGATGCTGAATACAACAAGCATAAATTTGTCGTGTTTTAAAATAATCATGAAATGGACAAACTTTTTAAGAAACGCCAAAGCTATTATTGGAACAACTAACATCCGGTGAAATAATGATTTCCGATTTTTGACGCGATTGAAATTATAAGTAAGTAAACAGTAAACTCTTTATTTGTGAGACACAAACAAAAAGTATAAGGGTGTCCTAAATAAGATCTCTGCCAGTCAACCGATGAGTGACAAGGAACACTTAATTAGGAATCATCAAATAGGTAAGTTAACAAAATGTACATGTATTAGCCACATCTAGCGTATTTTTTAGGTTTTAATTTGGCAGGTACAGTCGAGTTCATAAATATATGAGGAGACAAAATGCCAAGTATGTAAACTTTTGCACCTTATTGTCAATGTCATAAAGGTGTACAGATATTTTGGAACCCTCAGTTTTGCTCATATATTATTGAACTCGACTGTAGCAAATACAATAGTGACAGATTGCTAGCCTATCACCTAAAATACAGGGTGGAAAGTTTCAATGGGCCCTGGAGGGGAACTACTTTAAATCTTTTAATTAGCTCATTTTGCTGAAAGGAAACATTCCTTCATTTTTAGAAAGAAACAAAACTGCATTAAAAGATTTTTTAAATTTTGCTTGTCTCAACCGGGAATCGAACCAACTAAAAATTAAAAAAAAAATTTTGCTGGTTTATTATACAAATCGGGAGGACTAATGTTTAGGATAAAATTTGTCTAAGAAACATTTGTTCTTACACTTAGATAAGTACGAGATATCCATGAAATTTAATATTTATTACATGTTTTTTTACCAATGCCTAGTACTGCAGCGCTATTGTAAAACGCACCAAAAATCTAAATCATGTTTAATTCGACAGTTTTAGTGTCAGTTCCCTTTGAAATGTATTAATTTTGAAGCGATTTTTGGAATCAACTGACAAAAAAAGCAAGTTTTAAAGCGCAAATCTCCGATGATACAACGATTGAAGTATAAACTCAACAGGAGGGAATAAAATGGCCAAACATGGCTACTCGAATTGAGCTCAACAATGTTGTTTCTTTAGTTGAGTGCTGCGTAGACGACAGACTATCCGTGACGCACTTTTTAGTCCGTGAAAATAGAACCTAAGGAATTATAAATATGCAGTAACGCACACGACGCTCAAAAAGTCCGGCGCACAATGCATACAATCTATGCAGACTTTTTGTGCGCCGCAGACTCGATCGCACAAAAAGTGTGCCGTCTGTGCTGCACCTTAGTTTCACGTTAAAAACATTTGAGTTTGTTGGGTGTCAATTATGCAAGGAATTTTATATATGCAAATATTTAAAATGCAAATATTGCAAGCTCGACAAACAAAGACAGAATTATATTGGATAACAGCACAAAAACAAACGCTAAATTATTCCATGATGATATCATGCAAAAAATAGCCAAAATTGTCACACCTAAAACTTTGTTGCTCCTTGGTGGATAGTAAAAAGAGTCATTTGCCAACTTTAACTTGAGTTTAAAGAATTACATTAACAAGGAATTTAAAAAGATCGGCGTAAATAGCTCGTTATTTTTAACAACAAAAGAACCGTTAAGACAACTCGTGGCACGAATCGAAAGACAACAATTAATTGACTTTAATTATTTTTTGTAGGTTTCCGTGCGTCCTCATTTTTATATGCTAGTAACAAAATATACATCCTACCTATGGATATGAAATGGATATGTCGCCTACAGTAGATTAATCTTTATCAAACTAAAACATGTTTGCATGTGTATACAAAGGCACTTCCGACATTGCTTAAAATCTCGATTTTTAATTATAATAAATTATTTATTTGTGATACACAGATGAAATATATGGGTATTACAATAAAATAGGGTATGCACAGTTCTCTGCGATCTACCTTTTAAAGGTGTACGAAATATATTGGACGGAAAACATATCAAAATATATAAATCAACAGACATTACTGTAAAATAGTTACGTTATATTAGAATACCTAGTTTAGTTAGTTCATTAATAGTTAGTTAATGATTAAGAAACGTTACTTTCTTGATTAACTAATATGTAGTTAATTGAAATGCATTCATAAGAAATCGACTACATACTTTAATTTGAGCCTTGCCTAATGTTTTTGGGATGTATGTACCTACTTAAGTCCAACTCTTTAAGACTTACTTGCTTGGTTCCGCAATAATAAACCGGTTAAAATATAAGTTACAATACTTACTTTAATCGATCCAACTCGATGCCAATTTCCCAAATTTTCCGCGATGCACAGTATTCCAAATTGTTTGTATATATTTAATACTTCATCACAAATCCATTGTCAATGCTACACATTCGAACCCCACCCATTAAATTACACAAAGAATTGATAGTCAATTTATAAATGTTCACAAATTTTTAACCCATTTAATTTCCGACGATTTTCCACTACTCTACTACCCCGAACGATCGAATCAGCAATGGAAGGTTTAGCATATCGAGCATTGCCTTAAATACTTGGACTAAATCACAATTTAACGCTTGAACAGAGTTCGATTGACATTATTAAGGCTTATTTTAAGCAAAACGAGTTCAAGCAAGGGCCGAAAGCATTCGTAATTTTAAAATGCTACCGTTGACTTTGTGGTTTGTTGGTCTATGCGGGATTGGGTTTAGAAAAACACCATTCTTTTCTTACCGTCGCTAGATACGGCTAGGGAAAATAGGTTTGGCCTTAGGGTATATTTTGTACAGTCAGCGTCTGATACATGTATACACTTTAGTACCTTTTCTAATTAACCTCATATTTGAACTCTCGCATTAAATTGTCACTGCGATCACAGTGACAAAGTACCAAAGTGTAACCATGTATCAGACGCTGACTGTACCTATTGGCAACAGGCTGGTAATCTGTTACTATTGTAGGTACCTTTTAAGTTACATATTTAATTTACATACAAACATACAGATATTATTTAAAACTTAAACTAGCGCGCTATCGGTAGCGGGCAAGACCAAAGCTACCGATGGTTACAGCTGCAGATTTAGCACCGCCTTTTGCATCAGACACTTAAGCCGATCGTCTAGCTCTAGAGAGAGTCTTCTAAAATGTTGGTCGAAACACTTCGCTATGAAACCGTTACCTAAGAGGGACTATTATATCGGTATAACGATCATCGAATCTACATAATATTAAGCCTGTCTTGTCCCACCTTTAAGTTATGGCCTCCCCGAGCTTTAAACTGCTCTCGGTCTTTTGTAGCTTGTCTGTCCGTCTGCTTGTCTTGGTCTGTTGTCACTTTGGAGCGACCAGTTCATCAAAAACGCGTCTAGTTCTTGCCATCGCCTTGTAGGTCTGTCTGGTCATCGTCAAGTAAATATATAATACTAATTCTGAAACATACTAATAAGGCGACTAAGGAAATAGGTAATAATAAATTTTAGGTGACAGGCTAGCAACCTTCTAATTAAAAACCTAAAAAATATTGCCAGAAGTGGCCAGGAATCGTGAAATAACTAGACATGGTTTTGTCTCTGTAGTGTTTCACGTGCTCTGACTACCCTATTTGGGAACATGGGGTTATTAAGTATGGAAAAGACATTTATAAAAAAAATACAATGAGTACCTATGTATTTTTTAAATTATCCTTCAAACGTGTTTTAAAATGATTCACTCAGCCTTTCAGAGAATATGTATATTTTTGATGTACATATAGTTTGAAATCTAAACAAATTTCTAAATACCTACTGATTTGTTTATAAATATTATGTAAACTAAATTCCGGTCGCAAGCAATTAATTAAAACATACGATAAACTTAGTCGATAAGAACACGCAGCACGAGCTGAAGTAATTAACACTAACTAGTTAAGTGAATGATTTGTTTCAGGAAACATTACGCTAATCTAATAGATTTAGTAATAGTATTTAAAGCATTACTACACACACATACATGCTCTCACGCCTTTATTCCCAAGAGGGGTAGGCAGAGCACATGAATTCAAAAATCCAGTGCCACGTTTAGCAATTTCAGGGTAACCAGATGGTTTAACGTGACATTGCAGTGACAGGTTGCTAGCCCACCGCCCACAATACACTAACCTTTTCCCAGAGTCGACTCTTAAGACACCCACGGGAAGAAAGGGGGAGGTGCTATTCTACCCCGGCACAACACGGGTTAAGTACTAATTCCATTATATACTTAATTAGAAAATATTTCAAAACCACTACTGCTTTTCTGTAGGTTTTTTGTGTAGGTATTTTTTGCTTTGATTGGTTGATTAAGGCGTGACATGCAGAGAGTCGTAGGTTCGAATCCAAAGCTCATGCTTCTGTATTTTGTGGAGATTTTGTTTTCTGTTTTTTATGTTGTTATGTAATTGAAACGACCCTTAGCAGAATAGCCGAGAAAACCCTTTCTCTGTCAATTGTAAACCCCACTAATCGCTTCCATCAAGGTTTATCGCGCAGTAAAACAACGGTTTGCTTATCCATTATATATTTCATAGATAAACTAATTGGCTCAACAAATGGAACGGTAACACGACGATAAACATTTGGCTTGCAAATAACGTGACACGCTTATTATGTACTAAAACCATTTATTTTGTAGGCTTAACTTGAAACTGAGGATACAGCTTGAGTCAAGAGGGGATCATACAGGGGGGGATGGCTTATATGTACATTATGTATGGGGGGGGGAGGTTAAAAATGTGTTTACATAGACTCAGCCCGTTACACCCCCCCCCCCCCTTAGTCCACTCAGGATCTGTTGTTTCATTTGAGTATAGCTTAGTTTTATTATAGTCTACCCATTTGCGAAGTATAGGGGGAATGGGTATTTATCTAAATAAAACCAATATTTGTTACATCTGTAAAGCGGCTGCGATGAACTCGGAAGTTTAAAACAGTGGGTATTCCTGAGGTCATGAAGATTTAATAAATGTTCAAACGAACTGAATTCGAATTGTCTTCTTCGCTTTTTTTTTATTATCAATCATTACAAATATGATGACAACTCTGACGTAAGACTAGTTATTTAATTTCTAACCAAAAATACAAAATGTTACGTTTGAAAAACAAGTAAAGACGCTTAATTCGATCTAATATCTAAATAAACTGGACAACTAACGTCTTCATATAAGTATTTGCTGATTTTCCAAGCCTTTTTTCAAGTCTTCTATAAAGCTTAAAGACGCAGTGACCCTGAGCTAAACTCGACATAAACACGTGAGTTACCCATTTTATTGCACGATGAATGACTTTTTTTGCAGTTTCACTTTAAAATTCGATCTATGTAAAATCGTAACATTTAGGGATTATTTCAAAGTTAGCCTGAAAAGTGCCTCACTTATCTGGTCACATTTTATATGAATTAGCTACTGACTTGGAACTCGATTTCAATTATTTGTTACAGTTCCTGTATTGTCAATAGATAACTCAGCAACTTTATTAGAATATTCATCTACTTATAAAATAAAGCTTCAAAAAATGGAACAATGAAATAGTTGCAATTTCTTACTTTTTATGACTAACCATGACCTCAGGAATACTACTCGTATCCTTCAAGTTCTTCGCGTACACCCTATTTGCATCTATCGAGGTTTAAGATCGTGTATTTGCATTTACGGCCTTATTCAGGTTAACGCTCACTCAAGCACGCTGCGCATGGCATTAGCCTGCATGCTAATTGCGTTGTTAAATACAAAGTAGCATGAAAACCAAGAAACTTGCATCACAAGAAATCTCGATGCGTTTGTTACAAAAAAAGAATCTCATGCGACTTTATAATCATTCATTACAAAACTGATAAACTGATGACTTGATGAAGGGAGACTAACAGAGCTATTGTATAATGCGCTCGGAATCATGATGGCTTTAAATTTGACAGGTAGAAACCAATCTCGCTTTAACATTGAAACAAATGGTATCGTGTAACGTTATGACACTCTATACCCATACCCAGGCACATTTGAAGCCAATCAAACGTATGATTTACATTCGTTTCACGCGCAATGGGAATTATTTCGTTACACGAAAGCCATTTACTGAGACGCTCGGGATCACAATCGCTTTCCTCAGTCAAGCCCATGCCGATTCCGATCACGTTATACAATTTTTGACCGTCAATTTAATAGCGTGACATTTAACAAACCGGATTCATTTTTTATAGGTTCGGGCCAAATGTAGGTTGTTCACTGCTAAAGCGTACCTACCTACTAATAGTCACAGCATACGTTTTCAACAATCAACATAAAAGTGTAATATATTTAACATACATTATTATTCTCCGATAAAACGACTACACAAAATTGAGCTCTTAATGTAACCATCATGTGTTTACCATCGTCTTCAAAATTATACTGTTTATACTGATTATATTGTTACTTTGAAATACAGTAGAACCCGTTTAAGACGATCACGTTTAATACGATTTCTCGCTTAATACGCCACTTTACGCCAGTCCCTGCAACTTCAGACATATTTTCATACATTTCTTAACGCTTAATACGATTCGTCATCCCGTTTAATACGCCAGAGCCCGAGCCGAGATGCTCGTATTGTCAGTCTCGAGAGATGCTGTTCGAGGCATTTGCCCCCTTCAGCGGGGTCTTCCCGCTCCCGAGTGGGCCCTCAGGCCTCGTTGGTCGTCTTCTGTGCTACGTCAGACTTCTGGTCTTCCATTCAGTGACATCGCACCCCGGTTTTAAAAGGCGTAAGGCCGGCGGTGTTTCATTGGGCCGTCCTGAGTCGGCTAGTCACTGGAGTGACTGGCCTGGAGGCTTGCAGAGTAGCTAGCCCTTTCCAAGAAAAATGCCTCTGGGTTCTGGTCAGCTTGGATCTCCTGAATGAACAGAATCAGCTCCTGTTTCGGCACTCTCTCGCCTTCTGAAGTGTCCGAGCTTCGCTCCATCTTCTCCTCTCCGGGAGCGGGCGGTGACCCCTTGGCCCAGCCCGGCTGTAGGTGCGGGCTGACCTCGGCGGAGGCTGCCATCTTGGCTTTTTTGCCTCCGCGCTTACGCCTTCTCTATTGACAAGACCAGCTCCCATCGTTGGCTTAACATGAAGAGTATATATACCAAAATTAAAACATGTACATACCTAGTATGTTTCATTTCCCCTTTCCCGCATAATACGCTTTCTCGCTTAAGACGCGTTTTTGTTAGGGTCCCTGAGAAATCGTCTTAAGCGGGTTTTACTGTATTTGAGAGTACACATCATTAGGCATAGAATACATTAGCAATAATTATTATTTATGTTATTGGAAAATATATGTATAAGTATAGGTAGAGCAGGAACCTAGTATTTAATAAAACTGCAACTCGCAGAACAGCTATTAACACGATAGTAAATTAGGCGAAGGCACACGTTGTTAATGTAGAAACTGACGGGTTATACACAATTTATTTCGATTGTCAATGAAATAAAAATCGTTTAAAACTTGGGACTACAAGCTCCCGTGAGGCCGTGACAGAGGCGTGGCATTCGCGTGGCGGATTCTTTGATGTCACAGCGCCGCGCTTGCCCCGCCCCGCCATCGCAGCATCGCGTGTTGGTCTGGAGCAGCGGTTTTCAACCTGTGGGTAGCAACCCCATTGGGGGTCGCAAAACCTCCACAAGAGGGTCGCGAGGGGTTTAAAAGTCGGGTTAAAAAACCAGCCAAGTACAAGTTACACTCGCGCTCGAAGGGTTCCGAACCGAAAATTACAAAAATTGTGTTTTTTTGTAGCGGCAATAGAAATACACAATCTGTGAAATTTTCAACGGTCTAGCTAGCACGGTTCTTGAGATACAGCTTGGTGACAGACGGACGGACAGCGAAGTCTCAGTGAAAACATTGCACATTTTGTAATCTTAAATCGACGTACCGGAAAGGGGTCGCGAAGTTTTTTTCTAACTCAGGGGTCGCATCATGAAAAAGGGAGAAAAACGCTGATCTGGAGAATGGACTAGAGTCTAGAGAGCAGGAGTTCTCAATGTCGTCTGGGCTACGACCCATCTAATACAAGTTTACAAATTTGAGACGCCCCTGTAAGAAATTCAACCGTTACTAATATGAATAAAGGACTACAAATAACAAATGAAGTTTAGTCTTAATACATTTTTTAATAGATATTTTATTAATTTATTGTAAAAAGGACGAGGACTTTCATAGCTTCATTCACCAATGGGTCGCGACACATAAGTAGTTTGAGAAACGCTGCTCTAGAGAGATCGGAACGAAAAATTCTAGGAAATTTCAAGCGATTTTTATTTTCATTCACAACCAACTTTAACAAGTACCTATCCTAAACAAAATAGACGGTATGTTTATTTAGGTTATTAATTAAGCATTAAGTAAATACCATTAATGCAATCCAAAGTTACTTGTCTCAATTATTCACATACATTTAGACAAATAACTAATCAATTGGCGTAGGTTAAGTTTATAACTTGTTAAAGATAGTTATTATTAAGTAATTACATTACTTATAAGACTGAAAAAAGTTATATAAAACAAGCTAATGTATTGGATTATGTTAGTATGATATTTTGGAGAGATCAGCTTTTTCAGACTCCTTAAATTATTATACTATTGAAGTCCGTGCGCGTGACAAGAAAGAGAAGCGTTTGTTTTGTAAACAGTTCAATCTGTTTGTCATGCTAGCTATTACATAAGTAAGTAAGTATTTCATCTAGCCTTGAACCTGATTTTATGCCAACAAAGTACTGCTCAGACTATCACAGATAAGAACCGTGTTATTGCTATCTTTTTATTTAAAGTGGAATTCTCTCGACGACATGGAAAAAATCTATTGTTCACACACAATACGACGCGTTTTTTACATAAGCGCGATTAAGTTTTTGCCTAGCCGGTTTTCTTGCGAAAAAGAACTTTTTATAAGATAACATTCTTGTACTTCAAGCGATATTAGTATGTTTGTTTACAAACATTCGTGTAATTTCACTTGATTATAATTCATGAAAAAAAACGATTCAATTTTATTAGGCGCTGCGCAGACGACAGACTTTTGTGCGATCGAGTCTGCGGAGCAATAAAAATTCTGAATGGAAACTGTCTGCGCGCCATTCAGAGATTTTATTGCTCCGCAGACTCGATCGCGCAAAAGTCTCTTGCTTCAATTTATATTAAAACCAAATTAGTTAGTATGAAACTATTTTAATTTTACAGGTACGGTAACTTGAATGGGTCCTACGACTAACAGATAAAACTTTTTCGAAGAAAATTATCTCTAACTTTCTACTTTTAGGAAGACTGTCCAAGTTATTTGTTTCCACTACTTTGTTTTCAATATTTACAGTTCCTATATGGGTCTAGATTTAAAAATAAAGTTACCTAGTAATTTTGATAGAGTGATTAGTACTCAGGTTTTTAAACAGGTAAAAAGTTGTAGAGTCAATATGTTAGTTCGTTCACTTTCCGCTTGTTCTAGGGAAAATGATTATTTTACGGATTTCGTGTAAATGAAACTGTAGCACTAAATCATCAACGTATAATTACTTAGGTACATGAAACCAAATGGTACACTCGAAAAAATTGGTTCCTAACCCACCATAAAACTAATTCGCAGTAAAAGTCATAGTGACATTGCATTGCTAGACAAAGGAAATCATTATTATATTTATTGCAACAACATTATTGGTGGGTTAAAAATCAATTAGTCCGAAGTTCCTTGAGATAGTAACCAGTAAGCACCCCAATTGTAAATCAGGTGTCCCAATTTTTGCATTAAGTAAATATGAGTACAGTTCAAAAAAAATTGAGGGACAAAGTAAGTCTTCTATTCCGTGCGGCCCAAACTTTTGTACATTTTGTTGATTTAAGTTACAAGTGTACGTCATTATTTCTACGTTTTCACGATAGGTACCTACTAAAATCAATTGACGAACAGAAAAACATACCAAATAGAAATCGTCTCTAAAGTCACAATTGAGACTGACTAAACCTCTGAGTCTTAACAAGTATTCTAGAAGACTACGTAAAATGATATTTATAGCATTGATATTTGTGGCGCGATTGCCAATTTAATAAATACTTACAGCAGGCAAGTTACCCACATAATTGAAATTATTATATCTAGCGTAGACCAAAATAACCACACAACATTGCTAAACAACAAGCGGTCCGAAGCTACACTTACCCCTTTCCAACCGAAGTGACACGATCGTGAGGGTTACATTCGATTGAATTTTAACCTAATTTCGGTACATTTGATTTCAGATCTAAACGCCACGATCGTATTAGCTCGGTTTTAAGGGGTTACAGATTTGCCTTTGATAATATTCATAAAACTTATGACTAATTAAGTTAAACTTTGTTTATTCTAACCATACCTATTGAACAAGACTAGCTATTTCAACATGTAATTAACAAACTTCGGTCAACAGTATCTTTATTAACATTCTGGAGTGACTTATTTAATATTTTAATCAAATAAGCTCTTAATCTTGAGTCGTTTGAAGACTGAAACGGTTTTTGATTAGACAATGTCAAATATATTACGGGGTTTAAAATGCAAGAGCTTGATAAAAATCTTGGAAGATTTCTCATTGAGAAATACTTGACTGTAAACACTAAACAGTATCATATCACCAAATATGGAAGAATTAAAAAGTATTGGTATTAAATATGAGTGGATGACAGTAGGGTGATTTAGCCAGTTATCGGCCACTTAAGCGAAATTTTGAGTTCAGATGCATTTTTTTCAAAGACTTTATCGAAAAAAAGTAGCTGTTGTAATTTTTATACACTAAAAATATATTGCAGTTTTTGATTTTGTACTTTATTTGCCCATCAAAAGCGTGGTTTTTTTTTATTGTTAAAAATATCAAAAGGCGGCGATTTAGCCGGCTATCGGCCCCCTGTTCTAGCTAACGGCCGTTTATTTAACTAGCTATCGGCCACCAGTTTGCGTTTGTAAAATGAGTCTTATTTCAAAAGCGATAAGATTATTTTAAAGAAAACAAATCAATCGTAATTATTAATATGTTTTATCAATTATTAGACATATTTTAGGATTATTTATAGGAACTTTGATCATAATATGGTAGTGATAAATATTAAAATATATAATAATTTTCAGTAGCATTATATTTCTCATTAAATTTTCGGATAATTCATTATATGTGGCCGATAGTTAAAAACATTCTTACCTATTATCGGCTATGTTTAGGATAGTGGGCCTGGATTAGTGGCCGATAAATCACATTTCAAAGACTAGTTTTCGGCCGTCTTTTAATCAATTCCTTTTAAAATATGTTTACGTCAAACCAACAAAAATGGTTATTTTACACTTGCAACAATACGTAGACAAGATTTGATTTAAAGAATAGTTTGATAAGATACATTTGTTTAGCTTTTTTATTGACGGCCGAAAACTCAACCAAATGTTGCAGTTCATCGGCCACTCTAATTTAGCAAGGCCGATAAGTGGTTTAATAAAATTTAGCTATCGGCCGTCAAATTCGAAACAAAAGAAAGACAATTTTAGTGATGTTTTTGTTAAGAAGCATGCGGCCGACGTCTAAATGCAATACTGAGCTTGTATCAAAATAAGCATTTAACGACACTTTTACATGATACATTCTCATTTAGTAGTGAAAATAGTTAATCCAAAATAAGAACCCATTCGTGACTTATCGGCCGGGGGGCCGATGACTAAGTAGTTCGACTAATTTGAATCCAGTAATCCGACCACCACATTTTAAACCATTTTATTGATCATTTTACAGATTTAACTCAGAATAGTATTACTTCAACTAATAAACTACGCGTACAAGTTATAACAATGTGTCCAAAATCAAGTAAACAACAATTTATCTTACCTTCAATAAAATGTTGCCCACTATTTTTTTGCTAATTTTGACACATCTCTACACCGGTTAATCTTGGTTCGCGCGCTGACGGGACATTAGAAGCAATATTAACTTAATAATTTTAGGAGGCGTAGATGATAAAACACTTTATTTGATAAAAGTATTTTTTTGAAAGGGTGAGGTCAAGTTTTCTTATTATTGCAATATAACTGAAAAATGGCCGATAGCCGGGGGGGCCGGTAAACTGGCTAAATCACCCTATTAGCTTTGCGGTTCTGTACTCAAACAAGAGCGTCTAGTGTAATGATAATGAAGTCGGTCCAGGAACGCATCGATTTTGTTTGCGCATTAACGCAAAATTGTACGAAAACTGTCGACCGCGGCAGTTGTGAAAACGTGTCGCTTGCAGCCGCTATCTCACTCCATTCAATACTTCGCATGCACGCAAACTTTGACCGACTTCATTACATTGGACGCTCTGAACGTCTATTCCTCGCTATAACCAATATTCACAGTTCTAAGCTCAATCCTCCCTCCCCCTGCTCATACTAAACCTACGATGGAATTTGAAACCTTTCTTCTTCTCTTTCTCCTCAGGTTTCCCATCGAGGAGGTTGTCAGCGCTCTTCGCAACCTGGACACTCTTCCTCCTATTCTTCATGGACTTGACCAGCTTGTAGAATTTCCCCCGTTTCTTGGTCGGGTCTTGCATCAGGTCTGCTGGTTCCTCTTCCACTTCCACGCTGAACTCTGAGGATATGTCTCCGAGGTCTTCGACGCTTTGGCTTTCTATCTGTTTGTGTGGCACCTCTAGTTTGGCTTTGGAGGTTTCTGGCTTCGGCTCCTCGGGCGGCGGCGGGGCGTCAGGGTCTACGCACTGGAAATAGGAGCATAAAGTTATTTTTTGTTGTGGTGCCAGGTTAGAATAGCACCTCCCCCTTTCTTCTCGTGGGTGTCGTAAGAGTCGACTCTGGGAAAGGGTTAGTGTATTGTGGGCGATGGGCTAGCAACCTGTCACTGCAATATCACGTTTAACCATCTGGTTACCCTGAAACTGCTAAACGTGGCATTGGATTTTTGAATTCATGTGCTCTGCCTACCCCTCTTGGGAATATAGGCGTGAGAATATGTAATTATTTTTTTAGCTATTTAAGAAGTCGAACATTGAGGGGATTTGGAATTAATTCAGAGTAACAATAACAAGTTAGAAGATGTAACAGGCTCCCTGGTGATAATTCAAGGGGGTATATCCTATGAATTTCCGTGGATGTCGTAAGAGGCGACTAAGGAAGTATCTACATAGTTCGAAAAGCCCAGTCAGCCTTTGACCTGCGAGAAAACTATCGACCAAATTATCTTTTACCGAGAGGAGTCCTGTGCCCGTGAATGGTACGTATAAAATATTATAAGCGACTAACAAAATAATCGATTACAAAAGTCTCCATGAATTGGAAAACATGTAACCAATAGGGTCGCTGACAACTTACATCCTCGAGTGAGATCCTGTAGGCTGGCACCTGTTCCGGATGACGCCAAGGCTTGTGGTGAGGGTAGTCGGTCAGCGCCTTCCAGCCGGGGTAGCGACGGGCGGCAGAGTGCAGCTGCTGCACCAGCCGCGGCGCCAGCTGGGCTGTTACCCTGAGAAAACAGACACTTGAAGGTAAGGACTTTGTAGATACATGATGTAAGAGCAGTCCCTTTCATATGTACGTGAGAACATGACATGTGTCGCGCGATGTTGCCAAACATGTCGAACGAAGTCCGGCAACGTCGCGCTACTTCAACCGACGTTGCTGGGGACATGTGTCGTGGGTCATTTGTCCTGGTGCCTAGTGTATCGTTGGGTTTGTTCGTAGACACCGAGCCAGAACACAAAACACACTAAATAAAAAAGCGCAATAGATTTTATTTGCTTCAAATAAGCTTTTATTTAAGATAACATTAATTCGGTGCAATTATTGGAAAAAGTATGCCGAAGAACCTCCTAACGATTCTTAAGTAAATATTTAAGAGATACGAAATAAGCCCTCGAGGAAAAAAGGCACTTTCTGAGTGCCTGGGCACAAATAGAACCGCCTAACCACAAGTTTTAATCGCTCGGTTATAACTAACTTCACTATGATATCTTAATTATTAATTAGGTATAATATATTTATGTATTTTTGTTTTTTGTTTAAGGTTTCAAAATATCGTATAAAGTATCGTCCATTTAATTAAACCATCTTTGAATTGAAGATGTCAATTCTGTAAACAAAGCAGATGGAAGAAATAGTTTCAACACTAAATAGTGTCAAAATAATTGGTTAAGTAGTTGCTAATAAATATTTCAAATAAATTAGTAACTAATAAAAAATCAAACAACCTCGTTCAAATAAACTCATGTAGGCAAGTGTTTTATACAATCATGCCTGTATTTCCAAATGAGATTAGCAGAGAATAAATGCCATAGACAAAACCGTCAGTATTTCACGCTTCGCAGCTACTTCTAGCACAATTTTACATGGGTCAGATGGAAGAGGTATAATAGTGATAGGTTGCTAACCTGTCGCCTAAAGCAAACCTAAGTAAGTAGTTCACTAAATGAATTTAACTACCAATAAACTACTCCATCAATCAAATCATAGCTAATTACTTTTATGAACATTAAAGTGGTCTTCTAGCATAAAGATTTTAATTGATTCGGAACATTATGGCATCATATCACACGGCGAATAATGTTTGATAGTTTATTTAAATTAAAAAGTACTAATGGTTAATGGTTAAGTAAGTTAACAAAAACTTGGTTTTAGGAGCATTTTTGAAAGCTTTTTTAGGGATGGTCGAAAATTGTTTAATTCATTCACCAACCAACATAAACAACCAATTGTTAAACACAATTAGTTTTATGGTTGCTAATACGAAAATTGGGGGTGTGCATGAATACAGAGAATAGAATTTACAAGTTTACCATTACCAAGTTTTGTTTAAAGATAGAATAGCTCTACAAACGATCGTTTCTAACAATCAATGAACAAGTTTCCAACTCTGGTCTCGTAGAGGGAAACTGATCGGCTCAGTGCGGTTTTGAGTGATTTTTCTCGTTAATGCTTCAGACGATTTAATTACGCCCGTCACTGCGGCGAGAAATTGAGAAATAGCTGGCGCTGAGATGACGGAAGGTTTTACAAGATTATAGACGTTCTAAATGAACACGTCCTCGTACCGTGATGGGAACTATGTAGTAACTTTCGTGTTTTCTACTTATATTTATCACTTAGCGGGAAATATGTTCATCGTTATTTTAAGGTTTTAATTATCTCGACATTTCGGCCGCGTTACAGTGACTGTGGCACAGAACAGGAAAAAGTACTACGTAGAGACGGTCTACTCCCGAACAAAACTCATAAATAAAAGGCATATTTTGATTGAATTTCATAACAACTATTTATGTAAGTTTTTTATACGAACTTGTCAACTCTATGGTCAATAAATACATTCATTCGTTCATTCATTTACACTCTATGAATATTAAATCATAGCTGTAATTACAAAAATAACGGTCGAAAATAAAATATTTTTTTTTCCTGACAGTTTTTAACAGATACCTACAGTGTGCTCTTTTCAGCTATTCTGAGTTTCTGTACCAAAATGTAGGTAAGGCAACGGTAATGGAAAAGGAACCAATCATGGACAACAACTCTTATTTAATACCTCTCTCTCTAAAGAATAACCACTTATTTTACCTTTGACCTTTAACCTTTAAATTAAGAATGAAGTGTGTGATCAACATAAACTGTCTACTACAGAGGCCTTTGCCTTAGTCCGATAACGATAGACGATACACGAGACGCCTAGTTACGAAGGCAGAGCAGTGTCCTACTCACGTAAAATGCGTATATGTAAGCTACGGCTGCTTTTAACATCTTTTATTTTCGAATTACCTACAAACAAGTATCTCACATACTGCATAATATTACACAGTCATAATATCTCATATCGGATGGTTAGATAACTTCCTCAAAATTCTTTACACCATAGTAGCAAAATTTCTATTGGCATTTCCCCCCAACTGAATTTTCTTCGCTGACGTTTTCTGCTGAAGCATCTATCTAAAGTAGCATCTTGGATCAACAAAAACATAGAGATTTAGGACATTTTACGTTTTCATAAGACCAAAATATCGTAGCAATGGGCAGGGCCGTCTTTAAACTATTTGAGGCCCTGGGCACATTAGGATCATGGGGCCCCTATGCAGGGGCGTAGCTACCAAGGGGCTAGTTACCTAGCTACGCCACTGCCCCTATGGTTATCATTTGGTAATCTGCCAGGAACTAGGGGGCCCCATTCGATCGCGGGGCCCTGGGCACTTGCCCATAGTGCCCAGTGGAGAAGAGGGGCCTGGCAATGGGAGCTCGACGCGGAGCTTCGTCGACAAACTGTGTCGATACTAAGTAACTGGAAAAAATGCTATTTAAAATTTAGAATTTAGCTTTAGTAAAAAACCACATTGGGAAAACAGCCATTCGGGGGAAAATGCGAATAGAAATTTAGCTACTAGGAACTAATGACTTTGGGGAAGTTTTCGAACCAGCCTTCTTATGTTAGTCACAGAAGACAGTTGGAGCAGATATTAGGGCAGTCAAAGTATGTAAACTGTCACTGTCGTAATCGTTCGATTTTTGTGGTTTACCTGAAAATTGCAACTGGAAGTTTAATGATGTTCCAATACCCCAAGTGTCGTTATTACGATCAAACTACGAGTCACTCTCGTCTGCTTATACGCATCAGTTTGTATGGAACGCTACTTGTCTGGTCGATTACGACAGACAGTTGTGTAAACGTGCCGCTGGGAGGCGCTGTCTCAGTTCCCATAGAAGATTATACGTATGCAGCGTTTTGGGTTACAGATTTTTTTGTGTGATGTAATTTAGATACCTGTTGACGAGCCAAGCCGGCAGCGCGCCGCGCGGGTCGGAGCGCGACACGTAGCCGAGCCAGCTGCCGCCGCCCGGCCGCGAGCGCACCGCGAACCCCGTGAGTAAGGACTGCGCCCTGGAACAAAAGGACATTACTTTATACACACATACAATCACGCCAACATTCCGAAACATGACAGACGAAACTGATTATGAGTATTTCACGCTTCACAGCCACTTCAACTTATGTTGAAAATTTAACGGATAACTCGCGTTCATTAAATCGAGTTTAGCTCGACATGTTTCGGACTAATTCGAAGCCCTTCATGTAGGAGTCGCGGGGGCTGCTGCAGCCAAGGGCGAACTGCGATTAATGAATGATGAATTACTTAGTCCGAAACATGTCGAGCTAAACTCAATTTAATGAACGTGAGTTATCCGTTAAATTTTCAACATGAGTGAGTCTCACGGTAGTTTAATGTTTAACACTTCAATTTACTTTAAAGATTCAATATTCTTAAGGCACATATTCATCACGGCTGCATTCCCAAATGAAGTAGGCAGAGCTCACGAAACGTGACATAGACGTATTACACGCCTCGCAGACACTTCTAGCATAATTTTAGGTTTAAGAACTAAGAATAGATGAAAGAGATATAATAGTGACAGGTCACAAGATTATTTTTAGATTTGTAGCTACTAAATACTAGCGCCTTTTTCAGGTTGTAAGTTAAGAGATTCTTAGCTAGAACACCTTATCAGCCTCAGCCCTCAGCTTGTTGGCTAAAATATACCTTAACCTATAGGGATCTGATTCTGTAGATAACCTATCGTAAACCGCGCCACAAAAACTAACTTCATAAATAGATCATTCTCAGACTAGAAAGCTTCGGGAATCGCCGCCGTAATCCGTCCTTATCATGACTTTATATTAAATACGGTAAATACTTACTGTCATAGCAATAGCCGGTCTCAAAATTCTATCTACGGTTTGGCCTACGATAATGTTATAGACGCTGTCATTTTACTATCTCTCGCCGCTTAAAGCATCGATAGATCGAACATTGGTTTTCGATCAGTAAAACGACTAGATAACTATCTACCAAAAGAACCAATCCTTTTAAGCGTCTAGGGAATCAACCAACATTTCTAGTTTCCCAAAAATCGTACCTAGAAATATGCCTACGCGGCGTTAAGGCAAATTGATTTAGACAGACATCCCAAGAGGCTCGGGAATCCTTTGAGCGCTCTGATTGGACGAGACAACTCGCTAATCCGCAGGCTCTCAGATAAAACACCACTGTCACTAGGGGATAATGAAGAAACGAATGGCTATACGTAAGGGAAAAAAGGTCTGGAGAATTCAGGCGTCTGTTCTCCTAGCCATCCGCAGGAACATGGCGTGGTCGAACGTGCACACAGGAGCTTTGTGAGTGATTGATGGGCGTTGCGATTGGCCGTCGTGTTGTCCATTAGGCTTGCTAAAGTGATGTGATGTTGGTTTACGTTCCTTGAAGGTGTGATTAACAGATGGTTGTCGTAATTCGTGGTAGAAATAAGAAAGTCATTGCACTATTTTCGTTGTGAGAATCTCACACCTACGCGTCACAAAAAAAACATTTATACTTATACATACATACATCACGCCTGTATTCACAAATAAATCTACGTAGTCAAAATCATGATTATTTCACCTGTCATTAGCCACTTCTTTAGGTTTTAAGTTAAGAAGTACCATCTCGAACCGGGATTGTTGAGTCTCTTGACCTATGTTTGTAACTTGGTCGTGTAATACCAATCCAATAGCTAACATCTAGTCGGTCACATCGGTCATTGATTATGCGTCTAAATTGCGAACAGTGGCAAGTGGCTCAACAATCCCGGTTCGTGACTGTATAATAGGGACGGTTTGCTAGTGACTAGCAGCTAGTCTATCGCCTAAAATATACCTAAACCTATGTCTCCTTTACGACTTCCACGGAAGAAATATATAGATATTATTTTAAACCAGACACAACATGGTAAAATACAATTATTAGAGAAAGCAAATCTTAAGCACCAAGCCAAGATCAGAAGAAGTCAAGTCTTTAAAGAAAATTCCTATCAGTGCTAACGGTCGAACATGTGATAAAAATTTACATTTGAATGAAATCATTGCACGTATTTCCTATCTTTTAATTATCTTTTAAACGGCACTACGCTAACAGGTGATATCTCAGTTTAGCTAAAGAAAACGTTGAACTGTAAGGTTATCTTAATTCCAGAAACGTTCCTGAATTCCCTCGCAGTAAATTTCCCGTCTCCGGAGGGCCCTTATCTCCCCACTTGACTTATTTCAATGGTTTTTAACGATTTCTGCTAATGCCACGTAATCGACCATTTGGAAGAAAAACGCTCTAACAGCTGTGAAATTGTATTACAATTAAAAGCTTTATCCTTTAGGCTTGCGGTTCAAGTAGCGGTGGACCGTGAACATTGTAAGCACTTATTGAATCGAGGAGTGGAAGTAAGGATTTGAATGGAAAGGTCGAAGTGGACAGTCGAATGATCACAGAGGGCATTACTGGGAAAAATGACCTACTCCGACCTTAAAGAGGATGTGGAGCTGAACTTGCGTTAGCTTAAAAGGTCGCTTTGAAAAGGGCCCGCGGGGACTTGTGTTAAAACTCTTCACCTGTAGCTTCTTTGAAAATAATAGGTCACTTTTTGTGTTGCTGCCCACGCCTTTCACGTGTTGAGTTTTTACACAAGAACTTATTTCGGTATCGCGTGCTTATTAGTGTAATTTATGGATAGAATAATTAAAGTGTGTATCCATACTTAAATAGCATTGACTCGTGTTGGGCTTACAATATAACATAACTCTCCGTATCTTTTCACTGATGTCGTAATGCTTTAGGGGACAGGATATCAAGTATAGCAACCTGTCACTATTATCAGGAGAGGTTCACATCGTAGTTTGAGTACGCTCCAATGGCGAGACCTCGTGTAAGTGCTACCACTAGCGGGAAACGGTAGAAAAACGGTAAAATCGATCTCAGACTGATCCCAACTGTTCCGAAATGTCATGTCTGTGAGCGACATCTTTGTGTGTAGATTTCTGCACCTATCCGTGTATGCCATGTTCAGCCAAAAAGCAATAACTTGGCAGCTTGGCCCACGTCAACCATCCCGTTATCTTATGAAATATTATTATGGTATTAAAATAATCACAGGCAATTCGCTTTTAGTGAGGGCGAGGTCGCGGATTGACGCACTCGGTATCTTATCTCGTGCAAATAAACTAATGACCGCGAGCCTTGGAGTGGCGTGGAGCACAGATTGTTCGCCGTTGAATATTGAACAGCTGTTCGAATGGAACTAGTGTGGTTCCAACCACCCATCCCTACTTTGACAGTTACTTATCTCAAATCGATTCGATTTTATTTCCGTAAAATTAAAGAAAACGAGGGAGGCAAATTTTGTTGAAGCTAATTTGACTCTTGTCAGCTTCTTAACGCACATTACTATTACTATTGCACATTATTATTATAGTGAAAGGTATGCTGAATTTACTTGTAAAAGTTGGGTAAGCAGGTACCTACCTATTTTGGGACTTGTACGGATTTAACGTTTAGAGGAAATTGGCCTTAGTTCCGGGGCCCGGAAGTCGGGAGCTAACGAACACACGGCACCGTACCAACAACATACATACTTTTATACAGTATGCTAACTTAATTTGTGCACGATCAGTACACAACATGAATAGATACAAGGGATATGAGTACGCGCAAGATCGACAATTTGTTATTTTCTGACGCTTCTAGTTAGCTTCGACAGGTACGTATAGTCGGCAACGATTGTCCACGAACACATCCAAATTTTCAAAACACCTGTACACTGTAAAAGTTCATGTGTAACTGAACTGACTGTTGTAGTAATCTCTGTAGACATTTGAAAACACCAAAATTTGATGTACATTATTTTTTAACGGTTGCTGAACGTGTTCAATTACGTAATTAGCCTGATCTGTAAAATTTTCAAAGTAGTTTTGATCGACAAGTTTCGTTACTGTACTGACTACACCTAGGTACAGTCATTCTCGCGCGCGACTAAACTCGCTCATGTTATTGTTAATGTTGTTATGATAGACTTATTAGCCGTTTTGTAATGTCTAAGATAAAAGTAAAGGCAAAGTTTTCCGTGTGTCAGGTATAGAATAACACCTCTCCATTTCTTCCATAAGAGGCGACTGAGGGTATTTCACTCCAGACAAATCGTCATAGCAAATTTGCTATGAATTCACAGTAATAGTATTGATGTCACAATGTATCAGAGCTTCAGTTCACTAACTACTCCCTCAAGCCTCACTGCCTCTATGCTCCGACTCTCCTATATTGCCAATTATTACTTCCCTGTGTGTTTCTCCGCCGATGCTTCCCACCTAACACTAGCTGTTTGATCTACAAGTATACGAGCTATTGTATTTTAATAACACACAGACCCATTGGCACAAATCTTTCGCACTTCAATGATATTTCTTGATACGTGGTACGCTTTCATTTATTTTCATTTCCCATGCGTTAAGTATGTCTCTTTTCCTTGTAAGGAAATGTCTGACAATTTTCAAACCTAATTTCTAAATTGCGGTCTTTCGGTTTGTTAGGTTAATTGTTTTATTCAATTATATTACGGGCGAGGGCGCGAACAGAAATTTGCTGTCTTGTTATAAATTTTAGCAACTTTATGTAATAAGTTGATATATTACGTAGCGGGCAAAAAGAAGGTTCTCTAAATGTAGCTGTGTAAGTAAAGATCATTTTGTATGTAGAGTGAACTGAATCCCTTTTGGTGTGGAGTTTAGAATCGCACCTGTAAATCTCTTCAGTGGATGTCAATAATACGTGATCATCTATTTTTTTTTTTGTTGATAAAAAAGCTAAAATTAATTTACAGCGCGTGTAACAAATACATCCAGAAACTTAGATTACAATGACTTCTGATGATTCCACTATAATAGATAACTTAGATAAGTAACAAACAAGAGAAAGCAAGTTATAATCCCTAGATGTATGTTCACCCCCAATCGATAAAAGTTGCTTTATTTATTAGCTAGTATTTTATAATTACCCAATCTAACAGTGTAACCGGGCGATTATCCAGCGTTTCAGCCGCCTTATTTTTCTGAACGCTTTTACACAAAAATGGCCGACTATTGTGATACAATAGTTGTGTAATTTATAAAGAAACACAAACTCTAACATAACA
Organism: Adoxophyes honmai; assembly: GCA_005406045.1. Taxonomy (NCBI): domain Eukaryota; kingdom Metazoa; phylum Arthropoda; class Insecta; order Lepidoptera; family Tortricidae; genus Adoxophyes; species Adoxophyes honmai. The sequence goes on from BHDV01000744.1 coordinate 22,114, forward strand.
ATCAGAAACGTTGAAAATCTGCAACCAACTTCTTTGAAGTACCTGACCCAGCGAACTTTGTTCTATCTAAGAGGTTTTTGTCCGAGAATGTTGTCAGGCTACGTTTTATACCAAAATGTCGCATATCCTAGGAACGGGATAAAAGTATCCTATATCCGTCACCTGGTTTCAAGGAGCCTTCCCATTCTTTTCCAGCCACATTGATTCAGCCGGTCTTGAGTTATAAAATAGTGTAACTAACACGATTTTCTTTTACATAATAATACAGTGTGTTACCGGCGGCGTGCGTGCATTTATTAAAACTGACGATAATGTATCAAATTAGCAATCGTTTGCAAGTATTAGCATATCATAATTATTTAAAATAAAGCCACAAATGCAATTCTTCCATTTTCTGAGTCTTCAATGTATGCGTAACTTAACTTCACTTAACTTCCAGTTAATACTAAGATGACATTAGATTTGTCATTTTGTGACAGAAACTTTACTGTACATTGCTTGCAATTAAACTTTTCTTAGAAATGTAACGCAATGTGATATTTTGTTTTTGAATGCAATTAAGTTAATGGGTAGATTAACAAACCGCATCTCTTAACACTGCTTCAAGAAATGCCCGCACGCCGGTAACACACTGTAGATAAATGAGGCGTTTGAAACGCTCGATTATCCGCCCAGCCCAGGAAACCATAAGGTTGTTCGTGGTTGTATGAATTATTAATAAACCCATGAAACGATTTCCGCCGCGCACCGTTTTCGTTTAACTTGATTTATCTTCGGGGCAACAATGTATCCCACTTTGCGGAATCATGTCTTTACCGTCATTATTAGAACTCTTGATTGTGTAAGGGTGTTTAACATAATTAAACAAGCTCAAGATTTGCTGCTGGAATTATTGTTTAACATTTTGTCCGTGGGGTGTCGGGTAAGATTAACACCTCCCCATTTCTTCCATGGACGTCTTAACAACTGACAGGCCAGCAACCTGTAACTATGAGTATTATATATATGTCAACTTAAAACCTAAAAAATACGCTAGAAGTGGCCGTGAAACGTGAAATAACCATGGTTTTGTCTATGTAGCCTATTTGGAAATACAGTCTTGAAGTGTGTATTAAGAAAAACCTATAGATGTCCCACTCTGCTGCGCACAGACCTCTGAGTATAAGAAGGCTAGGTACCACGCAGAGTGACCAAACGTCGTAAGCGCGGTATTGGTGATTCACTCGGTGATAGGTCACGCGATGATTAGTGAAAAATAACGGAATTACTCACGTTGTTTACACCGAGATTAGCTCGACATGTTTCGGGTCAATCCGTGACCCATCATCTGGAGCTACGCGCCACGCCAGCGGACAGACGCGCACTGCGTGCAGCCGCTCTTTCCGTACGACTACTAGGCACAGCTGACAGCAGTTCACAACTACCCACATTTTCGCTAACACACTCACTATTATTGTCAAAAGACGGGTAGCACACAACAACATCACAACATCATAACAACATCAGTCTCTAAAGGCTCGTTCACACCGACCACAGACGTAGTACGAGTATTAAGAACAGTTTTCCGGTTCGGGGGAACCGACCATCCACTATCCCGATTGAAATTCGAATGCCAACTGATTGTTCACTCCACCCACCGCAAAGGGATACAGTACCAGCGTGACATCCACCTAAGCCACCATTACTTTATCTAAGGATGCTGCTGACTGACCTGACATACCCCTTCCTGGGAGGATAGTCCTTGTGGTAGACGGAGTGGTTGAGAATCAGCTTCTCGTCGCCAGTGTCCAGCCAGGAGCGCTGCAGCACGAAGTCGCGGTTCTTGAGGGGCGCTGGGCACGACACTGCAAAGAGAAATCCGTGTTAGGATCGGTAGTGACCCTAACGCCACCTATCGTCCACTAGTAGAACTTCAGCGATAAACGTCATCAACTGCCAAAGTGGTCTACTTAGCGATAACGAAGTTTCGATGATCGGTTGAATACTTAAATATAAATTCCCTACTTTCTTTCTGTGGATTTTGGTCTCTAGGCATAACATAAGTCTGGAGAGTGATTTCTGTCTTTCCTACCGATCCCTCAAAGTTTATCTAAAAAATTCATTCATCTTAGTAATAAAGTAACAAATTATTCTAGAGAAAAGACAAGAAAGATTCTTAAGTATTCTCTGGTGTTTCATGAATGAAAGTTACGTTTGTCTCGCTTCTTTTAGCGAAATAAAAAAGAGGTAGTTCATGATAATACTACATAGTAGTAGTGGTCCCAATTCAAAACACCGAAATTGCCTGGACAGGTAAGTGAGGGCACAGAGTGTACGTATTACTATTACCTATTCCGTGGTTTTACCCTGTAATGTTTTCCTGAGTGATCCACCGTCGAAAGGTCACGTTTATTTTAAACCAATCAAAAAGGTGCGAAGACCTTTAAGGCAAAGTTTATCTTGGTGAGCCTCCAACCGATCCCGAGGCGTTACGAGGAAAACGTTTAACCGAACACGGCTCACCGATCTTGTTAAGGGGCTATAGATACAAGTTATACGTCCGGTATCATGAATTTCCAGCGGCCGTAGAGGCGACGGCGTAAACGATTTGTCTGGAGAAACTAAACGGATCTACTCACGTTATTATAATCAGATTAACTCGACATGTTTCGCGCCATTTCGTGACCCATCTGGAGCGTGCTACGGTGGCGGATAGACATAGGAATCCGCGGGGCAAAACCGATTGACAAGTAGGGACTTCCTATATCGATAAACTCAACTATCGATGCTAGTTCTATATACTAGTAATCACTTAAGACTTTGCTTGTAAAAATAGGTTTTTAGTACAATACTCCCAAACAAAAGACAAGTTCAGGCACAAAAAAAATGTTGTCTCTTTCTACCGTTAGCTGCTTGCACCTGAAGTTAAAACTTATTGCATGATCCGAGGTTTTAAATTTTGTTGGACGCCGCTGACTTAAAATTGGTTTTGCGACATAAGGCTTACACTAAAAATAAATATAATTAAAAAATGGGTACGCGAAACGTTACATGGACAAAATCATGACTATTGGATGTTTTGTGATCACTTTAAAAAAAAGATGAAAGATAGTGACAGGTTGCTGGCCTGTCGCCTAAAACATTATATTTAAACCTATTCCTCTAGTCTCCTCATACAACTTCCACGGAAGGAATGGACAAGTGTTATTCTGAACCCACGCGACCCGGCACTCAAAAGCAGTAAATATAACTTTGTATTCTCTCATATCCGCCCATAGCCCCCGCTGTGTCGGGTAAGTTATACAGCATGATGTAAAAACTCTGTACTATTTGTAACATACCGGCAAAAGCATTGTTAAAAAAATTACCTGGTAATATTTTTCTGGAGGAACAAGAACATTAATGAAAATATTGGTAGTAATCCTTTACATTGTCAATTTTGTTACTTTTTCTCCCGGTAGTATACTCGGTTTTTACAGCATATTTTAGTGTTAAACATTGTATGGTCTTTGGTATCTAGAAAATTAGGGTAACGAAATTTTTACGTAAAACATCGGTTAACGAAATAGTTATTACTTAATAGTAAATTGTATTTCCCGTCTTACGACTTCCACTTAAGAATACAAGAGGCATTAATCGAAACCCGATACCATACGGGAAATCCTAAATTATTAGCACCATATATACACACGCCTGGAAATATACAGGGGTTTTATGAACACCCTGTACGTAGCGGGCTCGTGTTTTCTCTGTAATCGAATTATTTCGGGCGGGAATTAATCGGCCCCGGCGCTAATTGCTGCGGTCTTGTTATTAGAGTTAGACTGATTGTCTGTTATTAGAGCCCCGGGGCTTAATAGAAAAGCTATGTTTTTATTAAGAGAAGAGAACAGAAGTTCATAGATACAGTTCATGGCTTGCGATGTAGCTTCGACCACAAAACAGGTTAATCTCCAAACGAAATAGAGCGAAGTTGCCTCAAAAAACCATTCGAGGCAAATAAAATGATTTTTTCGACAGTTTCTAAACAAAAAAACGTCGTTTCCGTGCGAATCGTCACTTCGTATTATACTCTTGACTAGGGTTGCCAGGTCACCAAACCTAATAGCCGGACAGACCAGCCAGTTTGGCCGGACATTTGGGTAGAAAGGCCGGACACCCGATTATTTTTATATGTATTTATTGAGGATTTTATCATAGAATTAATAATGTATATCAAGTTTAGTTATTTTATTATTATCTTGTTAAATTGTTCGTGTGACGTCGTGTTCTGAATTACACCTCTCCATTTCCTCCGTGGATGTCGTAAGAAGCGACTAAGGAAGGTTAAGGTATGTCGTAGGCGATTGGCTAGCAACCTGTAACTACTAAGTATATATCAGCTCGGTGCTCGCTCGTGTGCTCGTGTACGTGCACGTGCTCGTGCGAAATGTAAAAAGCCTAACAAAACCCGGACAAGCCGGACACCGTTTATTTTGGCCGGACACGCAATCAAAAAACCTACTCATGTCCGGCTTTATCCGGACGCCTGGCAACGCTACTCTTGACAGTGTAAACGATACGTCAAGAGGCCGCCTGCAATGCGATTCTGTAAACATTACCACTACCATGAATTCCCACTGTAAACCGTTTTACAATGCTACAGTCGAATAGCGAATAAACGTGATAATAATATGTCTAAAGTAAAATCTCACTCATAAATGCGAAAAATCTGCCTGAAAAGTGATCTCGCTATTGGAGTCTTTCGCAAAGATACCTAATTTAGTGTAGTGTTGGCGTAGGTACTATCCGTCACCTGTGTGGTGTCGGATTACAATAACACCTCACAATTTCTTTCGTGGATGTTGTAAGACGCGACTAAGGAAATAGGTTAAGGTATGCTTTAGGCGATAGGCTAGCGACCTGTCACAATTATACCTCTTCCATCTTTTTTCAAACGAAAAATTATACTAGAATTATTATTACGCAGCGTGAAATCGTCATGATTTTTTCTGTGTCGAATTTCGCTCTGCCTACCCCATTCGGGAACACAGGCGTGATTGTACTCGTACTGTCGATATCATATGTAAATTATTCTTTCACAAATGACCGTTAGACGGGCAATTAAAATTCTTCGTTCAAATATGTATTTTCGGCATCGCTAGCGAGTACGGTTATCGAGAACCCCTGGTAGTGGTACAAGGGTTTGATTGGATAGCGCTTACGGAAAACCCTTGAACAAACGGTTGGGTTTGGCAAAGTTAAACAGACTGACGTTCTCACACAGTTTTCATTCTAATCGCGAGTTATTATATTGTTATATTATGTGCACAATTTCTCACCTATGTGACATTTTAATATGGGATATTCTATCCGCGTTATTGCTTTTTTAGAAAGCATTGATTAGGAAAAAAAACAAATAAAATGTAGGGGACGCAGCGGCTGCTCGTGCTCGATAGAACTACTTAATACCGGCTCACGATTAGGTACTACCCTGGTTACTATTTAATTGTCATTTCGTCGTAAATCAAAGGCTATTTATGGATATGTTCAAACACAAAATTTAGCGTTATGTAGGATGTAGCATTTTGATAGTTGATGATGTAGATATTGTAGATGAAGTTTGTAGTAGAAGTTCTTTTACTCGACAAGGTGGCGCTAAAAGTCCCTACGGTATCAAGAAAGCTTGCTGTCCTGCCCTGTAGTAAGGTAAATGTACCAATGCTTGACGCCTCAACGCCCAGTAGATGACACCAATCTGTCACCTGTCTTACTATGCCATAAGGTTGCAAGACTTGCAAGTGCCATGGGTCAGTGTCGAGCGCAGGGACGTTTACCTTATCGCTATAAAAAGAAAAAAGAAAATAAAAAGAAATAGAGCAGAATGTCACTTGTGTAGTATTCAGCTGGCATCCTAACATTCTTCCCGAGCAATAATTGATTTAATCCATCTTCATAACCTCACACGTGCCGAATAAAATCGCAAACGACGCACATTCTCGGCTAGAATCGCGTGCGGAATCGCAAACCTTACGCTACGTTCACACTGGTGGTTATTTAATACATACATACATCACCCCTGTATTCCCAAACGAGAGACACAAAACGCTACATAAAGAAAACTATGACCGTTCCACATTTCGCATCCGCTTTTTGTAAAATTACTGTTTTATATTAAGATTAAAAGAAGATATACGCGAAGCGTGTCACACACTAAGCAGATACGGTAAGATATCTGTTACAGAACAGTTAGGTATCTGTCAATATCGCTCCCTATACAATTCAATGAGCTAACACACACAGCGCAGATTTTACCGTCAGGTATCTCTTGGCACCGACATATGGAAAAATGGCATTTATACGCAGATAAA
>BHDV01000757.1:0-13432 GCA_005406045.1 Adoxophyes honmai
GTACTTCCCCTTCATGTCCCATAACTTTGGGACACCCTGTATAATTTTTAATCTATTGTTTAATGAAAAAATGTAAGTTATGGCAAATAACCATACTTAGTTCATGTAAGTTAATCGGCTGGCTGGAAAAACATACATTCAAAAAATCATATCGGGGACTGAAACATCTCAAATTAATAACTTTATTTTTCCATTACATTGAAAAGCCAAAACTTGCTGGGCAAAATTATTTAGCTGAATCAAGTATGGCCTTTCCTTGCAACTTCAAAAAAAATTAAACCACTTCAATTCACACCACTATTCAAAAAAACCTAACGATAAATAAAAATGAGTATAATTAAATTGTACGTAATCTCCCAATAGTACGAGATTCCTTGATTTTGCATTTTAATGACTACGTGATTATATCGACACAAATGTAACAAACTACAAGTCTTTACTAAAAGAATAATACATAATTTATATTATGTTTATTTTGTCATACCTGCCACAAAGGCCAAGGCACAGGCCAGCAAGATCACCGACACGCGCATGTTGTTTCCTGCAAGACTTCCTTACCGATTAACTTTTTATAACCAGGTGGTAATATTTATACGTAGATACGGATGTAATTTGCGCGATTTGATTTATCAAATTATCAGAAAATAGCACATTAATCAGCACAACCGTCAAACCTGGAAATTCCGATATAGGGTTTTTCCATGTTGATTTAGCAATTAAATGTACAAAAATAGTCCAAGTCCTGAAATTTTGGGTCTGAATACAATTTAGGACCACATGAAGCTGATAGGATGCTTTAAATTAAACTATGTAATCGCTTTTGTAAGCGGTTTGTTAGAAAAAAATAGTGCAGTGGTTTCCTTCACACTTCAGTGGTCACCTTCTTTGCGAAAAACTACTATCATCTTCTTTACACATACACACATTCCACAAACAGATTATTGTTCTTACCTTTTGTTCATTTTAAATCATCAAAATAACGGCATTTGCGATTCTTCAGGTAGTTACAAAACAGTAATACATTTTTGTAACTTATTGAACTTGCCTCGAATTCAAGATTAATACTACGTCTCACCAATGGTGAGTTGCACAGTCAACTGCCCTTCTTGAAGATAATTTTAATCAACGAAAGTTATATAATTATCGCTTTAGAACTATCACTTACATAGTCAGCCTAGCACTGGTTGAAACAACTAGTGCCCAATTTACAATTAAGACACCCAAGTACAGGCTATCGCAACTCAGCGTAACGGTTTCTGCGTGTAGTCTGGCTATGTCCAGCAGGTTTCACCAGATAAACCGTTACGCCGATTTGGGATTGACTGAGGAATCATCGAGAAGAAAGTATTGGAACTTTTCCGACTGAGGTTCAAAAGATAAGTTGCGCCGTCGAGTTTTTCTGCAAGATAATGTACAAGAGATGGCAGTGTCGTTATTGAGGGTGTTAATCGCACGCTCAATAACAACAGTGTCGTAATGTACCCTAACTTCATTATGAGAAAGCCACACAGATTAATAGAAAGACATGTTGAGTATGTGCGTTGGAAGATTAGAAGGATTCGGTATTTTGTTTTTGCTAACTTCAAAGGTGGGATGACAATTAAGGGGACAGTGCTAAAAGGTGAGCTCCTTTTATATCTGTTGTAAGTTTGCTATTTGTGTTTGTAAGTTTGCAGGTTTTACATCCGTTTCATTTTTTTTTATACTCGTGTATACACAATTGTAAAGTATTGTTAAATTCATCTGGATTAATTTTGTCTTTACATACTACATTTAACTTTTCGCCGGTACCCGCGACTTCACTCCAGTAGTATATTGCACAACGAATCAACGACATTAATGCAGCCGCTGTACGTGATGCTATGATCAAGGAAATTGTTTGTTCGTTTTCATATTATGCAAGAAAACTGATAACATTTTACTTTCACTATTTTCTATTACTAGCTGTGCCCGCGACTCCGTCCGCGTAGAATAGTGACTGATTTCCCCCGTTTTTTTTCACATTTTCCAATGTTTCTTCGTTCCTATTAGCCGCAGCGTGATGTATTATTATAACATCTATTATCTATTAGCTATATTAGCCTAAAGCCTTTCTCAATGCGTTCAATAAATAAACAAACTCTTCAGCTTTGTATGTAAAAAAAAAGAAGATACTTTTTAATATGGTGACGGTAATAAATAATTTACACTAATAATTTCCTTGATAAGTTCATGTCTCTATTTGAGAGACCTATGACAAACAAACGGACAGTTACGTAGGTGTAGTAATTAAAATAAGAACAAAAAACATAGCAAATATGTAAAATTGTGCTGAAAGTGGTTACAAAACGTGACGTCTTTGTGGCTTCTTTATGTAACCTTTTTTGAAATTCAGGGGTAGGTAATATTTACAAAAGACTAATTGCATTCCCATCCGTTTAGAAATAAGTTTTTTTTTTTCGCACGTTGCACCTATTTAAATGAACACTAGTTTTACTAATAGGTGTAATACGATACTTATGTTATCTTGTTTCATAACAAACGCTTTATAAAACGATAATCTGATGGTAACTATAGATAATTATATACTTTAAATAGACACAAAATATTTTTCAAATAACTCGCGTCTTAATTTATGTTTTATTAATATTATGATGTACTTACCAAACTTGCAAATCACTAAAACAGCAGAAACTTTAAAAGATAGTAGGCCAACAGAAAGAATAGCTTCTCATTAAATGTGTTTAAGTATTTTTGTTTTTGCGTATCCAAAATTGTTCAAAAATTCCAGAACTTCTTTGTCAATATAAATTTGCCACGCGTCACAAGTTTATTTCAAACGATCCTATTATCAAATTAACATCAAATATTAAAAAGCGTAAAAATAACGGACTATAAATTAATATACTTATTATTAAAAATTACTAAATTTATAACTAAATTAAATCCCGTATGGTGTCGGGATGGAATAACACCTCTCCATGTCTTCCGTGGATGTCGTAAAAAGCGACTAAGGAAATAGGTTTAGATATGCTTTAGGCGACAGGCTAGCAACGTGTCACTATTCTACCACTTCCATCTTTGCAGACCTAAAACCATGCTAGAAGTGGCTGCAAAGCGTGATATAGTCATACATAATCAAGGTTTTGTCTATGTCACGTTTCGTGTGCTCTGCCTACCCCATTTGGGAACACAGGCGTGATTGTATGTATGTAAATTAAATCTAAAAAGGGCCCCCTTTGAACAACTATGCTGATTCCTTGTGAAAAGTAGCTGCCAGGCCGTTGGTCGCCAGTTGCGTCGACCAGGCGCTTTTTTAGCTCATTATCAAATACAACATTTCCCATGAAATTTAAAGAATTTTTTTTCTCTACTTACTTTTCAAATTGTGTCGTTCGCTAAGATGCGATATGGAATTAGAGATCAAAGTTGTAAACAAACAACTGTCAATGTCAAAGTGACATTCCAGAGGTAGTAAACCTGTTTTATTACTAATTTATATATTATTGTATTATTTTTTGACTACTTTTAATTTATTGATTCATAGCAATATTCGTTGCATATTATGTGATATCTTTTGAAAATACGACATTATACTTGTGTTCATATGGATCCAGACGAACGACAAACACAAATTTAACAATGAAACAAAAACAAATAACGAAATAATACAAAACTTAACACCAAACTAAAACTCAACAACAGAACGCATAAGCGGGAGGGAACACATTCGATCACGACAGATGTCAGAAAACGAATTATATGATGTATAAAATGGACGCTAAGCGCGAAGGTAGAAAAGCGGTCTACTTACGATCTTTTAAGTGTCGTCCATTGCAAATTGAACAATATTTCATCGATTCATCAGTTTTACTGGACAATTAATTATATAAATATGAATACGAATAAAAATACGGACCAAATGTTTACAATTTCTAACCATTGCCAGTGCCATAATTATAAAATAATCAAATTTGCATTTTAAAAATGATGTGCTATTTCCTTTGTTCATTTAAATGTTTACATATGTTCACACGGTTTTATTCAGCTAATAAATTAGTTGTACTCATTTTTATCTAGCGTAATTATTGAATTTTAAGTTTTCCTAATTGCGTTTGCTTTTATTGCAATGGCAACACGTTTGTTTACAACTTTGATCTCTAATTCCATATCGCATCTTAAATTGCTGCTCCTCTCTAGTAGAGAAAACCTTTGAGTAGTTCAAAGGTTGGCTGGCAGAGATCCCTTTTGGGATAAGTCCGTCTTTGTACTTTTTATTTAAGACTTGTCAATTTTTTTTTTGTATCATAAAGAGTTTTTTACTTTACTTTGCTATCTAGAAAGTCTACGAGTAGGTATTATTCGTCTGGTATCAATTAGACTTACCTTGATTAGCTATACGTATAGTTTATTCGATTATGTCTATTCGTTTATTAGGGTTCCGTACCCAAAGGGTAAAAACGGGACTCTATTACTGAGACTTCGCTGTCTGTCTGTCTGTCTGTCTGTCTGTCTGTCTGTCTGTCCCGTCTGTCTGTCACCAGGCTGTATCTCACGAACCGTGAGAGCTAGAGAGTTGAAATTTTCACAGATGATGTATTTCTGTTGCCACTATAACAACAAATACTAAAATTAAAATAATTATAATAATTAAGGGGGGCTCCCATAAAAAACGTGTTTTTTTTTGCTATCCCTTCGGGTGGCATCATGATACGCGCATAAAGGCGTTGAGTGGCAACAGTCCAGCTGATGGAATGAGAAAAAAAGTGCGGATGTGGCGTTGTCCCTGAGCTGGACAAAGTGTACTACTCTAATTAAAACGCAAAATTTGTGCCATTTTACAATTAAACGCGAGCGCATCTAAACGTTTTAATGATTTTATTGAATATGGTCACACTTAAAGCTACAGAAACGTTCAGAATTCGCACTCAAAATATTTTTTTTACGCGTTGAAGTTTGAGTGAGCTGGTGGTACCCGGTTGTAGTCGAGTTTTGTAAAGGTTTTGTTTAATAAAAATGTATGAGGAATGTTGTTTTGAACTCGTAGTCTTTTGAAGTTTTATATATTCTTGTAAATAAGCCGAAATTTACATAAAATAAAAGTTTTATTTAAAAGTTCTGAACGTTTTTATCGAGACGAGGTAAATTGTCTGTACCCAATATTTCGGAAAATTTGTACATAGATTTAACACTAATAATTTTCTTGCGTGGTAGAAATCTGTTAGCTTATTTCATGGTTATTTCAAAAACATAGCTTGTAATAATTGTTTTCATACAAAAATATACCAGAATTATGATTTTTATAAAAAATGGGATTTGACGTAACCAGACAGCTGGAGGCTCTGCCACATCCGTCAAATATTTCAAAATGGACCCTGCCACCTGTGCACTTTTCGGCTTTGTCCAGGAGCCGGAATTTGCCACGCGAAGGGCTATTTTGGCTCTATTTAAATAACTGTAAAAGGTAAATATTTTAAATGCTCACAGAATATTTATTTAAAATTTAATAAAAAAAAATAGTATTTAAGGGGGGCTCCCATACAAAAAACGTGTTTTTTTTTTCTATTTTGGATCTATTTAAATAACTGTAACAGGTAAATACTTGAAATGCTCACAGAATGTTTAATTAAATATCTACTTTAAAAATAAATAATTGAATAAAAATAAAATTAGTATTTAAGGGGGGCTCCCATACAAAAATTCTGATTTTTTGCAGTTTTTGGTACGGAACCCTTCGTGCGCGAATCCGACTCGTACTTGGCAGGTTTATTATCTAAGGCTGGGAATCGCTTTGCTACTTGTCATGTTTATCTCTCAAATGATGAAACGTTAAGCATATTGAAACAAAAGGGTTTGTCTGAGTCTGTCATGCATATTGGATCTTGGATATAGGAGTTGGGTAATTTAGCAATTTTGACACAGTCAAACATTTTGAAATAAAAAAATAAGTTTAGTATTAATTACGAAATAAAATGTTTATTACAAAATAATAAATGCTTATCATCAGTCCATTTGGCTGTAACCAGCTCTGAAGAAGCTATGTTTTTCAATAAGAATTAGGCGTTAGCCTGGATCCAGGCAGTGTAGCGTGAAACGCGAGCGTTGACACCAGGGTAACGGGCCAAAGCGCACTCCTCTCCCCACGAGCACACTCCCACGACCACTCCGTTGTGGATGAGGGGGCCGCCAGAGTCGCCCTGGCACTGGTCGCGGCCGCCGACGTCCAGCCAGCCGGAGCACAGCATGTTGTCGGTAACGGTGCGACCGATCTCAGCGTAACGAGTTCTGCACACAGCCTGGTTCACGGTCCAGATTTGAACATGGCGTAGTTGTTCCGACGCTGGTCCTTGGAACTAAAAAAAATTGGAGACAATTAGGTGCCAGCTCCTTGCCCACTCTAGTTTCAACTTTTTACTCGTTTATCTATAGGTTAACTAAGACTCTCGGAATCAATTTGCTTTGGTACAGGATATCCTTTAGATTTATACGGGGCGAGAGTTTAGGTTTGAAATCAGATGGAAGAGATAGTATAATAGTGACTGTCGCCTAAAGCATTTGTAAACTTATTTCCTTAGTCGCCTCTTACTACATCCACGGTTTAAATAGAGAAATGTTATTCTGTCACGACACCACACCGCTCAAAGAAAATTAAGAAAATCCATACGACTTCCTCGGATTTAACTTACCCACTGAGCTCCCCACCCCGTGGCCCAGACAGCTTGGTTGTCAGCGAGGTTGTAGTTCGCACCAGCGATGCTGGCGGGCCTGGCTTGGTTGTTGTGCACAATCGTGGTAGCCACGCGAACGACAGCGATGTCGTTGTCAATAGTCCGAGAGTTGTACTGAGGGTGAAGGATGTTCTGGGCAACGTTGTGCACAACGCCCCCACTGTTGGCGAAAGTCGATCCCACACGCACACGGAATCTGTTAGCTGCAGTAAAGAACCTGTAAGAAAAAAGTTAAAAGTAAGTTTAGCAAATGTGAGTCAGGAAAATCTGCTAGTTTCGAGTACACTGATGTCCTTTCTGATGCTATTTTACTGATCAAACCTTGTCTATGCATTCACAATTAGCATTTACAAAAGAGATTTTTGAAACCTACGTGAAGCAATGAGCCGCTGTGAGGATAGTTCTGGTATTCAGGATAGATCCTCCGCAATACTGGCTGTAGAAGACGAAGTTCCATGACGTCAGGAGCGCCGCATTGTAAGGGTACTGCTCAATGGTAGTCAAGGCACCACCCACTATTCTCTCATCTTTGGCTACATTTGGTGCAGCTGAAAGTAAAAAAAATCACCGTTATCTTGTTCCTTTGACGTTGAGTGTAGAAAAGGGTTGTAGGAAAAGTACATACATACATACATACATATCCTCACGCCTGTATTCCCGAGAGGGGTAGGCAGAGCACATGAATTAAAAAATCCAGTGCCACGTTTAGCGATTTCAGAGCAACCAGATGATCAAACGTGATACTGCAGTGACAGGTTGCTAGCCCATCGCCCACAATACACTAACCCTTTCCCAGAGCCGACTCTTACGGCACCCACAGGAAGAAAGGGGGAGGTGCTATTCTAACCCGGCACCACACGGGAAAAGTACAAAACTACATACCTCCAGCTAAAGCTAGGCCTAAAGCCAACACAAGCAGAGAAACGCGCATGGCTCCGATTCACAAGTCACGACACAATCCAGATTCTTGTAGATTATTTATATGAATCGTTTATCAATTAATACTTCGCTATCAATTAATACGATTGCTTACGTGTTATTAATTTATAAGTAGGGTTTGTCAAAATTACTTTTAGCGAGATAAATAATAAGTATAAGGTGCTAACAAATTAGTCACGGATATTTTAAGAGATAATAGATTACATTAAAATGATTAACTTTTAACTGTTATTAAGGAACCTTTGTATATAATTTTATTGTTTTAATTTACCGAACAAAAAAAAAATTTACAATTATTCTTTAAAATAATCACCCTAGTATGCACCTGTTCAGATGTTAACACCGTCTGTCATGTCTAGTGTTGCTAGGTACGATTTGTTTAAATCGGTACATAAGGTAAAACAAATTGGGATTTAAGGTTGTAGATCCGGACAAACAAAAAACACAAATTTCTATGACTAGATGGCGCTAGGAGCAGTTGCATCGAGATCGGTCTCCAAGCAAATGTTATTCCTGAAGTTGAAAAATTATCGGATAACACACGTTTAATAAATCGAGTTTAGCTCGACATGTTTCGGACTAATTCGTAGCCCTTCATTCAGTCGCGCGAAGAGAGCCGAGGCGCGCAGTTCGCGTTTGGCAGCAGCAGCTGCCGCGGCTCCTAGATGAAAGATTTTACAACAAATCCACATACATCACGGCTGTATTTCAAAATGGGGTACGCAGAGTAATGGACTGCGTAGACAAATCCATGATTACTTCACATTCCGTAGCGACATTTTGCATATTTTTAAGTTTTAATAGGTCTGGTACTATAGTGACAGGTTGCTGGCCTGTCGCCTAAAATTTTCTTTAACCTATTTCTTTAGTCAACTCTTACAACATCCACGGAAGACATGGAAATGTGTTATATTAAACCCGACACTGGCTCTTTTCTAGCTTTCTTTGTGTATTTACACTTATTAAGGATAGCAAGAAGGGATTATTTAAGGGTTTTGTTCACTTTTGTACTTGTATGTAGTTTTATCATTGCTATTTTATTACATTAAGATACAAAAGTTACCCACGTTAAAATAACTGTTCAAAATCAATTATATTCAGAATCTTGGATTTTTGAATCGGATTATTTATGCTTAGTGTAAAATAAGAGTTAACCTTAGACGTAAATGAAATGTATATGTCACCGGAAAATAACACATTCCGTAAGTTAATAAATTTCCTAAAAAAAATCAGGAAATTTATAAACTTCCGTAAGATTCCAAACGACAGACAAATTGTATTATTTTACGCCCGCATTTTCGTAAAATAATCAATTTACGTTAGGTTAGGTTATGTTAGATAATGTTAGTTTAGATCAGATTAGGTTTATTTATGTTAGATTAGGTTAGGTTAGGTTAGATTATATTAAATGTTTCAAAAATGTGGGCGTAAAAACATTTTTTGTATCCCGTTTGGAATCTTACGAAAGTTTATAAACTTCCTAGGAAATTTATAAACTTACGGAATGTGTTATTTTCCGGTGACATATACATAATATCATACATTGCATTATGAGTCTTACAGTAGTTTCATTAGTACATTTGTTTGTCTGTATTAAACTGCAGGAAACTTACCAGCTCCAGGGCGAGCCCGCAAGCCAATGCCAACACAATGACGCGCATGGTTATTCCCTTCGGACAGTTCACTAGTTCTTGTGCACTGCGCGTTCTAATTTATAGGAGCTTATTATCTATTTGCTCATCATTATATCATATCCTCCTAACACCTGGCGTCCTTTAAAAAGTGCTAAATAAACCATAGCGTTACGGCCGAGCATTTCTCGGCATCTTAGTTCTAACACGGACGACTGACCTTTAGGTAGCATCAATTCTCGAGTGTTTGTATTTCCCCGCTAAAAAAAGTTTTAAACCAGCGAGTGCTTCCAACCAATGAAATTTAAGCAATGGCGATAGTTGGTCTTTGATGATTGGCAGAAATATTTGAACTAGAATCCACCATTTTCGTGAAACGTGCTCAGAAGTTCATGATAATGTCGGCAGATGGCCGGCGCGGCCACTAAAACTTAATATGTATGGTTAAATTCACTTGTTTTGATGCAGATATTTATAAGTTTTCTTTTATAAATAAATAAAGCTGCTTTCGAAATCATGTAATTTTACCAAGAAAAAATGAATTATTGAGTAGATATGCCGTCGTAAATGTATTAAACCTATAGAAAGGCACTTGGGTCGTTAGTCCAGTTTAAAGTATAAGGAATAATAAGGATTGATCTTATAAAAATCAGTTTCAACCTCTGAACTACAAGTAGTGTACATTTATTTTATATTCCTTTAATTATATATTGATTTAATATTTATTTTGCTCATGTGGTAATTGGGTTTAGGTACCCCTGTGATGTTAGGCTTAGAATAGCACCCCTTCATTTTTTCCATAAATGTCGTGGGGGGCGACTAGAAAAATAGGTATGCTTCGGGCGAAGGGCTGGCAACCTGTCACCACCTCATTCACCAATGCTTCAACCTAAAACTATGCTAAAAGTGACTACGAAGCTTGGGATAGTCATGATTTTGGTTATAAAAAGTTTTGTATGCTTTGCCTATTTCGTTTGAAAATACAGGCGTATTTTTTTCACCGATACACGTATTTAGATTTAGATTAGATTTATTTATTAATTCAATATAAAATACATCATTAACAATACACAATAAAATGTCAAATGTTAAGTGATTTTAAATTGAATACGTCAAGTGTTTAAAGCAATAAAAAATAAAAATAAATGTCACAATAATAAATATGTCAAAATTAAGTATAGTAAATATGTCGAAATTAAATTAAATTAAACAACGAAAAACAATTATAAAATTTCACCATTTTGGGATCGTCCAATTTGTATAATATACAATAATTCAATAATAATAATAATAATTTTTATACTGTGTTTATTTTTTGTAATTGCATTTTGTATTTTACTTTTTATATTCATATTGTAAAAAACCTAATTTAAGGAAATAAATGTATACTGGATAATAATAACTGAAAAATATCATGTCAATAAAAACTAAAAACTAAAACTGAGTTTCTGCGAACTCACGAACAGAATATATTGGCTTATCCAACAAAAGGTTTCTCAGTTTGCGTCGAAATGCACCATCGGACGGTTCGTTTTTCAGCTCAGTAGGGAGACACTCATAAAGCGTGGGGCCTATGACCCGCGGGTTCTTTGCTGAGAGCGCCATCCGACGGACATTACATTATTTTTGTTACATTACGTTGAAATTACATAATTATTTGGCTAATATTTTTTGATTTATTGTACCTTATATATTTATGTCTAATGGCCGGATGTCCTTTACAAAATACAAAAAATATCTAAATGCCTATGTGCTATTTCACTACGTCATATCAATAATAGCAAAAAACATTTGTTTTACTGAAAAGTCACAAAATGTTTAATGTTCGTTTTATTCAACTTACAAGTTGTCGTCCGTAAGTGCACAAACTATTTAGTGCTTTGTATAGTACATTCGGCCATGGTGGCAAGGGATTTAATAAAGAGCTCAGGACTCAGGAGGATATAATCTGAAAGATTTGTTCAGGGTTTTTTTTACAAAATTTGATAAGGATTTTCCCTATTTGTTTATTAAGGGTTATCCCTATATCTACAGAGTTTTAAAAGCTATGGACTTTAGTAAAGGGAAGGTAAAGTAAGGCACGTCTGGTCTCGGGTTCAGAATAACACCTCTCCATTTCTTCCGTGGATATCGTAAGAAGCGACTAAGCTTGGGGTATGTTTTATTTTTTATTTAGTGTCGGTGAAATCACTATAAATTATTTATAGAATACTTCAAACTTTGGTATACCACCTATGTTTATCATTTAGCGGGGCTTAGTTTTAATCATCTCAACTTTTTGACCGCGTTGTGGTGACTATGGTCAAGAGTAGACTTAATCAATCAAACAAAACCATAAAGTTACATGAGTAAGTCTCAGCAAGTGTTAATACTGTCAAGTATTTAAATAAGTCAATTATACAGTAAGATGAGATTCATTAATACAGGCTTTTATTTATTTCACCTGTCCAACGCAACGCAACAACTTTCTGCAATCAATTATTGCAACTTAAATTTCGATTGAGCTAAAATTTTTCACACTCGTGTAAATCAGATAGCACAATGCAAAAACCTGGTAGTAGACTTCTGGTGGCTCAGCCGAGACTGTCTCCGAGGGAGGAAACAATCCAACGATTGGTTTGATTGACTTGACATTTAGTGCACAATTGGTCTAAGATGGATGACAAAAAAGCTTGTATCGAAAATTATTTTTGACGGTACGGGTTAGGTTATTCGCTAAGGACAGTTTTGACACCCAACTTTAGACTTTAGGCGTGTTTTCTCAACAACAAAAAAGCGTAAGTATGAGATGACAGCCAAAATTTAAGCTTACGATTATTTTTTACCTTCAAATTTTAATTAGGTAACTGTAATGGTATAATAGTGACTGTTGCTAGAATATCGCCTAAAACCATAACCTATTTTTCTTAGCCACCTTTTACAACATCCCTGAAATAAATGATGAGGTGTTATTTTAGACCCGATGCAACACGGTTAAAAGATTACTAACGATAATAACAGATAGTTAAAATTATGCTGAACACTTTCAGCTTATAAAAATAGCGGTTCAGCTTCGAGGGGTTTTATATTAAAGCTATCAGTAACCTTAACATTTTCCACGACGTTTATATATTTCACTATATTTCACCACATTATGTAATCTTAAAGCTGTGATAAATTATATGATAATTTCATTAATATTATTATCCATTGTCTTGAATCACTTTATCTTTTGGTGAAGAGTCGCATCAAAATCCGTTAGGTAGCTTTGAGTTTATCGCGTTTAGATATACCTACGAGTCAATTTGGGCAGAACCATCTCTGGCGTTGCTCAATGCGCTCCTGACATCAGAGCCTGAGTGTGAACTATTTTCTTGTATATCGCCGACTCTGTACCGTGAACGTCTAAGGTTCTGTGAGTTGATGGATGATAGGCGATCTAGTGTTTTCTCTTAAGTGCTTTTTGTATTTTACTCATTGTTTATCTACAACTATTTCGCGGTGTATTGGTGTACAGTGCAGGGTCGTGTAAATTTGTATTAGGTATTAAAATTGTGTTAAGGTTAAAGTTCATAGCGCATTGGATTTTTCTGTAATTCTGTGTAACTTTTATTGTAACAAATAAATTAGTTTGGCCTCAGTAAGAACGAATACGAGTACTAAAAATAAAAATAAAGTTAATCTCGAACATTGTTATACATCCATGATTTGGTAAAAATGTCGGGTTTTAGCCGTTAAGTAATATAACATTAAGTGTTTTAGCTACATTAATGAAATTTTGAATAGTGGGCAAACAGGAGCTACAATTACAATACCAAATTGAATTAATGTAGGTTTATTACGTTTTTAGTTGGAAAGGCGGAAAAAGTAGCACCAAATGTTTTAACACGTACTATAAGGTGTTGCGTTGCCAATTCCATCGCTTCAACGCTAAAGCTAGAATCAGACGGTTCACTCGAATGAATGTTCACAATGAAGATTTACTCATTTTTCATTCATTTTATGTTCATTTTTATGTTCAGACGTGTCATTTCGAAAGACGCAGAATGAAGCACAAAAAAAAAAACAAAAAAAGTGAACCGTCTAATTCCATCTTTAGCTTAGATTCACTGTCGCGTGTCACTAAGTACTGACTGGGTCATTGTCATAACCCTAAAAAAACATGTCCATTTGTAA
>BHDV01000761.1:14032-26198 GCA_005406045.1 Adoxophyes honmai
CACTAACCCTTTCCCAGAGTCGACTTTTACGACACCCACGGGAAGAAAGGGGGAGGTGCTATTCTAACCCGGCACCACACGGGGACCACCACTTAAGAGAGTATTAAAATAGGCTTGTCATGCTAGAACTATATTCAACTAAGTAATCATAGAGCTCTCGTCTATTGTTCTACGATGACAAAACTGTGTCATTACAAAGGGGAAGTTGAAGCTGCATAAATAGAAGACGTCGGCTAGATAGAAGCTATTGTGTAGTCTTTGGAAGATATTCTTAAACGGTATTTATGAGTTTTAACTTAACTAAGACGAATAAATAAACTACATAGATGCGTTCCCTAAATACGAGCAAATATTTACCTATACACTCCGTTTATAACATTTGAAATTAAATGTTAATTTCAAATATTCTCAGGAATTCGGTAGAAAAATTGAAAATTATAAATCTAATGACGCTCGTTCCTGTTTCCTAAATAGTTTTCAATGTAAAACTCTATTTGACTGGAATCGTGTGAGGATATGCTTCCTTATAAAAACAGAGTTTAGTTAAATAAACAAACACATCTTTGTGGTCAATAAAATATACTCGAATTTTGTCTGTAAATGATTCTCTCCTTCACATTAAACAGTTACGTGTACAAATACAAGTAGTCCCTGGAGATCTCTGCCACTTAATATTCGAGCGGCTGATTTGTTTCTATACCATTTCATTTCCCGTGTGGTGCCGGGTTAGAATAGCACCTCCCCCTTTCTTCCCGTGGGTGTCGTAAGAGTCGACTCTGGGAAAGGGTTAGTGTATTGTGGGCGATGGGCTAGCAACCTGTCACTGCAATATCACGTTTAACCATCTGATTACCCTGAAAATGCTAAACGTGGCACTGGATTTTTGAATTCATGTGCTCTGCCTACCCCTCATGGGAATATGGGCGTGAGAATATGTATGTATGTATGTATTATCGCTAACTTATTTAAAAAGATCTTTAAAAAAACTTCAAATCCATTTTCCGATACCAATGGCGCAACTTCAACAAAACGGTATAACTTTCAGAAAAGAATCTGCATAAATATAGCACGGTAGGAGCCTAAATATCCCCATATTCAACTTTCCTAGCTCTAATCCAGCTATAAAGTAACAAAGTCATAGTTTAGTGACTCGATACTGCATATTTTGCTTGAATGGCCGGTTCAATTCACAAAGCGAGCAGAACAGGAGTCGATACTTGCTTTCTCTGTGATAAAACATAATGCAAACGAAAAAAACAAAAAAAAAAATTAAAAACTAAATTATTTTAGATAAAAGATGTAAAAGAAGAGATAAAAGTGTAGGTATATTGTAAAAAATTGAATGTTCTGTTATAGTACCTATGAGTGTGTAGAACAATAACAAGCAATAACATACATACAATCATATTCTCACGCCTGTATTCCCAAGAGGGGTAGGCAGAGCATATGAATTAACCCTTAACCACCTACGTCCAATTTCTGTATAATAACAACCTACGTGCGGTCCTAGAGACCGCTCGTGAATAATCATCTCAAATTCGGGATCTGTAATATCAAGATAGCATTTCAACGAGTAAAATACTCGTTTATGCTTTAGACTTTTATTTTAGAACTTCAAATAACATAAACTATAATAAAATCTTGAGATATGGCATAATCTTTCAAGACTGGTAGATTTAACACAAAAATCGACTCTGATTACATTAAAATACCTGATAGATATAGGAATTCAAAAAATCAACCTTTTTTTATTCATTTCTATAAAATATGGAGTTCAACTACAAAATTAAATAAAAAAATAGAGCACTTATCGTCAAATTCTACAAAATTGCAATTCCCAAAGATCCACAATTTTTCAAGGCAGTTGCGGCATATTTTTTACAACATACCCCACTGAATTGGTTCCACGTCACTACAATCTTCGTCTGACATATTTTTGTCATCTGATACCTCCTGTAGCAACCATTTTTCTACATGTTTCACAAAAATAAACAAAATTATGTGGGTGAAAAAATGACATAATCACCTACGAGCGGTCTCCGAGACGTCTCCGAGACCGTTAAAAAATACAGTAACCACCTACATGCGGTCTCACAGACCGCCGATGATGTTTTTTAACTCACCAAATCAAAATGAGCATACGTCTGAACGAGTCGACAGCATGGCCGGTACTGCGGGAGGGGCCGGCAAAGGTACAAGGACACAGACGCGTGTGCGACATACTCGCGTTTAGTTATTGACAATTTTGAGTAATCTATTGTCTGTGAGACCGCACGTAGGTGGTTAAGGGTTAAGCAATAACATTAGGGTAGGTAATACTAACTAAATGCTCACATGTTACAACTTAGTTAAAGAAAAACATTGGCTAAGAATGTACATATATCTACCAACTCACGCTAGTGTATCATTGCTTTCATAAATCTCGGTTCGAGTTGAGTAAAGTCGGATGTGCAGATTTGACCAAATTGACTTATTCATTTAATTTATCATTTATCTATCTACTAACTTGACTCTTATTTCTCTAGCGTTAAAACCGCATTAAAATCGTGGACGAGCTCAACTTCGAGCTGTAAGTTTTTCCTTACTATATTATGACAGTTAATTTTGACTCATCAACGCTGCGCTCGTCGACGAGTTTTGTATTTTACAGTACAGAATATCAACGGTTACCTTTACTTAAAGTAAGTAATATTTTGATGACTTTTACATACCACTTTTACTTTGTGTTATATCTGCGCTCCTGAATTATTAAGAAATAATATTTCTCCAGTATCTTTTAGACTGGCACACTCCAACGTGTTCTATACTTAGTTCTTTGAACTCTGAAAACGTTAAACAAATTATATTAAAGGCATCTCCCGTCATAATTAGTGGCGGTTTGGTCTCACCTATCGGGCAAGCTCGCGTCCATGCCGTCAATTTATACGGTGCCATTGGCTTTAATAGTTTCGCTGGATCAATAAATTCCAGTTTTCATATTCGCCTTTCATCTTCCACTGGTTTATCTTGTTATTTACTTAGTTAAAATGCTGAAATAAGAAAATAGCATATAAAACAAAACTTTTAATGGATAATAAGGTGTCAGTGGCCATTATGGAAATATTAAGGGTTTTTTATTTCTGAAATAAAACGGATACCTACACTCACGTCTTTATATGGAGATTAGCGCGACTTAGGCTTAGTGCAGCAAGACCTGTAATTTTCTGACGTCACTAGGTGTATCTGGTAAGCGACTCGATTCGCATCTTTTCGTAGTAAAGTGGTTAGGCAATTTCGATAAAAAGCTGCATATTTCGTTTCTTTTTTCTCGATACAAAAAAAAACATTCTGAAAAATACTGATAACTCTCGTAACAAAATTTGATCTCAATGTTTCATACCGTGATTTTGTTTGTATAGTGTCTAACAGAATGGTATTTTGGGCCAGCTTTTTTACCTAATACCAGTATCGATTGTGCTCGTCATTCTGAGTATAAAAAACATATTTTCAAAATTTGGATAACAATAAAAATGTTTAACGTTTAATACAATTTCTTATCTGTACTTTCAAGGTCAAGCGCTGGCCAGTTCCAAAAATAAATCCTCACTGAAACCATACATCTGTTAAAGTAAAAATGCAGCGTCGCACAAAGATAGCTTTAAAGTATTGACCGGAGCGCTCCGAAGTGCAAAGTAATCACCTTAAACGATGGCCCAAGCGAGTCCGATGCACAATACTTGTACTCTCGCCACGGCACTTTGAGTCTGTGCCGGGCGTCCGCTTCGGTTAAAACATGTTAAAGCTACAAACACATCGAAGGAAAGACTTGCATTAATTCAGTATCAGAATAAAACTGTAGTCTACCTTTTGATTCTAAGCATTTTTGACAAAAAATAACTGCTAACTGACGTCTTAAATCGAGTTTAGCTAGGCATGCTTCGGGCTAGACCGTAGCACTCTTGGAGCGCAACGCGCCACCGCTCTGTTCGCGTGACTACTCGTGCTCTACGAACTATACGACGCAGAACGTACATTGATCAGATCAGCAATGTTCCGAAGGCAAGCCAAATTAGAAATATCTATCTGAATCGTGCATGTATGACGAAAGGAATGAATGTGGATGAAATGAGAGAAGTGTGTCAGAATAAAACTCTTTTTCACTTCTCATGCTCTTAAAGTGATTCTTTAGTCCCTGTATAGCGGGCCTAAAACTCCTTTTTAAGCTCTAGGGGCTAAAGTAATATTTTTTTAATTGGCCTTAGAAACCTCTTAAACAGCCAGTCACCGTGTTTGTGAACGTAGGATTATCGCCATTTTTATAGACGTAAAAATAACCTCAAAATATCAATGAGGCTATTTCTACGTCTTTAAAAATGGCGGTAATTGTTACTCTGCCAAAAAAACTTTTAAAAGTGATTTAATTTCGCAAAACACGATTATTGATTACGAATAATAATTTATTCCATTATAATAATTATTAACACATTTTATTATGCATAGTGTAATAATAATAAGCTTAAAAGTAGTTTAAAGTTAAAATCTGTTGGCTAAATGTGCAAGCATTCAAACCGTCACTTTACAAAAAAAAAGTAAAAGAAAAGAAAAACCGCGTTTTTTTTTTTAATTTTTCTTAGGTTAGATTAAAACATATTTGTACATGGAAAGCTTTGTTGTAATCAATATTGTATTTTTTTATATAACAGAAAGAACGTCGTTTTTTTCCTCGCATTCAAAGTGAAAAGTAGAGTGTTTAACGCGAGACTAAACAACCATAATGACACTCGAACTATAGCCACCCTCGCTATGCTCGGGTGTCTAAATATCTCGTGACATTATGGCTTGTTTTAGTCCCTTGTTGTACAATCTACTATTGTTTCTACTTACCCCGCAGGGAATAGAGCGTTATGTTTTAACATGTTATGTAAGAAATGTCGTTAAGTTTCCTGAATGCTGTCTATTGATCTGATAAATGTGTACTCAGCTTTAAAATAGATTTCGTTCGGATCAGGATTCAGACTGCTTTTACAACCACACAGCCTCATATTTTTATGAAAAATTTTATGTCGGTGAGACGCTTTTTTGCAAAGCCGCATGATAAATTTGATATCCGTGCTATTTAAAAGTAAACAGAAAAAGGGTGCGGGAATTAACATATTATGCAAATAAAAAGCCTGCGTCGTTTTTTTCGAGTGCACAAAAATAGGAGGTGCGTTAATAATTTAAGGACCCTGTTGAATGTTAATAAAACCGTTTGAAAATGGACGCCGTTTTATTTCGTTTCTGCCACTGACAACCGCGTGAGATACTTGTTTGAAACTTATGTAGGGACGTCACTTATTGAGATTGGAAATTCAATAGCGAAAAGGAATATAAGAAATGGACCGATGCTCGACAGCCTCGTTTCAATAATTGACACTCACAATAAAGACTGAGCACGTCGTAACTTACGTCAGTCTCAGGCACATGCTATAAAAATTCCTACTAATAATAGCCGACGCATATGATTTATTTATTTATTCTGTGGTTACTTTAGTACATACATCACGCGTGTAAGTCCAAACGGGGTAAGCGGATCACACAAAACGTTACATAGTCATAATTAAAACTATTCCACATCTCGTAGCCACTTATTATGTTCTGAGTCAGATAAAAGAAGTACAATAGTGACAGATTGCTAGCCTCACACGCCTTGCGCGCGACACACGCGTACTTTTGCTTTTTCCTCGCCTTTTTTTGTCGCTTTCTTGCACGTTGTGATTTGAAATTAAACGGTTTTTAACGGATTTTATTAATCGCCAGCAAAAACAAATAACAGTAACCAAGGTCTTATTTTCACAGTACAAACAATACTAACGCTCCATTAGGTGTTACCATAGAACAACCTTAAGCTCCCAAAGGTTTAATCCAGGGTATGAACGGTAAATAATCAGAGCACTGTCGAACGGAGGTAGCCACTATCTAGGATTACCGGCCATTCCTCTGGGTACTTACCGGTGTCTCGTGGGACAGACTGATGTGAGAATTGAATAGACATGGCTAGGGGTTAGAAATTTTGACACAGGGAGTTAAATTACTAAAGGACAGGTGAGGTGAATGACCGCCGATTTGTTGAATAAACATTTTGGCATAACGTAATACGATCGAGGTAATCGAGTTTAGCTCCTCATGTTTCGAATGTTAAGATGTGAGTCAGG
Source organism: Adoxophyes honmai (assembly GCA_005406045.1). NCBI lineage: Eukaryota > Metazoa > Arthropoda > Insecta > Lepidoptera > Tortricidae > Adoxophyes > Adoxophyes honmai. Next base: position 20,206 of record BHDV01000761.1, read on the forward strand.
TGATTGCGAGTTAGGTGGTCGTATTTTTTGCCGTGTGGTGTCGGGATAGGATAACACCACTCCATTTCTTCCGTGGATGTCGTAAGAGGCGACTAAGGAAAATAGGTTTAGGTTTGCTTTAGGCGACAGGCTAGAAACCTGTCACAATTATACCAGCTGTTCCACCTGTTATCAAATCTAAAATTATGCTAGAAGTGGCTGCAAAGCAAAAAATAGTCAAGGGCATGGTTTCGTGTGCTCTGTCTAACCTGTTTGAGAACATAGGCATGACTGTATGTATGTATGTACGATCAAGGTAAATCGAGTTTAGCTCCTCATGTTTCGGATGTTAAGATGTGAGTGTGTTTTACCTACTTTTAATACATAATGCACTTATGATTACAAAAAATACATACATACAAAAATACACGGCCCTCGAGTTGATTCTTGTTCACTATCACCCTGGATAGTCAAAGTTTTGTACACACATACATACATATTCTCACGCCTGTATTCCCAAGAGGGGTAGGCAGAGCACGTGAATTCAAAAATCCAGTGCCACGTTTAGCAATTTCAGGGTAACCAGATGGTTTAAACGTGATATTGCAGTGACAGGTTGCTAGCCCATCGCCCACAATACACTAACCCTTTCCCAGAGTCGACTCTTACGACACCCACGGGAAGAAAGTGGGAGATGCTATTCTAACCCGGCACCACACGGGAAAGTCAAGTCAAAGTTTTGTGTAGGTACTTACTTAAATGAAATTCAACGTGTCATCAAAACCTAAGTAAACGCAAAAGCTCTATGCGTCAGTCTAACAACCTGTCTATATTATACCTCGTTTATCTAACTTGGGACCTAAAAAAACATGCTAAGCGAGGTTATCAAGCGTGAAATTGCTAAGAATTTGGCTTCTCATTTCTTTTCTGCCTACCATTTGGGTATACATTCATGATGGATATACCTACGTATCAAAACCGTTGAAATTCTACCACCGCAGAGTTTTTTCAGGTTGAAATCACATTTTAGGTTAGGTTAGGTATTTTTTTTAAGTTATTGTTCTTAGTTGCCGTTGTTCTTAGCTAAGCCGTGGTAGCTTAGCGGTTCGACCAGTGGCCTCTCATGCAGAGGGTCGTGGGTTCGATCCCCGGTCTCGCACCTTTGATTTTTTCGGAATTTATGTGCGGAATCAAATTTGTCATTTACCACGAGCTATTCGGTGAAGGAAACATCAAACAATCTACACACAGCGACGAAGTAATTCAATGTTGTGTGTGAAGTTCCCAATCCGCACTGGGCATGCGTGGGAACTATATCCCAAGCCCTCTCATACTGAGAGGAGGTCTGTGCCCTACAGTGGGACGTATATAGGCTAGATGATGAATGTTCTTAGTTGCTTGCTCTTCCTGTAGTACCTAATTTAAGTTCTATTGTTAGGTTGCCACAGCGTCAGAGAAGCGGAAAAGCGTTTAACGAAATTCCACAGATATTCTTCAAAAAACGAAACTTCACGTGTAAGCTCGTGATCAATCACCAACATACATACAAGCACACCAGTGTTCCCAAATGGGAGATACAGAGCACACGAAACGTGACATAGACAAAACCATGATTATGACTATAATCAATTCGCAGCCACTTCTAACATAGTTTTAGGTTTGCAAAGATTGAAGAGGTCGAATAGTGACAGGTTGCTAGTCTGTCGCCTAAAACATACCTTAACCTATGTCCTTAGTCGCCTCTTACGACATCCACGGAAGAATTGCAGAAGTGTTATTCTAAACCAACACCACCCGGAATTCCCACAGATATTCTTCAAAAAACGAAACTTCACGTATAAGCCCGCGATCAATCACCTAAGTACTACAAAATCTATTATGTTCGTTGGTACGGCGGCAGACTGCTTCGCTAATCTGGTAAGCCGCGTGCCTCAGCCCCGACGTTTAATTGGGAAGGTACAACTTAAGCCACCGATTACCAAATAGACAAATGGTTTAACTGATCGGCTGATAGTTCCGATCCTAGGAGGAAATGGGGTTATTTTCACGTGCTTGGCAACAGTGTTTTGTTTTTCAATTTGATTGATTGAACGGCAGCGGAAGATTTAACGATAATGAGGTTGTAGGTTCATTCATCAAAGAAAACTTCAAACCATTCATGTTGGAAGTAGTATTATGCTAGAAGTGGTCATAAAACGTGAAATAGTCATGGATGTGTCTATGTAGTAGTTTCTTGTGCTCTGCCTGCCATTTGTACGTATGTAATGTAATGTTTGTATGTATAATGTAAATGTAAATACTGACGAACACTTCGATGATGTTACTGTGATACCTGTTTCATCTTCTTTAAATCTAAAATTATGCTAAAAGTGGACATAACGTGGAATAGTTATGGTGTTGTCTATTGAGCGTTTCTTCTGCTCTACCTATACCCTATTTAGGAACATAATATTTGGGCCTAATTGTACCTAAGTATTACTTTGTAAAAAAAAATGTATTATTTAATAACGTTATGTTCATATTGAAAAAAGGACGCCGAAAAACACTCAATAGAAACGGAAAATACGACATTACCGCCCCGTACATCTCAGTAAGGACACAATAAAGTTGGAGATCTAAATTGTATCAGAGGATTGGATTGTCGTTCCATTGTCGGAGCATTATTGCGAAATATGACATTACATCGTATTGTGGCTTGTCAGACAAAAGCCGGCAAACACCTTTTGTTTAGCTTTCGTAATCACTCGCTGTGAAATTTTGATTACTGTGTATGTGACGTAAATTGGCGTTTTCAGATTTTTTTTTGCGGTGGATAATAGTCCACTGTGAATTAAGGACGGTAGAAAGGATATTACTAACGAGAGTCTGTTATTCGAGTTTGTAATTCCTATACTTAAATGTTAGAAGTGGCAACGAAATGCGAATCAGTTATGAATTAGTCTATGTAGCGTTTTGTGTGGTCTACCCTAACTCACCCAATTTGAAAAAATAGGCGTGTTGTATGCATGTTTACAGTAGCCTCTTTTAGGTTTCAATAATTAAGTTTCAAAGGTTGGGTATAAGACATTCCACAAGGAATAACTCCGCCGTTGTGCTCTACCATCTTGTTTTTTAGGGTTCCGTAGCCAAATGGCAAAAAACGGAACCCTTATAGATTCGTCATGTCTGTCCGTCTGTCCGTCTGTCCGTCTGTCCGTCTGTCCGTATGTCACAGCCACTTTTTTCGGAAACTATGAGAGCTATACTAATAAAACTTGGTGAGTAGATGTGTTCTGTGAACCGCATTAAGATTTTGACACAAAATTAAAAAAAAGCAACAATTTTTTAGGGTTCCCCATACATGGAACTGAAACTCAAAAAAAAATTTTTCATCATACCCATACGTGTGGGGTATCTATGGATAGCTCTTCAAAAATGATATTGAGGTTTCTAACGTCATACTTTTCTAAAGTGTATCGTTTGCGCGACAGACGCTTCCAAAGTTGAAAAAGTTGTGTCCCCCCCCTCTAACTTCTAAAATAAAAGATTGATAAATCTAAAAAAAATATATGATGTACATTACTATAAAAACTACCAACGAAAATTGGTTTGAACAAAATCTACCAAGTAGTTTTTTTTTTAATTAATAAAAATAAAAATTTATCATTAGTTCGAAAATCTGTCACTAGATGGCGTTGGCTGTAAGCTACATCAAGGTATCGTTTACTTACTTACGTATCGTTTACGGAACCCTCAGTGCGTGAGTCCGACTCGCACTTGGCTGGTTTTTATTTTATGTTTTTCTCGTCCAATGAAATGTATACTTACTCGTACATGCTTAAAACACTCAAGGACTCTAAAGGGCTGTAAACACCAAAATTAACCAGAGCAAGAAATAAAATCACGATGATAGTAACGTAGTTACAAATCATGCTGTTATTCTCCAAATAGGTAAAAAAAGAATAACAGTTCAGCGTTTTCATCTTCTAAAACGAACGCACTGTTAGTCATAAAAAGTAAAGTGCAATTGTTGAACAACTTAACCCTACAGTGCATTCAGTGCCTAATCAGTCACAACCAATTTAATAGCCTGTACTAAAAATATAATGGCAAACAACGCCACCTGTTGTTGGTCAATGTAATGGTAAAGACTTTTAAAACGACGTAGTTTGGCCAGTTTCCGTTAGATGTCGATCTAGTGCCAATAACCGCGTGAGCTAGTCAAAACTTAGTTGTTTTCGAGAATACCAAGTTTACAATTGTTATGGCGTGTGTAAAAAAAATATATACGTAGTGGAGATGATTGCTAAAAAAACTTTGCATATCTGGCAAGCTGAAAATATACGAACCGTACGCAATTTCTGATATTTGCATAGTAACTTGATACAAACACGTAAACGTCTTTGGACGTTCCTGATAAGTCACACTATGCACTTATATTACTTGAAATTTCTTCCTAACGTTCCTTACATGGCACATTATGCATTCATGTTCAGTGTAACCATACTAACAATAAAGCACATAAACTCAAAATCAAATAATATTGGTGCCGTAATCTATTGAAATATTCTATGTAAAAGAGTGACAATCGCGGAAATCAAAGAAAAAATTAAATCTGTGCAGATTTTAGTGATTTGAAAGAAATCCACGCACCTATAATTCTAGTGCAAAGTATGACTCACCGTAACCTCTGCCTAATACTTAAGTCTTTGATATTTTGTTATAAATGCAAAGTCGAGCTTCGTTTTAGTGTAAGCCGTAAGCTATAAGTAAATGCATAAAGTCCCTTATGAGTCACAACCATTAATTTATTTTTTTAAGTAAATTCATAATGTCCCTTATGTGTCACAACCATTAAATATTTTTTTTTTATAGTGAAAATAGCAATTTTTATTTTTTTCCTTATTTTTCCCGTCATCTAATTATCCATTACAACCACATATATTTTTCTTTTTAAAAACAAAAACTTCATGCATTGTAGGGTTAAAATAGGTCGTAACTTGACATTTTATGGCTGAACAGATTACCCTGGGACCAACTATGGAAGAAAGTTCGACTTTTCCATTTCATTTAGCCTTCGGGCATTTAAATCATCCATTGCTGACTTATCAATAACTAAACCCTTACCAAGGGAGACCTGGCTAATGTAGTGGAAGTTCAAAAGCAATAATTTATATGACTAGGATTGAATACTTATACCGACATTACGATCGGTACCTGGTTGTTAACATCGATTCAGACTACACTAATAATTCTGCAAGCCCAAGTACACCCCGAACGATGTGTAAGTTTTATCACACACATGCAGACATACAATACGCCAGTTAAAAGTTAGTTAGTTAGTTATAGAGTAAGCAGAGCACACGTAACGCCGCATGGACAGATAAATCCATGACTATATTTTTTGGTTTTAAGTTTTAGTTCAGGGGTAACCATATACATAGTGACAGGTTGCTAGCTTGTCGCCTAAAATATACCTTACACTATATTCTTAGTCGCCTCGTACGGCATCCAGGGAAGAAACGGAGAGGTGTTATTTTAAACCCGACACCACACGACAGATTTTATTGGTCTTAACATGCTTTACTGCGCTTAACCTGCGATTTATTTTGTCGAGCATCTTAACTCACCGGATGACCTCGGAAAACTCGATTTAACCAAAGATGAATAACATTTAGTCTTTGAATACCCGCTTTGTCAAGTAAAAATTTGTTTACTCCCGAGTAAATAGAGGCTTATTACAAGATTACATTTTATTCTCATCTGTTTGAATGTATCCTAAACTTTAAACAAGTCGAATGAGATCTATCCCGCTATTTAACGGGGTCACGACAACCCCGATATCGCCGATTTATTCGTCTAGACAAAAGTATTGAAAGGGTTCGAAGTATTTGCTTACAATATGAACAATGGCTGTTGTTTGTTTTTGAAGAGACGGCTGTTAAGATGCTCCGAATATTAAAGTAGGTTGACGACATCGTAAAGAGTGTGTCGAAAGCAGTGGCGTAGCTAGGGGGGGGCGGCGGGGCCGGTCC
>BHDV01000761.1:26274-36721 GCA_005406045.1 Adoxophyes honmai
GGGGGGGGTGCTTCCTACAATATCCGCCCCGGGTGTCACCCATGCTAGCTACGCCACTGGTCGAAAGGTCAAATTTTAAGTACTAAACGATTCTTCTTTAAGCGTTAAGGTATGACTTCGATGTCGAACGCAAGCAGCACATGTTGCATACTACAACTTCACATTGGTAATGCATTACCAGAACTAGATGAAAAGGCTGACACTATATTTATTTGAAGCCTGGTACCATAAATGCGATAGAGGTTGAATTCATGCCATTTTAAAGCTATTTTAACGGGTATAGGCTTGCTAAATAATTTTATTAAACCATCTGGCCTGGGAAACTTCAGATTGCTGTTTGGCATTAATACAATAAAATAGTTGTGTAAATTACTATTGTGCGTGTGAAATCAGTCGTGACATTAAGGGACAGTAAACTTCTTCTAAACTTAATTTCATCTGTAGCTGAAGCGGACCAATCAACCATTTAGTATATTTTTTATGTTCCGGCACAAACTCTTAATTAAAATACTTAATGTCTGGAATTACAAAAGATACGGCTAATATAAAACCGCTGCGACATCCGGACAAAGAGACGTAATTAAAAATGCCAGAATCCAATTAGACGAAGTCCTAGCTTCCAAACGCTGGCGACGGAATAATCCGACTAAACAGTTTCTTGTTTACAGACATTCAAATTTAAACAAATTCAACGATATCTTACCTCTTTCCGCATTTTATTTGGGTGCTTTAGAGACCCACTCTCTGACTGAGTTACTTAAGATGAATATAAATAAATCGGATTACTTTGAATCACGAAATACGCAAATTGGCACTGTAAATCTTATTAGGAGACGGTGAGCTTGTTTTCATTTATACATCTCCGAAATCTGAATCTACGTGTTGGAAATTGAGGAAATATTATTATAACCAGTGTAGGTTCGTCTACCGGGATTTTGGCTCAATGAATCGGTATTTTTAATTGCAATGTAGGTTAAAGTAAGGTAGGTAGATTTTAGGCGACAGACTCACAACCTGTCACTATTGTACCTCTTTTGACCAACTTACAACCTCAACTTTTGTTACAAGCGGCTGCAAAACGTGAAACTGTCACGGATTTATCTATGTAAAATACCCCATTCGGGAATTCAGGCGTGGTGTAGTATTCTTTAAAACTGAACTCTGACGGTTTCTGATGGTTTCTTCTCAACGGATTGACCTTTACAACTTAGTCTTTTCTCCTCGCGGCCACAACCAGTCATCCTCTAAACGCCTTAATCAAAAATCGCTTTACAATAGCCTCGGAAATTGCCTTGGAATTAATATCAGATTTTCCCAAAGGTATTAGAGAACGCTCGGCTAACTTCAGGTGAAGGGTTTATAAACGAATATGGTGTTAGGGCCCCGATACATCACTTGGTATCCGGGCTTAAGTCGGGTGTACAATGTGCATGGGTGGACGAAACTTGTGTCGACGTTCGGACACTAGCCTCTATACGGTTTTGTTTTACATTGGAACCCAACAACTTAAAGTGCTAAAAATGACGCTTTTATTATTTTTCATTATTAAGGTCGTGTGTACAAATTTTTGGCAATTTGTCCGTGCCGATATCTTTGTTGCTGACTGTACAAGTTATCCTATTTTTAACATGTAGGTACCCATTTAACTTTGTACCTATTCTTAAAAAAAACGATTACCGTATTACCCTTAAGCGTCGGTATGTATGTCTAGTATTAACAGAGCCACAATTGTTGAATTTAATTTCTTAATTTTGGCTCTTTTTCAATTATGCCTTTGTGCTTTTAAGTCGTTACGTACTTGCTCATAACAAAATATAAACCAATACGAGAGGAAAACGGCTAACCGCACATGGAGAAATAGAGCATGAAAAGCGTCTTTTACTGCTTTCAAAGCTCGTAATTCGTTTCAATTTCAGGTTTCTGGACGTACATTATGTCGATACCTACTGTTTTCACTAATCAAGCGTTGGATTTTATGTTAGAATCCAACAATGTAAACTATGTACTTTGCGCAGGTCTATTTCGTAGTCGTAGAAATAAAAATGCTTGTTTGTACCATACGTTCAATTTAAATCACGGCCAAACTGTATAAAGATTAAGAACGTCCATCAGATCAGTCGGAAACGTTGAAATAGCAACCGAAGGGGTCAACAAAGGAATGTGGCCGCTGTGAGTTGTGTGGCGAGCTGAATTAAATCACCGTTCATTGTAAAATATGAACACGATAAACAAGGTTCTACTTCGAAAAATGAGAATTTTGTTTCTGAATTTTCTTCTGGCTTGAATTTGGTGGAGCGATAGCTATCTTTGATCTATGCTGCTGATGAATGCTATTGTATTTACTCTGTTTTTTATCATTGAGGTTTTGAAATTCAGCATCATACCATGTACTTATAGCATGAATCGTAGAAAACTTTATTATTATCTATAACCTTCATATTTTTATTTATGTATAGGTGGGACTTAATCACGGTATTTTTAATAAAATTTACTTTTTTATTTTAAATCCCGCGTGATTAAGTCCCACGTATAGTATATAAAAATTTGTAAAAATCACGAAAGTTTAAAACTTCATATTTTTGTCGATTACTTTTTAGGTACCTAATTATTGCTTTCTACCAATTAAAGGTAAACTGGCAGAAAGCTACGTTTTTGTATTTTTGTGGTAGTTTATCTAAATTTTAAGATACCCGCATACGCTTGCCATCATCAAATAACTCTTTTCTTTTAGTGCTTGTATAAAAAACTACACCATCAAGAATTCCTTAAACACTCGTTACGTCGTGTGAACAATCCCTTACCATCGTCATCTAACGACCTTTGGACAGCGGAGCGTTATTCGACTACAAAATAGCCTGTCGATACCCGACAGACCCTCATCAGAGACACCGATGCTCGAATGCTTACACGAAAACCTCCCGGGGAGGGATTAAAATGCGCGCTGCATTCGGCCAGTCAGTGGTACGGACTTTTTGCTGTGACAGCCGTTAGGTATTGCCTGCGCGAGTAGGTATGTGAGGGTACAAAACGTTGAGGTTGTACGAAGGGCAATGCCTTATATTCCAGAGTTATTCGGTGTCTGCGTAAAAAGATAAAATAAGGAGGCAGACTAGAGGGGTTTTCCATCAGATTTTCCGGTTTCTTTTTGCTCTCTTTTTGAAGTTGGTTTCGGAAAAATTCAATCTTCTTTGTATATTACTTTAACGTTAATTTATCTATCGTTAGTTATCATCTTATCATAAGTACTGAAACATAGAAGGATAATAACTAATTATTAGAAATTAAAACAAATGTTGTTTAAATACAAATAAATTACATTTAGTGGTCAAGATTGGCTGTGGGTCGGTTAGGTCTGTATAGTAAATATTCTTCTTGGAAATAAAAATTATTGTAAAGGTGCTTGTAAATTGGGCCACATTTTTCTACAAAATTCTAAAACGTTTTTCATTTATTTCTGAGAAACTCAGGTTCAAATAAACTGATCACGGGGCAAACCTTACAAATTGTACCTAAGCCCATTTTAATCCTAATAAATATTCCATCTCCTCTGAAAATACGGCCCACAATATCTCATAATCCCAGGTCTAGAAATTGTGTATCGAGATTAACTTCTAAATGTCAATTTACAACCCAATTCGCTGTGGGATAGTGACCATTTTGTTTTGATAGGTCGCTGTAATTTGGTATTATGTCACTTAGATTACAATGTTGTTTTGCATATATGAAGCTTAGTTGATAATGACATTAAAGTCTGAACACCATTTATTCATCACACACAATGAAGTTCACTATTTCCTTATACATTTTGGCTACATTTTATCCCAGCATAGTTGCAGTGTGGCGTTAAACTTAGGATAGCATAATCTCCATTTCTTCCGTGAATGTCGTAAGAGGCGACAAAAGAAATACTATATGTCAGTCTAGCAAGCAGTCACTATAGTACCTTATGTTGTGTTCCTAGAAAAAAAAAGGAAAGAATCAGCTTAAGTGTTGTAACTTCTGTTTGTAATTAACCTAATTTGATTTATTTTACACTGAATAAATAGTAGGTGAAACTGATTGGAGTGCGAATAATACAGCTTCATTATTATGTCTGAAATAAATAGGTATATACAGTCGAGGTCATTAATATATGAGCAAAACTGAGGGTTAAAAAATATCTGTACACCTTTATGACATTGACAATAAGGTGCAAAAGTCTACATATTTGGCATTTGTCTGCTCATATATTTATGAACTCGACTGTACAACATAATTGAGCATATGAGTTTTAAATGAAAAGACTGAAGGTGGAATTAAACCGGGATGTTGCTAATAAACCGACAAGCATACTCAAACCGCATGCGGATTTCATCTTGCTGAACTGCTTTCCGTGAATATTAAGCAAGGCAACTGTAGTAACTGAGAAGCTGTACATTTTAAGTACAATTGTAGGTATGCTTGAATTTCCTAATTAACCTATTTTGAGATTGTAGTTAATATCCGTGCACCAGATTGCATTGAATGTAGGCTAGAAATTTTAGACAATATTTTAATCAAAATATGACCGCGTCCCGGAACCCGCACATGGTGTCGATTTAGAATTTCACCTATCGCTCATTCCTTCGTGGATATCGCAAATGAAACTACTTAACAATAAAGCTAAGGTACCTTCTAGACCAGAAGCCAGCAACCTGTCACTGTTATACCATTTTTATCAAACTTTAAAGCTAAAGCTGTGCTGAAAAGGCTTCGCTTGGAGCAATATAATGTTTCAAATGTTCTGCTACTTTATTTGGGAATAGGTTCAAGCGTAATATTTGTATAAGTACAAATATGTCAAAGTACTGGTATACAAGGGAAGAAAAATCTCCAAAAAGAAGCACACTCCTTGCATGAGCCATGAGCGTTTTAACTTGGCCAGATTTGTTTCCAAGCCTATAAGCCAATCACTTCGACTAAGAACGATCCATTTTCGACTCAGACCACCCCACCATTAGTCAGTACGGACATTTTTATGGAAAAAGAATCAGACTTAAAATGCAATTAAAAAACGCCAAATGAACCCTGCAGAGCTTCAAGGAAAATCACTTCTAATACGCATTACGGTTCCCGCTAAATTGAGACAGACAAACAAACTGCGGACGATGAGAGCATCCCCATTCCCCCTTTTATTGCAATTGCCTTTATTGTTAAGTGATTTCCTAAGTTAATAAAAAAAGAATGGCAATAGTCGAGGGCTTGGTTTGAATGTTACTATGTTGTCGTCATCAGCATATCAGCTGTAGGACGCACACTGATGATTATAGGCTTCCTCCATTCGGTCAATAGGTATTAATGATTTAAGATCGTAGTTATTAGACATTTCAGACATTTGTTTAATTCTAAACTAAAGTGACGTTTCTTAGAAACTCTTATAACTTTTGCAACTGTGTAGCTTATAGTGAAATAAATCAGGCAAATTCACGTCGTTGTATCGAGATTTGCTCGACATTTTTCGGGCCAAATCGAGACCCGTTTTCGGGAGCAATGTGCATGCGAGTCTACCTACTCTCTAGCTAGAGTAAGAGTCTACCTACTCTCTAAGTTTTGTGTTTACTTCACTTCATCTGCCGCTCTTCATCAATTTGATAATCACTAAAAACAACGTGTACCTATATATATTTTCAATATAAGATTACACTACCGTCCATAATAATATAAATATCAATGCATTAGACAAAAAATAACTCTCATTTTAGAAAACATGATGTTTTTACGTCTCTTATTGTAAAATATAGTGGCACAAATTCTTGAAGTAACTCAACTCAACACAAAGGAATCAATGATTCATGGATCTTTGATCGTGTATTTTATCACACATACATTCAGAACTGAACAAAACGCCACTGCATCGTTAGCAATAAATCACAAAGTAATACTTAATGATAACGACACTGTCTGCGTTGGCCACTCGAGCAAAAACTGCAATTTGTAACAAACGCATCGCATCTTTCATTCTGAAGTGCGCGGAAAATGGGAATTGGTATATAAGTGGGGAAGTTTTGCAGCAAACGGCATTAAATGGGAGCACAATGGACCGTTTACCCTAATGCCAGCGATTGTCTAGCTTAATGCGGTTATGCTCGGAATAGAGGCTAATGGAACCAAATATGGATTATCCCGTCAATTTTCCTGGATTTTAAGTCGGCAAAGTTTGAGATGTTGGCTTTCAATTTATGATATAAATAGCGACGTTTTTAAGTGTGTGTTGAATTGTGGAATTCAAGTGGTATTCAAGAAGCTAAGGCTACTTTTTATCCAGGAAAAATTCATAGTTCTCCCGGCAATTGCAACGGCAATATTTGGTTACTCACAGATTTTCTAAGGATATGAACAGGCTCAAACGAGCCGCCTAATTCAGAGCATGACTGCCGACTTTATGTAGGACGCCTGAGGCCTAACTTGTACTCAATACAACAGGTACGGCTGGAGCTGAAATGTCACAGTGGAGCCAACGTGAGCGTAATTTACGGCTATTTTCATTGTAGCGACGCAAAATGTATCCCAGAGCACCTTGTCGCGCCGAATGATAAGTCAGAGGACTGCATTGTGCTCTACAATAGCACAAAAGGCCGTCAAACATAATTAAATCAAGAGCCCGCATTGTTTCTCTACTCTTTCGCGAGTCGGCAAGTTGGAGAAGGAATTTTGAGATCGTGTCTAAACTGTAGTGAAATTGCATGTTCCCGGCGTTTGAGTGTAATTTTAAAGATTGTAAAGAGATAAATAGGGATGAGTATGATAAATTGATAAATTAAGTTTCAGATTAATTTTGATTCTTGTCCATGACATTAAAAGGAAAAGAACTCAAAGAACGTTACATACGTGGAAAATCAAATTGATGACGACATTACAAATGTTTAAGAAAATGAATTATTAAACTTCTTTTATATTGCTGTCCAGAGCATAGGTACTTAATCTGTGCTTATTGTAGTTTGTTGTAGATATTGGATACTCGACCGAAAATTGGCTGTAATTAATGCACAACAAGACATTATTTAGTGTACAGTCAGCTGCAGAGAAAAGTAACCCCCTGCCCATACAATGTTTCATTACTAGGGGGTTACTTTTCTCTGCAGCTGTCCGTACTAGCCGTCTCTTACCCGACCCTGGCAGAATCATCAAAATCTTTCTTTTTATTCTTATTTTAACTGAAGATAAATAAAAAAGAGGTGATTTTATTATCGACTATTGTTTCAAAAGGATAAAAACAAGGTCACAATTAAACAAATTCTTATTTATAAGTGTCACACAAGGCCAATATCAGTCACTCCTCATATTTTGGGCACATTTTTCTTCCTTGTCAAATACGTTTACCAAAAACTTTATCCAAGAATAAATCTGTTCTTAACTGTAGCCACGTAAAATATTACCGAAGGATACCACTGTGTACTAAAAGGCAATTCCCAGTCGCCACTGTCACGTTCGAAAAGCATTTTCGCTAGCGAAAATAGAAATTAACTCGTTGGGGATTTCGCTTGACCCAGGACACGTATTCTAAAATCAATACACCGGTTGACATTGGAAATAAAACTTACAGTACGACGGTATTTGGCATCTTGTAAACTGTTCTTAAGAACCACTTTTACAAGCCGCAGGCATTGCTAGAGGCGATCTGGAGCAACTTTTAAATCTACGCTCGATTCTACTTGCATTGTACGCAAATATATCGAAAGTTAAGGAAGTAAGTCTTGATAGAAAACGGGATGCTAAACACTTCTTTCCGTTGCGAATTTCAGTCGACACGGTGAATGACGTTCGCTGACTATTCGCTAAGAAAGAATTGTCGTCTTCCATCGTTACTAGCCTACTGAGTTTTCGTTCCTTTGCGTTCGGCGTCAGAGGCTCATCGTGATTTCCCATTATTGGGCACATTCTTGTGGATATTGTCACGTCGCCGACGGGCGCGGTCAAATGGGCTATTCCGTGCATTCCCTTGAGCGAGCTCGGACAACATTATCGACGGTTGTTACCGCTTCCGAGGCGATAATGCCGAACTTCGCTTATGAACACTGGAGTAACAATGGCCGGCAAATGGTTGGAAAATGAACCTGCTCCCGGAGGTTTGGCGAGAAAACAGTCGGGCGCGCTCATTTGAGATATTTAGAGGACTGTTTGCGAAGTCCGGAGATTTGCCAGAAACATTAGCACGGGAAGGCATAAGGGGAGAACACGTCTTGTATATTTATACATTTGAAATACGTAGAAGAATGCCATGTAAAACAAATTCGGGTTTAAAGATAGTGGTGTCAATAGGAAAAATTAAACCAATTGAAATCAAATGGTTCCATAGGATTATAAATAATGTTTTGGAATGTCTGATTACATTTCTCTTTATCATCTCACGCTTCAACCGAGACTAATTTGTACCTTGGCGTAGAAATTGTTTGAGTCTTAAAGGTCATATAAGGTAGGTACTTTTAATCCCGGAAAAAAATTAGATAGGTAGGTACGTCTTGATAGTAATAATAATAACTAATAAGTGAATTTTATGCAGATGAGGTCGCGGGCAACAGCTAATTCCTAAATAACTTTCAAATTGGAAAAATCTATTAATCCGTACCCGCAATAAAATAAATAAAATGAATAAAATACTAAGTTAAGTAAATGCCAATTTCCAAGACGATACTATAAAATATTACGGCGATTAAAAAAATTGACATTCTGCTACTGTGATGCTGGAATTATAAGCTTTGATATAAACATTCCAGCCATCTTAAATACGAGAAAATTACGCAATTCGTGGAAGGTGGTAAATTACACAAAGCTGTGGCAAAGTTAAAACATAAACTAGATGTCTATTAATTTGGGGAACTAAGAAGTACTACTTACCTACATTAAAATTGTGATTTTCTTAAATCATCTGCAGTCCTAATCATCTAACTCTTGATCGAGACTGGGCAGAGATCACAATCTTGAAACTAGCCTAAATTTTGAAACATAACCATCAGGCTCACGTTTCCAAAAAGGGTACGCAGAGCACACGAAACGTTACTTAAACAAAACCATGCCTATTTCAGATTCATAGACGTATTTAGCAAGTTCAAAGTCAGAGAAAATTAGTGAAATAGTGACAAGTTGATGTCCTATCGCGTAAAGCATACTCGTATTTAACATGTATTGTATACCTTAACTTAACCTTTCCTTAGTTTTTTCTTACCACCTCCACAGAAGCAATGTAGAGATAGAATTCTAAACCCTAAAATACATGGGCTTCATCGCTGTTCCGTGTAAGAGCCCCTATAGAAACCTAAATTCCATTCATAAATTCCAAAACTTGTAAAATCTTTACGTTCCTTTGAACAAACCACGAGCCAACCACGGCCCTTCTATACCCTCTTCATGTATCCTATTATTTAAACATTTTATCCTTTCCATTAGTCAAGACATACCAAAACAAGCTTACGCCCAATTGGACCAAACAAAATCATCTTAACTTTGCACTGAAGGCCCTCAAAGTAATTTGTTTCTTGTTGATTTGGCATTTCCACTAATAAACTACGCAGACAAAGGGAAACCTTTAGTTTCATCAAACCGAAAATGAAGACAACAAAGGTATTTAGGTACCCTAAAAGGTATATTATGTAATGGCCTAAAAGGAATGTCATAGACTTAATTTAGGTACTTTATTATTTGTTTGCCTTGAGCGACGTAGTTGAGGGGCTTTTGGGACGATTACTTAATAGTATGTTTTGATGCGTGACATCTTTTTAAATTGGATTTTGGTAAAATAATCATCTAGTTTCATGGGTTTTTATTTATTTGGTAGCGCTTATTTCATACATGCTGACTTTTTCCTGATTTCGTTATCGATTTCGTAATAAAAAAAGTCCATTATGACCTATAAATCTCTACGCAGATTTTGGCTGTTCTCTAAAATTTTACCTTGTTTGAGGCAGAGACTACTTTGTTCCATATGCTACGTTCCTGATATACATCTTTTGCTTCCTCCACATTCATTAATCTCTTTATACTTGCTCGGAGGTTTTGCAGCGCTATTTCAAAGCTTATATTGGTATCAAATGTACACAAAATTTATTTTGTTGAAATTACCTCAATGAAAAAAAAAAGAGCAAAAAAGTAAACAGCAAAAACAAACAAGCAGTCAACATTAAGCCAGAGCCACAAGTCTGACAGCCGTGCTGCGAGCATTTCTCGCGAGATTGTGCTTAAACTATTCGCATTGCTTTGAGCCAGTGCTTTGGCACTGAATTAACTTCCAGTGTTGCCACTTTGAAAGGTTTTATCCCGGATTTAAGAGGAAGTGAATAATCCATTGCATACTTAACCCTTAAATTGGCAAGGTACTGAAATGCTGGGAAACCATGAAATATTCAATTGATATAACTAAATATAGTTTAAAAAGCCTCAGAAAAATATTAAAAAAAATCTAATTATGGCAGTTTTTTGGAAAACCTATGTGACT
>BHDV01000765.1:0-10997 GCA_005406045.1 Adoxophyes honmai
CCCCAGTGCCCTAAAAAGCACCACACGGTGGTGTCGCGCTACAATACATACACCATATACATCATGCATGTATTGCAAAATGGGGTCGGCAGAGCACACGAAATGCCAGGTAGACAAAACTATAACTATTTTACGTTTCGTGATCGTGACCAACTTTGTTTTAAAGTTGCAGGTGCAAGAGTGACAGATTGCTAGCCTGTTGCCTAAAATACACATCATTTACGAGCGGTAATTATATTCACACTTATTGACCACGCGAAACGAAAAGCAAGTCGATCGGTGCAACCTACAGAGCTTTTACAATAGATTATACATTTGAAATATCTCCAGTAACAACAAATACTGACCGAATGTCACAAATGTTGTCTTTATAATAGGACTTCTGAACTTATAGAGCTAACAATCCTCGAATCACGAGATTAGGTACTAGCTAGAATTTTTCTCATAAACCTCCGACACAGGAAGAGATTGCACATTTTTCTTGTAGATATTAGAACTACATACTACCATTCTAGATTTTGTCAAAAATTGGTTTTGTATAAACATGAAAATAATATTCAAAACAAAAATGTTCTGATGGTGCCTAAGTTTTAGGTATACCAGAAACAATCGCGATTAAAACACCATCAGATTCCTTTGCTATACTATTTGAACATTCGATAAAATGTGGGTAGTAAAAAACCTCATTGACCCGTCAAATCTGACATGAAAATTGTTTACATTTAGAAGAAGCTAAACCGACAGAGTATATAGTATAGTAGGTACCTACTGTCGCTTGTAAGCACAGCCTCATAATCTGCTCTTAGTTAAAATAATAAGGCAGAGGTCACAAGGCATTACCACGTGAAGCAGTTCGTTAAACTCGCCCAAGGCGCGAGGGCTGCGTGTTTGCGATTACACAGACATTAATCAATGGGAATGTCCAGATTCAGTGAAGTTGTTCTACGCGACCTAAGTAGTGGTACCTAGTATTATTGTCAGAACTCACTTGTCTGTACAAATGAAATAAAACGGATACACCCACATCTTTACGTTAAACTAATCATTAATATTAAACTGCCGTCAGACTTACCTAGAATAATACGGATAACTCACGTTTTAAATCGAGTTTGGCTCGACACTCAATGTAAAACGTGAGTTATCCATATTTTTCAAGATGTTTCACAGCTGTTTTGATAATATATTAATTAATTCGCAAAATCATTTGGTAATGGCCGATGGAGATTTGGAATTTAATTTATTTTTAATAACTTTCTTCTAGAATTTATTATAATACAATCGGGACTAAACTAAGCTTCACACACCCGTATCCATGACAGTTCACGCAATCAATCTAAATCTATTAAATCTTCTTTATGGCTCAATCTCAACTATTCAGTTCTTCTGAAATAGTACAAAACATTAACTTTGAAAAAAATGCCTTATACTTCAATATACTTTTGTAACACCCAGAAGAATCTATACTAATATTATAAAGCGGAAAAGTTTGTTTGTTTGAACGCGCTAATCTCAGGAACTAACTAGGTACTGGTTGGAATTAAAAATCTTTTTGTGTTGGATAGACCATTTATCGAGGAAGGCTTTAGGTTATATGTATAACATCACGCTGCGACTGATAGGAGCGAAGAAACAAAGGAAAATGTGGAAGAAAACGGGGAAAATTGGTCACTATTCCACGCGGACGGAGTCGCGGGCACAGCTAGTTAATAATAAAGTGAAGGGGGGCACTCTAAATCCGCAGTATGAGCACTTTACGAAATAAAAACAAACATTAACGGAACAGTTATAATAACTCTTATTTTGTTGCTCCATTATTGAACCTAAAAAAAATCATAGATAGATAGTTCCCAATCCAACTGTCCCGAGATATCGTGTCTGTCAGACATGTCTATTCGTGGTCTTATTGAAAATAAATATTTTTTTATGAGTTTAAGTAAGGATTAATTAGTGATTATAATGTTTGCTGAAGCTTTAAATGAAAGCGAATTTAACTGTTGCCCAAATTAATAAATCACTTGAAAGGTACTTTGAAATTTACATCAAAATTATTATTTTAATGGAGTCTTAAACAATATTCAGTTATATAAATTGTCGGGAAAGGTAGTTCTACTATTGTCTAATGAGATTTCTCGATTCTGTCCAGCAAGATTAGATTTAAATCTGAAGTTAAGACATTGACCTTCAGGCAATTCAGATTTATTATCAACTTAAGCAGAAGGTACCTATATTACAACTGTATTTATTAAAGGTAAATACGAAATTACTACTTTGACACACCGAATGGATGAATAGATGGGTAGTACTTAGGCTCAATTCACACCAGAAGAGCAGCGCAGCGCGGCGTAGCGGAGCGCAGTTTCAGTGTCATGAGAATTTCAACTTTATTTTCATTACGGTAAGACTTATTATCGCATGAGAAACTCTAACGATGCGCGCGGATGCCCGCGGATCCGCGGGAATTCCAGCGCATTCCATAAACAAAGCCGTGCGACTGCGCGAGCTGTCGCGGGAATGCCCGAGGATGCTCGAGTAGTCGCGACGGCCGCTGTCAATACATTGTATGTCAATATGTCAATAATTATGTAAATTCCAGCGACTTCCTACGCCTTGATGAATTGAGCCTTAGGGTCAATTCCCACCAAAAAAGCAGCGCAGCGCGGCGTAGCGCAGCGACCCGCTCCGTGGAGAATGCGCGACGATTCCTGCGACTGTTCGAGAAGCCGCTGGAATGCGTAGGAAGTCGCTGGAATTTACATAATTATTGACATATTGACATATGTATTGACAGCGGCCGTCGCGACTGCTCGAGCATCCTCGGACATTCCTGCGAAGGCTCGCGCAGTCGCACGGCTTCGTTTATGGAATGCGTTGTTATCACCATGGATACGCGGGCATGCGCCCGCATCGTTAGAGTTTCTCATGCGATAATAAGTCTTATTGTAATGAAAATAAAGTTGAAATTCTCATTCCACGGAGCGGGTCGCTGCGCTACGCCGCGCTGCGCTGCTCTTTTGGTGGGAATTGACCCTTACTTACCATCGCTAACATGATACCTAAACAGTTCCCACGCTATCAGAATATTCAGAATATACCCGTTTCAGTTTGAGTACCGTAATAATCACTCGTTATTTAATCAATATCTATTTATTGTTTTTTTTTTTTACAGAAATAGGTTAAAGTATATTTTAGGCGATAAGCCGATAAAACGTCTTTTAAAAATCACACACACACATACACATTACCCCCGTATTACCAAGAGGGGTAGGCAGATTGGCAGTGCCACGTTTATCACTTTCAGAGAAATCAGATGGTAAAACGTTATATTGTAGTAACAGGTCGCTAGCCCATCGCCTACAATACACTAACCCTTTCCCAGAGTCGCCTCTTACGAAACCCACAGGAAGAAAGGGGGAGGTGCTATTCTTATCACTCATAAACCTAAATATGCTTAAAGTGGCTACAAAATATGGAATAGATTGGTCCTGTTCGCGTAGCGCTTTAAGAGTTCTACCTAACCTTTTTGAGGATATAGGTTTATACTTACTTTGAAGATTATTTACTTAAGTACCTACTTATAATTAAACTTACTAACTTATAATTACTTATAATTAACCTGCTGAGAAAATGAAATATGAACAAGCCTTCATGTGCGTGTACCTACTCGGATTCCCCACACAGAACTTTTTTATTCACAAGCAATACTTAATTGCTTTCTCAGCCACGACACTTCACGTAATCTAATCACAAAAAGTTAAAACAAATGTAATTATAATACATTCATCCAGAGTTGCGCCAACAAAGAGATATCAATTAAAACTTTATACAATAATATTTTGGCTTCAACGTTTAACTTTTGCCCACGGTGGTAAAGCGCTTTTCTAAACAATCTTTATGAATATTTATGTTAGCACGTATTATGTTTTGTCTGTGATTTTGTCAGAGTGTATTTCTAACAAACTAACAAGGAACCATATTATTTTCCGATATTACCTTACGGATTTTGTACCTATTTTAAAGTTAGCTCATAATCTGTACCAAACAGTCACTGGTATGTATAAATTTTATTGAGAGACTTTAGTAGCTTCTAGATTACTCTGATTTACAGCAATTAGCGAATAAATTAATAATTTATATTTATTTTTCGTCTTTTATTCGATGTACCTACTAAGTACCTAGTATTACTCATGGTAAGTGACTATGTTTTTCTTCGATGTGAGTATAAAAGGTTCCTATAGGTACTTACCTACGCATAGACTACGACTTAAAATACAAAGGTGACGTGATTCCTAATAAATCTTGGAGTTGTTTGCCACGTCACGAATCCATTCGTGACAAACAACTCGAAACAAAGTGGCTTAAAAAAGAAAACAAAAAAAAAGGTACTGAAATAAATTAAAAGGGATCATTGACAGATGACGAATAAGAGTTACTTTCATGTACAAGTGTCGCCGACACACTAGACCTAGGATCTAGTTCTAAGTAGATTACTGAGGTCGATTTATTTCGCCGCGGTGACAGGATTAGACGTCGGTGATGTATTGAGCCGCTTCCACCTGGCGGTGTCAATATTGCTTGCTGTCGGATCTAGAAGGTACATCTAGACAATCCACAAATCACAAAAACTTTCTAAACATAGTAAAAATTATCTTGTTTTGAGCTTTAATAATTCTTGATTTACTTTATAGTAGGTATCGTTGTTATATACATATTTATTTTACTTTTTTATTTACGCTGCAAAAAAAGATACATCCATACTAATATTATAAATGCGAAAGTAACTCTGTCTGTCTGTCTGTCTGTCTGTCTGTTACTCTTTCACGCCTAAACGGCTGATTGGATTTTGATGAAATTTGGTATGGTGATAGATGATAACCTAAAAATGGACATAGGCTATGAATAATCACACCATCGTTCTTAGGGGGTAGGCAGTAGGCAGATAACTAAATAGAGTTAGTGATTTTAGTCGTTTTGTTGGGACTTTTGCTCTTTCACGTCTAAACGGCTTAACAGATTTTAATGAAATTTGGTATGGTGATAGATGATAACTTAGAAATGGACAAAGGCTATAAATAATCACACCATCGCTCTTAGGGGGTAGGCAGTAGGCAGATAACTCAATTGAGTTAGTGATTTTTAGTCGTTTTGTTGGGACTTTTGCTCTTTCACGTCTAAACGGCTGAACGGATTTTAATGAAATTTGGTATGGTGATAGATGATAACCTAGAAATCGACATAGGCTATAAATAATTACACCATCGTTCTTAGGGGGTAGGCAGTAGGCAGATAACTAAATAGAGTTAGTGATTTTTAGTCGTTTTGTTGGGAATTTTGCTCTTTCACGTCTAAACTATGATACATACTAAACTAAACTATGATATATACGAAAACCTATGTCATTGTTAACGTTCAAAAAACTTGTCAAGGCCTACCTCTTGGAAACTCAACGGCAATGATACCCCCGCGACAGCAGCGGAAGGGATGAGAGGGCACGAACCCACGCACGCAGGCATGTACATATCCATGCACGCACACACACACACACACACACACACACACACAGAGAGAGAGAGAGAGAGAGAGTGAGCACAGTGATTTGACAGGCCCACATTTTTAGTTTATAATATCTTGCTTAATTGTATATCGCCCTAGAGTTACAGCTACCTCTGTCAAAGGGACCGGGCTGAAAACCAGCGCTGGCATGCAAAACCAGTATTTGCTGAGTTCGGTGCCCATTGTCATGGTGTACACATTTATGTTTTATGTTTTTATTTTCATTTTGTATTTTTTTTTTTTTTACCCTTTTATTTTTTATCTTTACTCATGGCAATAAAGTGTTTTTCTTTCTTCTTTCTTCTAAACGGCTTAACAGATTTTAATGAAATTTGGTATGGTGATAGATGATAACTTAGAAATGGACAAAGGCTATAAATAATCACACCATCGTTCTTAGGGGGTAGGCAGTGGGCTGATAACCAAATTGAGTTAAGTATGTAGTTGTTTTTTAGTCGTTTTTGTTGGGACTTTAGCTCTTTCACGTCTAAACGGGTGAACGATTTTGATGAAATTTAGTAAGGTAATAGATGATTACTTAAAAACGGATATAAGATCAAAATGATCACGTCATCGTACTTACTTCCTACATTATTATACTACTTACATTGAGTTAGTACTTCCTACGCAGACGATGTTGCGGATGTCACACTGTCTAATATCGGGGGTTGGCAGGTAGGTAGTTAGTAGTACTTTAAACCGATTTACATTATTTGCTTTTTATATTTACTAAGGAAACATTCAGAGATATCCATTATGTGCTTAGGTTGCTTTTGAACAAATTTTGATGTGAACTTGAGGACCGGAACACGATAGTGGGACATTGTTGCAGGGGGACTTACAGCCGGGAGAAAACAAAAAAACTTATGCTGACTAAGTCGCGGGTAAAAGTTATCTACTATCTTCTACTATATAAAAACAAGTCGGGTTTTCTTCCCTGACGCTATAACTCCAGAACGCACGAACCGATTTCCACGCTTTTGCATTCGTTGGAAAGGTCTCGGGCTCCGTGAATTTATACCGCAATATAACCGAATTCCACGCGGGCGAAGCCGCGGGCGGAAAGCTAGTAATCCATAAAAAATACTGAACATTTCTAGTGAATAAACGCCTTAAATATGAGTTTATTTACTCATTTGCACGTTCTTTCATTGGATTTCAACACGATATTAGCATTCTTTGGAAATTTTTAATATGCAAAAACAAAAAACACATAGGTATGACACAATTCAACACAAGGATTATCAAAATAAATGTCCTTCGAAAATAAACAACTAGAAGGTAGTGCTTTTAGTAAATAATACGACGGGGGATACAGGTAGTCAGATCACCTACCGAATATAAATTATTATACCTATATGAAAAATTCCAAATTAATATTTTCAAATAAAAATATAAGTCAGTTTTTGACTTGCGGTAGTCGCATTTTTTATTTTTGTATACAACTGTTCAACATTTTTAAGCATCAATCGTTTCGTTTTATTCATTAAGTGAGGGCTGTTCATTCACCAGATCACTTGTCCTATTGCAAATATGTCATCTTGAGAGATGACAGCTAACATCGAGAATCTCAAAACTGTTCTGAAATCCCGAAGTATGTCAAGGTCAAGGATCAAGCTGCTTAAGCACGTATTGAAAAGCATCATTACAATCAGTATCATTCGATTTAACGAGTTTATTGCGTAGGTCCTTGAAGCAGGTAAATTGAGCACAATTGTCTGAACTGAACACAAACAAGTAATAAGCATTATTTTGAAATGGTCTTTTAAAAATTACGTCATTAGTTCTGTGTAAATAAAGTCAGTCGCGTCCGATATTATTTGTGACTGTATTGTTCCTTGGCACGATTTTTGCAAGGACTGAGATTTCGCAAATCGCAATCATAAATTTTTGCTGTAGTACTAGTCTCAAGAGGCAAGCTGCGCGCTACATTTATATTACATACTCCACGAGGAATCCACATGCTTCGAGGTTAGAGAGTTATGAACCAATTTGTCTACAAAAGCAACAAAATACTGCTATGCATGCAATAAAAAAGTTTTCTCGTCTCTAGATAGATGACTAAACTTGGTCCACATCAGTCTCATCTTGTCACCATCCTATGTGTCGTCAACTTCAACTATAATTATTATATCGTGTTAAATTAAGTTATATCGTGCGGTCGTCAATATTTAGTTTTAGCTACATGGCTATTTCTAATATATTCCTTTATCGATCATAATACCTACTGTTTTGATCCACGGTGCTAACTGGTTCACTTTTATTAAACTATCACATTGGCAATTGAGTGATGGCCCTGCATAGTTTACGCGCACACATCGTGCGTGTACAGACGTTATGTTGTTTATGTAGTAGTAGTAGGCTATCTCGCGCGGTCGGTTGTATGGAGTGTCGGGGGCCTGTCGCAGGGTAGTATAATAGCTAGTGCAAAAGTCGAAATGAAACTATTGATTAATTACTACTGTGGAAAGTAAGCAAGATAGAAAGGTGACGACCATGAATATTGGTGAATCAGAACAACATAAAACAAAATAAAACTGAAGCAAGCCGTGTTAAGCCGTTTCATGCTCAAAATAACGTACCAAGGAATTCTTCAATTACTCGGTGTAGCTTTTACTCGGTCTAACTTGTAAAGTAAGTTACAATCCTCAAAATGTAACTTGGCAAGATGTCAAGTAGTAGGGGTAAATTTACCATGGAAAAGGGATACGCCAACTTACCTACCTCTATTGGTTAAAATCTTGGCACGTTAGATGCCAGGAACTATGCCTACCAAATTGTATCTTTTGAAGAAAACATCAGACGGGAAGAACCGACCGTGAGTAAGACAGCCGGGCGATTTATTGTGACGTGTGAGCCCGGCCTGGAGATAGCGACCGAATAAAATGCGCATAATGGTGGGATTGGTGGGTTAGATACTTAACTTTATCTCAGGTGAGCTAGCGATACTATAACCCCAACCTACCCATTATCGACCATTTTGGTGAGGCCCAAAGACGTCAGGGATGAGTTTTGTAAATGATTACATTTTTCCGTTTACGTTATTTGCCGTTTGGTGTCAGGTTTAAAATAACACCTCTCAGTTTGTTTCATGGATGTCGTAAGAGGCGACTAAGGAAATAAGTACAGGTATAGTTTAGATGACAGGCTAGCAACTTGTCACTATGACTACGAAACGTGAAATAGTCATGTTTTTGTCTATTCAGTTCACGTTTCGTAATATTACTCTACCTGCCTTCTATTTGGGAGTGTATAGTAGATGGTAAGTACCATGTTATACTAACACCTTAGCATGCGAAGCATACATAATAAACTAACCGCCAACCAAATCACCCTAACGTAATCAAATGATTGTTTAAAAATATCATAATTTTGAGAAGTTCTGATATGGGGACCACAATAAAATAAATTCCATGTAACAACAGTAAAGGTTTCGTGTTCCAAAATGGTTTAACGTAGGTACATGTAATGTTACAACTCAAATGAAATATATTATATACTGTTAATGTGTCGAGTGACTGCTCGGTTACCTTAGGTAGGTACTTAGTATATGTTTAGGTTTATGATCCAGTGCAATTAGAGCCCGGACACACTCGACGTCACGTTCAATAATGACTTAATGACAAGACAAAGCGTCGACAAGATGACATGCTTAGGTACGTTTGAAAGGAGCTAAGTATGCCCGAGCCCTTGTTCCTTTTTGTTTTAATATCCAAATCAGCATTATTTTGTTCACTAATATCAAGATAAGCGAATATTTCAATTAGAAAAGGTTTAAAGAAGTATATTGAATTGAGTCCACTCTCTTTCTGTATTTATCTGTATATCCTGTAAAGATAAATTATTTTTGTCTTTTTTCTGAGCAATACTATCAATTAAAACTAGATATATTATGTTAGGGATAACACTTTTATTTGAACTACAGAATTACATTATTCTTGCTCTCTCAATTTACTAACCAATAATCTGACTAAGAATTGATCTAGTTTTGAAACAAGTTGTTTGCAGGAATTCCAATCACTAGCTCATTTAGGTACCTAAAGTATAAACTTTGGTTGTCAGGTAACAGAAATTTCAGAAAGTAAATACTTGATTCTCGTTAAACTCATTTGTGGCATTTAAAAGATAAATAAATGAGCTCCCGCATAAATATTCATTGCCTTCGCTAATTAACAACACACATGTCGAGATAATTATCGCAGAAAAAACTTCTCTCCGAATCATTATTAACCACACTGTAAGTAGATACATAGGTAATATGGACGCTTGAAAGGTATCTACTGTGGGATAACAGACTGTTTCTTCGAATATTCGACGGCCCGATAGCCCAGCGGTTAATGAACCTGACTGTGAAGCTTAAGGTCCCGGGTTCGATCCCCGGTCGGGGCAGATGTTTGTATGATGAATACGAATGTTTGCTCTCGAGTCTTGGATTTTTATATCTATATAATAAGTAAGTTTATCCGTTGTCTAGTACCCATAATAACACAGGGATTAAACTGCCTAATTTGGGACTAGGTGATCGGTGTAAAATATTGTCCAATGATGTTTATTTATTTATAATAATTATAACACACATAAATAATATTCTACTTAGTAGAAATCAGCAAATTTGGTTGATAAGGCGAAATAGGACAACTTACTATCCTAAAACATGACGCTTATCCCATTTCACCTTTCAAGCGTTGATATACAGGGTGGCCAGAAATCGACCGTAAATATTTTAACCAGTGGTCGGGTATACCCGTCTTAAAACCTAGGGGTATTTTTATTCGGTAAACATTTTCATTTTATTTATTATTTTTCATTATTGACTTTGTGCCCTTGTGTCATTGCGCCCCGTGTTCACCTACTTTACGTCCCATACCCAAGTCCCGTTGGCGCGTCACCTGCAATCGTTCGTGACTAAAAGCTACTACTAATACTGGGCAATATTTTCAGATCTTTGTAAAACGGAAAAAAAGAACTTCACAGAGGTTTTCAGACGCGTATACCCGACCACTGGTTTAAATATTTAGGGTTAATTTCCGGCCACCTTGTATAAATCGTATTTTACTACTATTTAGGGAAGGCCATGAAACGAAAATTTTGGTATTCTACATAAATTTTACAAATTTATTGAAATTACATTTAAGGCAAAGGAAACGACAAGAACAAATAATTAAATCTCAAGTAGCTCCCTCAGACTCAGATTGAGACAAATAAAAAAAACCAAACTCATTTCCTGTCAACGTTGGTATCTACAACGTACAATATCTTCGCAAAATGTCAAGTAGCAGGGGTAATTCGTTTGTGTTCTGAAAAATGCCCGAATTCGTAAGTACTTAATAAGTTTGCCATCGAGTTAAGAGCGTGCAAACAAAATTCGGCGATTTTGATGTTTTTCAAATGCTTTACATAGCTATAAATCCTTAAGTTTTTAAAGAAAAACTACTGTAACATATAAA
>BHDV01000765.1:27470-43262 GCA_005406045.1 Adoxophyes honmai
CTCGCACTTGGCCGGTTTTTTTTTTTATATTATATATAGTTATTATAGTTATTTTTATTATAAGTAAGCATTATCTATCGTAAGAAGTGACTGAGGAAAACTATACGACCTAGATATTTTTTAGGGGATCACTATTTTATAAATCTCTTTTTCTAAGTCCGTTCATAAAAAATAATGCTAACTAGTTAAGCAAAGCGTAAAATACTTCATTCAATGGCATTGTCTATGTAGCGTTTTGTGTGCTCTACCTGCCCCATCTGGGAATACAGGCGTGATGTGTTTA
The DNA here is from genome assembly GCA_005406045.1 of Adoxophyes honmai. Taxonomy (NCBI): domain Eukaryota; kingdom Metazoa; phylum Arthropoda; class Insecta; order Lepidoptera; family Tortricidae; genus Adoxophyes; species Adoxophyes honmai. The sequence continues at coordinate 27,754 of BHDV01000765.1, forward strand.
TGTAAAGCATTATCGACATGTGTTTATTTTGATATAATTTACGACTTTCAGCACCTTTTTTTTTACTAAATTCTGATAAAAATAGACATTTTGAATAGTTTCGGTATATCTAATGAATTAAAGTAATTTTAATCCTTCGTTAGTGAAATATTTGAATTCACAAGCGTTTCGTATGAGTAGTTAAGTACCTACATAATTTGTTCTAAATAAGCATTTTGTTTTTTTTTTGTAATTACATACATACATACATATCCTCACGCCTGTATTCCTAAGAGGGGTAGGCAGAGCACATGAATTCAAAAATTCAGTGCCACGTCATTAACATTTCATTTATATCCGTGTTTGTCAAATATTCGACGCTACATTCTAGAGAGGTTCTCTCTTTCTCTCTTTCTCTCTCTCTCTCTCGAAGGTGACTAACTAAACGTCCAGCTGTAATATTTAATTTGACTCCTCGACGTCGAGCTCTTCGACGAGTTTATTATGATATTTATGATAGACAATAATAACACCACAGATTTCCCATATTTCCTTACGGTCGCAGGAAGTGTCAAACATAGTAGGTTTGAGGAATCAATTTCCATACATACATTCGTACACACATGCCAGTATTTCCAAACGGGGTACACTTCTAGCATATTTTTTCGGTTTTGAGTTAGGAGGTATAAACGTGACTGGTTGCTAGCCTGTCACCTAAAATGTTCCTTAATCTATTATCTTAGTCGCCTCTTACGACATCCACGGAAGAAAAGAGAAGGTGGTAATTCTCACGACACCATGGTTCATCAATTTCCATGTCCGTTATTATCTACCAACAACATCTTAGTCGTCGCAGAATGTAGTTGCGGTATCAAAATGTTATAATTAAAAGTTGGAAACTTTTATAGCGCAAGCGGCTTATACGCCAACTAACTTTATAATCCTGAAACTAGTTCAGAGTTCAGATTTACGCCTTCGAAGAGGCGACGAAGTCCAAAGTTAATTCCTGGTAAAAGTACTCTACCGACACATGATTTGCCGATGCAAATGGCCAACTAGCCGAAAAATAATTAATAACTCATTCATCGTAAACCGAATAATAATAATCATCTAGCTTAGAAATATGCTGAAAGTGGCTGTGAAACGTGAAATAGTCGATTTTGCCTATGTAGCATTTCTTGTGTTATGCCTGCCCCCTTTAGGAATACATACAGGCGCGTCGTATGTATGCATCACTTACATTTTTCATTTTAAATACATCTCAATGAATAGCTTGATTAAGACCGTTATAGCCGCATAATTTGGCTTTCCCGAAAGTCAGTACGTCTCTACCAACTCTCAACACATTCTTATAAATCCGTACCAATATATAAATGTGAAAGTGTGTTTGTTTGTTTGTTTGTTTGTCCGTCTTTCACGGCTAAACGGAGCGATGGATTGACGTGATTTTTTTAGGTAAAGGTTGTTTAGGGCATGGAGAGTGACATAGGCTACATTTTGTCTCTTCAAAACCCCCCAATTCCCTAAAGTGAGGAGTGGAAGTTTTCAATGTAGAAAGCTATAAAATTGGTATGTGTGCTATCTCTTCTGTGATACCCCGAATTTAACGCGAGCGGAGCCGCGGGCAAAAGCTACTTTAATATAATATTTATAAGATATTACTCCACGAATTGTTCTCGAGCCTAGGGTGTTCAGTATGCTCTTAAGGCCCAATCAGACGGTTCATTCGGATGAACGTTCATCCGAGTGATTGCTTCATTTTTCTAGTGAATTCATTCGACAGTTTTGTTTCATTCCGTGTTCAGACGTGTCATTTCGAGTGAATAGTACCGAATGAAAGGCGAAAATGAAAGAAAAATGAACCGTCTGATTGAGCCTTTAGACGTATGGATATATCTTTCTATGTAAGTATATTTATCTCTAAGTTAGAACCCAAAGGAAATTATTACTAAAGGAAAATTATAAGTAAGTATTTTCCTAATGAAAGCTGCGTACCTAATTACCGGATTTTTTTATAAACCTACTAAAATTCTCTACTTAATACTTCTCAGCTCAGTTCACGTAAGCCCTAACTAAACTTCGTAACTTCGAAAGTGCCCTATAAAAAAAGTTCTGAAACTTCTGGCCTCACTCACTAATCACCAATTAAGGAATAACAGTTAACATCTACGCATTCTGTCATCACAATTCAATTTATTATCTCTATCTTTTAATTGTACTGGCTGGCTGGTGTTGTAAATAATCCTTAATTACATTATCTGTATCATCAGGGCGGCGCTCGCAAAAGTGGATGAGGCGAAATTTTGGGCCAACGCGTTTTCCCAGAAAGGGGACTTACCGGGTTGATTTTTAAGCCTCCGAAACCCTCTAACTGTAAATAACATCGAAAATTTGTAAGTTAGTAAATTTCCACGTCCCTTGGCAAAGTATATTTCATATACATAATTTTAATAATAATTTGAGTAAAGTATTGTAGCTATTTTGGTATAATCAACATCCATACCTATGTAGTTTTAGAAGAGTAGCAAACATAAAAACATTCACACATCCTTCCATCCATTCGTTCATACACACTTTTGCGTTTATTTTATTTATTTGCAAACCATCTTGGTGCCCACTTCTTTGACAGTGAAAATTTGATTAGGTATATTTTTTTAAAGATTGTATGACTCATTTATTTTTAGTGTTTTTCAACTTGTGGGTCGCGACCCCCTGGGTGGTCGTAAAGATTTTTCAATGGGGTCGCTAAGGGTTTCGAAGTCGGATTAAATTGATTAAAGAAATTTACTAATTAAGTATAGATTGTTAATTAAGTAAGTATACATTTTGTAATACGAAATGGAAGTAGGTAGGTACCGGCAAAATGCATGCGAATTTTTTTTTACCTTCTAAGTAGATCACACCACGTAAAAGGTTGGAAAACACTAGAACTAATTACCATGTTAATAGTTAGTTTTTCTAAGAACTAAAGCGAACTAATATATTCTATTAATACATTTTACGTTCGCCGGCACAAGGAATATCTACATATTCAGATTAGTATCTACATCGAAAAGCCCGATTTTAAATTGCCTCTAATCTCCTGTCCTTTCGTGATGGCAAAACTTACAAAAGTAAATCATTGCGATACTAATTAACGCAACTCTACCTGTTTAAATTGGTTTGAAACATTAAATTCGTGATCAGAAATAATGATGGATAACATTATCATAATTACCTTGGCAGAAAACAAATCAAATCAAAATACAACGGCTAGTAGCGAATAGCATCCAAGGCAAAAATTAATTATACAATCAGAGCAAAGAAGACATAAATTTGCTTCGCATTGCGACTTTAGATTATTCTTGTTAGTAACACTAAATTCAATACCTACATTTCCATTCAACTTTGTAATAGTTTTTGACTTTTTCTTCACCTTCATAGTTAGAATAAGTTTGCTTGAGCCAAGACTTCCAAAAGCAAAACTAATAAAGTCATTTAATTAATTTTAAGCACCTGCGGCTGGCAGAAACGATCCAAGTGGATCTACAATCTACAACCATCATTTAAATTATGCTTGGCATAAACATCCAACTCTCATCTTACAAAATTGGTTATAATAGTAGTAAATTTTAAATACAAACCTAGGTAGTAATTGAAAGCCATATAATGTCGGTATAATGCTACACATTGCAATTCCTCCCGTAAGCGTCGTAAATGACGAGAAAGGAAACAGCATAAGGTAGTTTAAAGTACCTATTAATATTGTATGTGTAGTGGTTGGCTATATGTATACTTGGCTAGATTCTAGGTGGTAGCGTATGTTTGCTCATTGCTTTTACGGTAATAACGACACCATTTAAAGGCTGGTAGATGCGATTTTTATTTATCGCAAGTTTTGATATTTACGGAACTTAAAATTTAGAGCATAACTTTGGTATGCTTTCATGATATGGGCTTAATGTGACGTAACAAAATTAAGAATTGCTTCTGAAATTGGAATGTTCGACCGTTCCCGGCCTAACTGACGCTTCATCATTTTGTCGTTTATTGCGAAAAGGTTCCGCATTGGGCCCGCCGCGGTTCAAATGGTCCAAATCTACCAAACAACAATATATTTACATAAGCCATGGCTTTGGTCTGATTTATGTCACCCTCATTTTGTATAATTAAATTTGATAGAAAAGGACAGCGTACTTTTCCCGTCTGTTACACCAAGAGCGAAGTGCCTGCTTTAGGAGCTTAGCAGAGCATTATATTATGTAAAACGTGTTGATTGCTTAAAATTTAATTTAGGAACCCGTAACGAGGCTTTATTTTGAAATGTTTTGTACAAGCTTTCCTTTCGAATGTACATAATAAATTAATAATGTGTTAATGAATATTTCAATAAAAATGAAGCACGTTGTATTTTTAAATGTAGGATGCTTACCTACTATAATGTAACCTACTTAGTTAAAAAGCTATCACCAATTTTTACTGTAATGAACGTCCAGTTTAAAGTCATCCTGCTAAAACCAAGGATAATTACCTAATTACAGTTACGAATCAATAATTTGTGTAATCGACATAATTAGCTGACAAAAAATTACAATGACGAGTAAAAAGTTCGTCCCTTTGCAGCGGAATTATGTTAATTTCTTTTATCAAGTTCAAAAGAACCGCAGTTTTAATTCGGTACCTAACGGTCTTGAGTTCCTCTTTCTCGGAATATTTGCGCCGTTTACAAAATGCCTTTTGCTCCAGCTGTAACCAGTTCTGTCTCTTATTAAGTCGGTTAAGCAGCTTAGGTACAAATTACTGACGCCTCAAGCTTAATAAACGCGAAATGAGAGAAAACTGAGAACGGAACGTCTTTTTGAGAAAATTATGTCATGAATGTACCTAGCTAAATCCCGGTATGTTGTCGGGTTTAGAATGACACCTCTCCATTTCTTCCGGTATGTCGTAGGCGACTACGGAAAACAAGTAAAGGTGTTTTAGGCGACAGGCTGGCAACTTTGGTGGTGTATATCTTTTATCTAAGTAATTTAACACCTAGAAAACTTAAAATAGTTACAGTTTTGTCTACGGAACGTTATGTGTCATCTGACTCCCTCATTTGGGACCAAAAGCGTTCTATATGTTTGTCAGGAGCAGAGAATAGTCTATTTGTTCGAGAGATCTATGACAAACACATAAATACATACACACGGATACGTCAAGCTTTTATGACATCCTTCATCTACGTTTCCGATAGGGGATAAAACATCTCAGTATAAATTGCATACGATTATGTGACTTATATGTGATTTTATATTATGTATTTCGAACTTAGTAAGAAAGCAAAGATAATCTACTCAATACCAATATTACAATTACAAAACGTTTACATACAATAAATGAATATGTATTTATAAAAAGCACTAAGGATAACATGAATAATTTCCCTTTATTTTACAGATGACAGCCCCGCTGATAAAGGCACACAATTGGAAATTGTGGAAATTTCTCAATCAATTTACCTACACATCGAGAACAAACAAAACGACAAAGCTATGAAATACGTAATTAACGTAACGGTCTTACGTTATTCGATTCCGAAGTACAAGTAATTGTTAACATGTTTAATTAAAGATAAACAGCATCTCTAACAAACGTCGAAAAATACAATAAAACACATTAAATTTGTTCGGAGTGTTGATCATTTTTCAGTGAGAATTACATATTTTTTCTTCCCATGTCGTTGCCACGTGATGCGTGAACTAAGTATCAAAAATCTCTTAATAATGCATTTGAGTTTAACAGAATTGAGGTAATGCTCAGTTAGGACGTAGGTATTTTGTAAAGTATTATTGTAAATTTTCATATAGGATTGATTTAACCAAACGAGAATAAAATTTAGTCTTGGAATGCGTCATTCTTATCCTCTTTTTTCATGGGAACAGTTTAGATATTTTACACGCCAGCATAGAGTAGCTAACTTGGAATAATAGCATTCAATAAATAAACAGTGAGCTACGAAGAAAAATCCGCACATGAAATATCGATCTACAGCAAATAGAGCAACTGCATTAAGGAAGGTTTTGATTTAGTTTGTTGCCAACATACCTACTGATCATGAATATTCATAAGGTTTTTTAGGTTTAGGTTAGGTTTCATTTAGTAACAAAACTCGTAAATGAACGGAGTAGGTATGGGTAGTATGAGTATAGGTTAGGTCCATCTAGGTTCTATTATCACAGTTATCAAAGTAGCCCTGCAGGAGACAGGACCCTTCTCCGACCTTTTCGAGTATAATACATTCAAGCAAGTACTTAGGTACCGTAAAATGGGGTGAATAGGGAGAGAAACGAAGTTCAATCACGGACTAAAGTTTATTTTTATATTTATGTGGCACATGGATATAAACAATAAATTTATTTCAATCCTAGCTGTGCCCGCGACTTCGTCCGCGTGGAATAGTTTTGGACATTACCTTTTTCCACAATAAAAGGTAGCATATGTCCTTTTTCAGGGTCTAAAGTTTGTCTGTGCCAAATTTCATCAAAATCGGTTGAGAAGTTTAAGCAGGAAAGCGTAACAGACAGACAGACAGAGTTACTTTCGCATTTATAATATTAGTAGGTTAAGGTTTTTTTATTGAGTTTAAATGTAGGTAAGTATTTATAATTTGAGATTTATTGTGACTGAAAAAATGTATAAGTATAAAAGTATCCGCCTGGCATGGAACGTAATATTAATTATACCCTTTTTATTCGCCATATGTATTATTATTTTTATTTCAGTTCATTTCATTTAAGTAGGTATTTTATTTCATTTATTTCTTTTTACTTTATTTTGTATCATGTCATTTTGCCCCGTGTGGTGTCGGGATAGAATAGCACCTCCCCCTTTCTTCCCGTGGGTGTCGTAAAAGTCGACTCTGGGAAAGGGTTAGTGTATTGTGGGCGATGGGCTAGCAACCTGTCACTATAATGTCACGTTTGACCATCTGGTTGCCCTGAAATTGCTAAAAGTGGCACTGAATTTTTGAATTCATGTGCTCTGCCTACCCCTCTTGGGAATACAGGCGTGAGAATATGTATGTGGGTCGATCAACTATTCTTTGTCAAATGGTGTCCCGCAGAAAGAAAAAATCATAACAATTAAATTATCCCAAACCAGTTAATTAAAGCGGACGGTACAACTAACTAAGTGAATAATTAAACTAATAACATCATATAAAACAAGAAATAGTTATAAATTTGTTGTTTTTCTTTTGGTTTCCCAGGGGACTACTTTGACTTCCCATACAAAAAAAGTATGTCCCCAACGTTAGTTGATGATGCTTTTTTACATAGCAAAACAAAAAACCATTGTACACACTGTAATTTTAAGACATAATTGAATAGGTATAATGTGTCTACTTTCATACACAATGGTATAATTTTGGCTAGCTTTAATAGATTTCTCTACAAAAAAATGTTTTCACGTGTCCCTAAAACATTGAACGTATTCAAGTCCCCTAACTCACCGTACAAAAACTACAAAAAGTCGTCAAGCTCAAGGCGCTTTATGCGCTTAGGCAATAGGAAACCGATCTGGAAACCACATGCCATGGGCCTCCAGCACGTTAGTCCTCAGTATTCTCGGCCATTTCATCCGGACCGCGAAGAGGGGATGGGTGTTTTTATTGTCTGTCCGCTAGCTAACTACGATATTTTGTAAGTGTTTTGCGGATTTTAATTGTTTTTGATATTCAAGTATGGCTTTTGGGTCTAATATTCTATAGCAACATATTTAAGTTAGGTATTTTTGCAAACGTTCCGAAAATTTACGTTTATTCCTTGATTGTCTCTTAGCTGACTGGTCCCCAGAGTCACTTTTCCGGTGACTCAAGAGACAAAAATGGTGACTCCAGAGACATTTATTAGTTAATTTCTGATTACAGCACTTAAATATGATGCAATGCATTTTGTACTATTTTGGGACGTATTCAATTGTTGCTACAATACTTTGCTTAGATGTATTTGGCGATATACGGCAAAATTTTATTGTTTCGCTTTTGATGTTTTCTACACTAGCCTGACTGAATATCTCTCTTTTTGTTTAAAATTTTTCAAGAAACTGTCTTTGTTTGTTCCATTAAACATCATTAGAGTATTACAAACAAGATAAAAACAAAAAATCACGCGATGAAGCAAAAATTGTCTCTTGAGTCACCGATTTTGTCTCTGGGAAAACCATGATGTCCCCCAAAAAAATATGTTTATTATTTGCTATAACTCCTTAAAGAAGAGATAAAGTTACAATTATTCTTTTAATTTACAATCGTCGTTTGATTAAGTTAACATAATTTCCGGAAATACTTAGTTTTTGTGAGTAATATAGAAAATATTAAAAAAAGAAAACTAGTTTTTGTCATCAGTGACTCAGGAGACACAATTTGTCATCATTGTCAAAAAATGGAAAGGATTTTACTTTGTTTAACATTGTAGGAGTTCAAAGTTTTTGTTTATTTATCTAATACATTATTTATTTTTTTGATTTTATGCAGTTTTATTTGATTTATGCAAAGTTACCCAGGGGACATAAATCAAGCCATACCTTGCTTTAGAACTACATAAAGCATTAAAATACCAATAAAAGTTCGCGTCTCGTATTGAAAAACCAAACTTTAATAAAAACTCTACCCAGTAAAAGCGTAGAAGTATAAGATATTCAAAGTTTTTTTTTTTAGAAAAAATCTTTGTTGGGTAAAAGAAAAAGTTGATCGACCCATGTATGTATGTCATTTTATTACTTTTCGCTTTATTTAATTTCATTTTTTTAGTTCAAATTCAATTAAAATTCAATATATTTCATTCATTTATTCATTTTCATTTAATATTTTGCCTTCGAACTCCCTATTCAGCCTTTTTACGGTACCTACTGATTTCTAGCTGTACAGAATCTCTACTGAGTTGTGTCAAGTAATGAATGGCTTCATGGTTAACTACTTTGACAGATTGACGATACGTACTTAGTTACAATCGTAATTGAATATGTTACTTTAAACATAATTAATTTTAAATGTGCCATGTTTAGGTATTGCGTTACGAGTCAAAACACTGAGTACGATCATTTTATTAATTTGAAGAAACATTTTATTCACAGGCGAATTTCTATAACTCTAGCTGCTATCATTTTGTTCTTTGAAGAGGATTGCTCAACAGAGATCACTGTGACATGATAGGGCCGCGTCTTGTTTTTCTGCCTATCTGTTTCTTTAGTATATTTTAAATGTGTCAACTAATTTATTGTACAAGGTGTGTATAAAAAAGATTATCGATATCGTAAACTTAGGTGCCTAAATATATTAGGGCACGGTTTTGCCCCCGCTAAGTCGATTTATAACCACTAGCTGGGTGACCGAGCTTTGCTCGGATTATTCAGTAACTAAAAATTCATATCCCGGTTTTTATTTTTTTTCTCGGAAAATCGCGTTTTCCCGGGAAAATCACCTATGTAGATAAACTTAAAACTCTAAACCTCGTCTAAATATAAATTTTCATGAAAATCGTTAGAGCCGTTTCCGAGATAGCTGGTAGGTATATAGAAATAAATAAATAAATATATACCTACCTATACAAGAATTGCTCGTTTAGAGGTATAGGATTAATAAATACATTTAATATTGCGAAATTTTCAAGTTTCACTGGCGATGACGGCGATGATGGTGAATGGCGACATCTTTTACGATTCGTCGCTCACTATTTACTATGGATTCTTATCTTATCCCATGGTTTAACAGCATAAAAACGGCACATTTTACATGCACAACGGCAATAGGTAAATGTTACGAAATTATTTTATTATTGAATGACTGTATAGTTTTCCAAATAATTTGAAACAAAAAAACCGACTTCAAAATAGCAATATTTTAAAAGTATTCTGTTTACTGAATGTAAATTCTTGACTTCATCAAAAAATTACCGAAAACGCCGTACATGTCCATATAAAATTTGAAGAGTTCCCTCGATTTCTCCAAGATTCCATTATCAGATCCTGGTTTCGTGCCAATGGGACCGATTTCGATTTATACCCTATCGATTAAAAAAAAATTTTTGAAAATCGGTTCACGGGTCTCCGAGATATCGAGTAACATACAAATTAAAAAATTAAAAAATTAGGTCTAATTGAAAACCTCCTCCTTTTTTTGAAGTAGGTTAAAAATATCTGTTGTAGTTATTCGGCATCGGGACAGTTGAAAAAAAAGCAAAAATTTAAAGAAAAAGAAAAACTTAAGTCACTTCCCAGGATCGAACCCAGAAGCTCCTGCACAGAGAGCGCACGTTCTAACCCCTGTTCCGTAGGAACTCTTGAGCTCTTTAGTGAAATATCTGTATACATTCAGTAAGAAATTCATATCCCGGTTTTTATTTTTTTTCTCGGAAAATTGCGTTTTCCCGGGAAAACCACTTATGTAGATAAACTTAAAACTCTAATCCTCATCTATATAAAAAATTTCATGAAAATCGTTAGAGCCGTTTCCGAGATAGCTGGTATATATTTATAAATATATATACAAGAATTGCTCGTTTAAAGGTATAGGATATTGTAAACATGTAGATAAAACTTGAAGCTTAAAATTTTCAGTAAGGTAAACGTCTCATTGTGTATATCCTGTGTGATTTTGGGGTACAATAACACTTCTCCCCACCAAATAAAAACTCTGCCTACCCCATTTGGGAATATAGGCGTGATTTTATGTACGTATGTAAACGTCTCAGTCCTTGACGCTGGTGGGTAGGTATAAGGTATGGACACTGTCTGACTCCGAGTTCGACTTTGTTTGACCCATATTGCTTTGATTTAGAGTGCCCATGCCGAATACTATCACAGCGGCGAGCACTACCTCGGACGTTTACCTTAACCATTTTTTCAAAAACTTGTCAATCACATTAAACAATTTAATTTACTTAATATAGCATTTATTACTAAGTGTTTTGATAAGATGACCTATTTTTATTTAAAACAAGATTTTTAACAATTAGGTACATGATACCTATAGCTAAAAGATGTTGTTAACTTAGCTAATTATGTAATAACTAAAACAGATGGTCCTTCAGGGACTGAATAAATTAACCAACTCGGTACTCCTCGGATCTCGCAACTTTTTACGGTAGAGCAAAGTTGTGAGACTTGTTTTTTAAGTTAAGTTCTCGATGGCATTGTTCTATTTCCAACGCATTTGTAAGAACGGTCACATTTGCCGCCATTAATATCCCAAAAAGATACCTCCCTTGCCGCGGTGCGTTTTTCATGTCACACGTAACTTTCGCTTTGTTTCTGTTCTTGTTTCTTTTATGTACCCGCGGTAAGAACTAATAAGAGGTGAAGCGAAATGTCAGATTTGGGGATACGTTAACGAGGTTCGATGAGGTCAAAAAGAAACAAGAGATGGCGCTAATTTGTAATAATTATTCAAAGCATTGTAACTACATCACCTGCCAGAAACTACCTGTTTTGATTTTGACCTGTTGTCAAATCTGTCTCTGCCAATTTCTTAATGAATATTTATCGTACATAAAAGTAATTATGTACAAAATTAGTTATTGCAGATTGTTTTCATTGACGAATAATCCATTAATTTCACGTAGGTAAACACAAATAACTAAGCGATAGTTATTTACGCAATACAAACAGTTTCTTAATTGCATTACGCCATTAAAATGGTCTCATCCCATTTATTTGTGTTTCTCGCGGATTTTCCATGAAATTCTAGAGATTAAGCCAATTAAACGAGTCAGTCGGGCAGATTTTTAAATCGGCTCAATTACAGAAAAAGTTAACGAATCGAAGAAAATGTTAAGAGTGCATAAAACTGATTTGCCAAACTTATATTAGATTCAGTTTTAAATTGAATAAATACCACCGAAACAGAAACGATTTTCTTTGAGATTTATTTTTCGGAGGATTAACATGGGCTTTGCGTTCCGTAACAAAGGCACGTGTTTATTACTGAGAGCCGACTCGGCGGCCGGCAACAGTAATGACAATAAAACGCCTTATGTAAGCGGATTGCCATTCCCGGGACTCGCAAGTTAAAAGAGTGATGGGACTTCTTATCTACGCCACTCTTACTCATAACTTTTAGACTGTGTAGCTCAAGACATGCCAGAACTTGGGTCAAGTGTATTTCCGTCTGAATGGGGCTCCGTTTAATAAATTAAGCATAACTCTTAGTCGACAACGTGTAAAGTATGTCACACAGGTAAATAAAGCTTGGAGCTTAACTGCGTCTAATTGTTTTCGCCGCGATCAATTCAAAACACAATTTGAACGTGTATTTTCATCTTCGGTTTATTAAGTTCATTCACATTTTCCGTGACTAGTCTTTTGACTCGAATTAAATATGAAAAGGCGTAAAAGTTCAAATCCATTTTCTGACGACTTATTGATGTCGTTGACCTAAAATGTCTGCAATTTAGAGATAGTGATTTAAATAAAGTACTTGCCAAAGTTGCTAAATACTAGGGAGTCTGTAATGCTACCAAGAAAATAGTAAAAACTCAGCGCTGAAATTAGTTCTTAATTTCTTAGATGAAAGCTCGGTGCTTGGATAGAACCGGGAATAGAGGGTATTGTGGATATGAATGTTTGTTCCGCGACAATTTTGTCGACGAATTTTTGTCGAAATTTCGGATCCTTTTGAAGACATTTCGAACTATTTGGTAGAAACCCGGAAACTTTAATATCCAAATGGGAAACGAAATAATTTATATAAAAGAATTAATTAGTAAATAAGCTTACCTGTGCTCCTTTGTATTAAAATCTTAAAATTGGCTGCATTCTGCTTGAAAACTTTGAAAACTAAATTCTAGCTCGCCTGCAACTCGCACTTGTAACTCGGCAAGCTCATGCTATAAGTGCGGTTAGTTCCAACTCGAGTCCATTGAAAATCAAATGAAAAAAGTTGTCGGTTAAACTCTGTGTTCCGCGTCGAGTGTTTGCAAATAATCCTACTTGACCGCATTGTGGGTGTACCCTGCCTCCATGAAAGAACTCGCGCCGCTTGGGATCTGGACCTAGTTCTGTGCAAACGGCCATCTGCCGTTTTCCGATACGAGGGCGTTCTCGTGCTTGCGACCGGGCTATTGTCCCCTTTCTATCGGACTTCATTAACTTTACATGTACCTTAAAGTAAGTTTCAACTGACACAAAAGAACTTGAAGAACTATTGTCCGTACCTATACAGGGTGGCCGGAAATTGACCGTTAATATTTTAAACAGTATACGCGTCTAAAAATCTCTGTAAAACGTTATTTCAAAATTTTCATTTTTGACCCTGTGAGATATAAACGTTTATAACTTTTCAGGTCATTGCGCCATGTGTTTTACCTACCGTACGCCCCGTACGTAAATCCGTAAGTCAGCGCGTACGGGCACGCACCTGCAATAGTTTGACATTGCGACGGTACGCGGTTGACTACGTGCACAGACTGAGCAATATTTTCAAATTTTCGTAATTTTTTTTTTTCATGAATATTCCGGGAAAAATACTTTACGAAGGATAAAGTATAGTAAAGTAAGAATCAATGGTTAAAATACATATTTACGATCTGTTTCCGGCCACCCTGTAGAGGTAGATTAGACGCATTGATCTTGAAACGAGTCAATCGTCACTATTGAGTAATTTAATTGTAATCATAATTTTCCATGCATAGGCATAAGTAATATATACTTAGTTGAGGTTTGTAAATTACAAAATGATAATACAAGTTAAATTAAGTTAAATTTGTCTGAAAATTCTGCCAGAAACCCTTCATTTTCCCACACTGTTTAGCTTCTACGAGGTTTAGATTTTGTTTATTTAGTTTTCAAATTACATAGATACTGAATTTAATAACTATTGAAATACGCAGCTCAAACACGAGAGTTAGCAATCTGAACCAATATAGTATATTAGGTACCTACTATAATACCATCTAGTATGTACATACCTAACGAGTTACCTACTCTGTTTATTAGCAATGCAGCTTTTCTTCATTTTAGAAGTTTTTATGAAACAAATGTTACCCTTCCAGGTCGCTCGTACGGAATTTATTTAAGTAGGTAATTAGTTTCCTTCCTTAGCTTTGAGGATTCCCGGTGCGCTCAGCCGCATGATTGAAGGAAAGATATTGACAGTCGATCCCGGATGGGCGTTGAGGTGATAATATCTTAAACTACTTTGAATTTAGGCGGCTAATCCGATTACAAGTGCAAGAATAACGAGTTGGAAAACTGGGAAACGTGACACAAAGTACCTACACCCTACCATTTAGATCGGTGGGTAAAACTAAAACGTACAAAATTGACACCAAGTACTTCACGTAATACCACCCACTGTGCGTACAAGGATTAAGTTCACTAATTGAGCATTTTACTCTCACGTTGTCTGTTCGACGTATAGGTACTCCGACTCTGACAAACGACTGAACTAACTTTAATCGATATTCTCATTATTTTTCTACATTAAAGTGCTCTTTGTAACTTTCACTACACTTAACTTACTCGTAGCTAAGTAACTTAAAAGTTACAAATAAAAAAGGGGCTCTTCAGAACAAATCAGATGGCTCTTGTTCGCTACAAAAAAATTCAAAAGTTAAATGACATCCATTAAATGCACGAAACCCATCAAGATCAACTTGGGAAAAGTATATTTAATTATAAGAGCAACCATTGTTCCTGGCGTTGAAATGAAAGCGAAATCAGACACTTGAAACCATTTCGATTGTTGAAACTAAAGATTTTTCCGGTCCTTGATTCATTTATTTTTATTAATGAACGAGACAGCCTCGCCAAAAGAAAAATAAAAGGATTCGTTGCGTTATCTTTGAACATTCGTTGCTGTAATAAAAAAACATTTGTCAGTCTCAAAATACACCTTTGTGTAGGCACTCACGCAAAAAGTAATATTATTCACTTTGTAGACATTTTATTTGACTACAGCTTAGGCGCATGATGGGGCTGGATGGTTTGAAAAGGCAATGAAACAAATTCTTTATAAGAAATCAAGAAATATCTGTGATGATGTGAGCAACAACAAACTTAAATATACCTAGGTAAAGTATTAATTAAGCTCTTACATCTTGGTTGCTTATAATTTAATTTGTTACGATGTAAAAAAAAATCAAAAGAAGAGAAAAATCATTGAGTAAGTATGTGAAATGATAACTTACCTAAATTTTAATATTCCATATAGGTACATAGTTTTTAACAGGTGCCTAAGTGGGTAAAACTGAAACGTTTCAAGCCCTAATCTTTGTGTTACGAAATTTGGCAAATACGTCCAAGGATTAGAAGCAATTCATTACGTAACAAAGACACACACGCTTGGCGCGGAACAGAAAGACGTTGACTTTGTATTATTTAGTTGAGACCTGAAATTGCAGAATTTTTGTGACATAAAGAATGGCAACCAAACCCAACCGGGTTGAAGCGCTTTGCGGCCGTAGTCCCCGGCAAGTTAGATTCTAGACGGCACACAGTGTTGCGGCTCCATAGTAGGTAGGGGACGAAATTATTTTTAAGGTTT
Organism: Adoxophyes honmai; assembly: GCA_005406045.1. NCBI lineage: Eukaryota > Metazoa > Arthropoda > Insecta > Lepidoptera > Tortricidae > Adoxophyes > Adoxophyes honmai. The sequence goes on from BHDV01000765.1 coordinate 43,235, forward strand.
ATTGTTGACTAATTATCTTTATATGGTA
>BHDV01000765.1:53923-75484 GCA_005406045.1 Adoxophyes honmai
AAAAAAAAAAAAATAAAAAAATAAAAAAAAATTAGGTCGAATTGAGAACCTCCTCCTTTTTGAAGTCGGTTAAAAACTGGAAGTCAGGCGAATGGTGTCTTTAAATAAAATTAATAAGGAATACCGTGTTTAAAGCTATAAAACATATCTTTCCTTCTGATAAGACACCTGAACAAAAAAGTATATTGTGTTTATCAGTCTACTTAAAATACCTCATACTTTTTTATACGCCGTAAGTACGTAACGACATCCCATATTTCATTAAAGTACCTCGCATTAGCATTCCAATATTACATTTAAGCGAGTGCCTCAGAGAAAATTAAATTTCTTTTTGTACATTTTTTGTTTGTATAATAATCCTTGAAAACGTAATTCTTAAGGTTTTGAGCAATCAACGGGTCTCATGGGTACCTACCCTAGAACCCGATGAAATTAAATTAATTTCTCTTGGACTGTGGTAAGAATTAAAAAGAATCAAGTTTTGTGGATTTTTTCCGTTTCTGAGAGAGAATTCAATCTGATATATTAGATCTACCTACTAAATAATTCATTATCAAATTTGGCATTTGTAATGAAAAGTTAATTATATCATGAGAAACTTCCTTTTGAACAATTTCATAACAAACTTTAACGATTAAGGAATCACGTCTGTAGTTCTCCGTTACGCATAACACACTTTGTTTTTCAGTGGTCTTAAAATGAATACCTCCAACAATGTGAACAAAAAACACAATGGCCAAGATTTATCTGCGACAAGGAAGTGCCACTGTCATAGTTCACGGTAGACATTGCTCACAATGCTTATTCCTTTTGTCAACTATCTGACTCGTATATCTAATCTGGGGAGCAACTCTCGGGTCTGTAAGAATTTGGCGTAACTTCACGAACACTAAGTGTACTTATGTGTGTTCTATGTAGAAGTTAAGTGATAGGTAGGTACACACGCAGTCTTTTACTGTTTAATGCAAGCTTCTAATCTGAAGAACTTACTGTTTTGTTTGTCAAGCAAAATCTAACCTGCTTTATAAAAAAATATCAAGTTTCTCAGGTCAGAGTTTGCTTGTTTGAAATCGAATGAGCAGGCAAGTACTTATCAATTTTTACTCAAAAAACGATCCCGGATTAAGAAGCGTCTGTTGCAGCCAATTGGAAAATATTGTCTTACAAATGTATCTCTACCTATATCGCGATTATCATTATCAGTTAATGAACTAAGTGCAATGCCTCAAGCGATTATAATTGCACCGGCTGTTTTGCCCTCTATGCATGAACACATTGAGGGATTACTTTTCTTAGTGGATAAAATTGTGGTAGCGATCCCGGTGGACTCTTCACGTGGCCCTACCACCCTTATAAAATTGCTTGAGAACCAATTATAAATACGTGTTTATAAGCCTTGTTTTCCCACGTGCGCAGTAATTTTCAGGCGTTGACATCGCAAGCTTATGAAATAGTTTGTACCTAACTATATCTTAACTACCAAGAACTTACAAATTACAGAAGTTGAAGTCTCTTTATTAATTACATCCCCGCTTTATTAGAGGCCTAGTCCGGACAAACACTCGAAACACTGAAGACGAAATTACTCGCAAACTTTATAACAACTATTATTTAATCAAATTTAATGAGTCTGCCTTTTTATTACGTTTTTTTTTGCAAAAAAACATTTACTTGTTTTATTTTTATGTAAATATTCATTCAGGATAAGTAGATTTTTTTTAATAAAAGTTAACGAATTTTACATATTCCATTTACAAGTACATAGGTGAAGTAGGCAAATAGGTACATAATTATGTATTTACTAAATATAGGTATTAGTAAGATTTTTATATTATTGTCCCAATATTAACTTGATTTCCAACGTTATACATCGCTACCAGCGAAAGCAAAAAAAAACGGCCAAGAGCATGTCGGCTTCGCGCACGTAGGGGCAATATGAATGTATTTGGGCAAGTCCCTACTGCTTTTAAACCTTGAACCCCGACGTAAAAGGGATATTATAAATCTAACACTAATTTTATGAGTCTGTCTGTGTGGAAGCCTTGGAATGGACGCACAAATCACGATGCAGTTTGTTTAGTGATCAGCTTTTCGAGATAAAAATTTGAAACGAAGGCACCAGATTTCTTTTTTCTAACTTTATGAATACAATGTTAAAGCTCACATCTTGTACGAGTAGTAGGTACTATATTTGTGAAGTAACTACAGTGGCTACATTTTATTATGTCCCGCGAAAAGGGTCACATTCATAAGGGTTACACAGGGAGGACATTCTACTTCTTATTAAGTGGACAAATAAAATTGAAGGAAATATTCCAGAGATTATCGAAAAAAGATTATAGACGACCCGAGAATTTCGCCTTAAAGCACATTTTTGATGATTCAATAATATTACCGTCTACTCTGTTGATTTCAACATACCTACCACTAGGATGCGAATTATAGAGCTAACGCGGTAAAATTCGAAGACTTGACTGCAAAAATGCTACATTGTGTAGAGTAGGTTTCCATTAATTGAGTAGACGCCAAAGGTTTAACAAATAGGTTAGGTAAAAGTACCAATGCTCGACGCCTCAACGCCCAGTTTAAGGCACTCGTCTGTCACCTGTCGTACTATGACATAAGGTTGCAGGTGCCAAGTATTGGGTCAGTGCCAAGCACAGGGACGTTTACCTTACATCAAGAAAATATCGCTGCAGAAACAAACTGTCAAACTTACATAATTTGATGGTGCATTCAAATCACGTTTTTATTCCTGCAGGGTAGGCAAAGACAATAGAGCGCCACACGCATCTATCAGTTTCCGGTAGTGCTAATTTAGCGACTCGTCAGTTTCCCGAATTTTGCCGATAGGTATTTGTTTTTCGAGGGCGCTCTCGGCCGACTTGCTTTAACACACTTCCCTTATAAATTCGCTTACACTCACTCATTTCATTCATTCTGTGTACGTGTCCAACTCAAACTACTTTGGAACTAACGTAATTCTATGATTCTAATAATATTTTAATCCGTACCAATATATAAATGTGAAAGTGTGTTTGTTTGTTTGTTTGTCCGTCTTTCACGGCTAAACGGAGCGATGGATTGACGTGATTTTTTAGGCAGAGATAGTTTAGGGCATGGAGAGTGACATAGGCTACATTTTGTCTTGTCTCTTCAAAACCCCCATTTCCCTAAAGTGAGGAGTTGAAGTTTTCAATGTAGAAAGCTATAAAAAATTAGGTCGAATTGAGAACCTCCTCCTTTTTGAAGTCGGTTAAAAATAGGTATGTGTGCTATCTCTTCTGTGATACCCCGAATTTAACGAGAGCGGAGCCGCGGGCAAAAGCTAGTGTAATGATAAATTCAATATCTGCGTTATACGTTGCTATAATACCTACAATATAACATTCATAATCTACCCTAAATACATCCCACTGCTGGGCACAAGCCTCCTGATGCGAAGGCTTGGGCTATAGTTTCTACGCAGGCCCAGTCTGGATTGGAAACTTCGCACACAAAATTGAATTATTTCCTTGCTTTGTGCCGGTTTCCCCAATGATGTTTCCTTCACCGTAAACTCGTGGTAAATATTAAATTTGATGTCGCACATAAATTCCGTAAAATTAAGAGATGTGACCCTGGAATTCGAAGCCACAACCCTCTTTCTGAGAGGTCAAAGGTCAAACCGCTACGATACCCCGGCTCATAACATATTATAACAAAAAAGAAACTGTACCCCTAAAAACCTGTTTTCATCTGCGCTTGTCATGTTACGTAAAAAAAACTTTAATTATCTGTAAGTCAGCTACACGCCAACAAATTACTTCTTATTGCATAGGTACGCCGTACCCCATGTAGTTTGTAGAGAGTCTACACTTCCTCCTCTATCCTAATAATAATTATTATAATAGTCACCTCATTCAATGAAAATCCCTTCTTTCCACTTTGCAGGCAAGCATTTCTATCAATCTATTCATTACTTATATTACAACTTTGTATATTTTTTGTTAATTTTTGTTGTCGACGGAACAAATTCTTTTTTGTCGTCTTGAATATTTTATACTTTCTTTTTCAATAAAATCTTCAGTTATATTAACACAATAATAATTATTTTATTAAAAAGTGAGGCTTCTAAAGCTATCAAGCAAAGCTAAAACAATCCTAAAGGCACATACCTACATTGTGCCAAGCACGGATAAAATTTGGCACATTTGGGTCGAGACTACATCTCGCCGACATAGTAATTTTAAATAACAAACAAGTCTGAATCAGGCAAATATAATACGCGCACACTGACCTTTTCCAAGACGCTGTTTCTTAAGTATTCCTTTTCAGTCTTGCCGCGCGGCTCACAGGCGGGCTGACGGGCTCGGCTGTTTCGTAGGTTAAGTTCACAGTAATCACACACAGTTCACGCTTGAAGTAAAGATATTACACGACACAGGTTAGGAAGAAGTAGAAGTTTTGTATTTTATCACCACACACCACAGAAGAAAGTTTTGAACGGCAGCGAGCGATCCGATACGAAAAGCACGTCGCGTAGATGGCGCTAGTGCGCGCATGCGCATTGGTCGAATGCGTTTACCATAGTCAGACTGTTTGAGTTTATAGAAAAAACGTAACTAACACCAAAACTAAACATACATAAAAAACATTGTGTATGTATAGTCAATTGTCTCAAACACGAAAAAAAAAAAAATACCTACTACCTACCTGCTCAATTTCTTGATGATAAAATCTACAACCTTATAGGTGCATTTCAGCCATTAATTCAAAGCAGTACCTACGTTGTCTCATGGCACAAACATGCATTGTATTTCATTTTATAGCTTGCGGTAATCCTAATGTATTAGCTTTATTGTTGTAGTGCACAAAGTGGCAGAAAGTCGTTGAGGTAAAACGGTTGTAGTACATTTGCTCGATTGTAACTCAGTTGTCGAAAAAGTCTAGAACGAAATAGATGTCACATCATATTATCACACCATCGTCACTCACAGATCAAAGACTTTTTCTTTCATCCGACTTTGTACGTCTGTCCTATTTATTATTACGTACTTTGTAGTACAGTCAGCAACAATGATATCACACGACCTTAACGTTGTTAAAATGAGAGCGTGTCTACATGTTTTTGGCACTTTAACCGTGTCGATATCTTTGATGTTGTCTGCACTTGAAACAAATATGGCGTTATACATAGGATCACGACATAAAGAAATGTAAATTTAATGTTTCCCTCAATAAAACTCCGATAAGCTCTTAGTTGGTTTACTATTAAACGGTTTTGGATTACACCTTTGAACATCAAAGATGCACTTAAAATGCTATTGGAAATGTAACTATTTAAAGTTCTCGGCGACGTCTCGACGATTCTCGACGTATTCCTCTTTGATGCAGAGATTTAGTAATAGTATTTAGTGAGTGACAGAAAACGTGTGACCACTAGCAGGATCAGTCACCGTTAAAAAAGCCCGTTCAAAGTTAAAATATGATGATTGACTGCACATTGATTTCATCAATTTCAGACTGGATCATAAAATATTACACATACATACATGTCTCGCATACATATTATCACGCTTGTATAGGGGTTGACAGAGCACATGAATTCGAGAATCCAGTTACACACACAAACAGTAATCATTTAACAACCCAAACACTACCTTGAGCTAACAATTGATAAATATCACTTTTACTTGATTTACGAGTATGCGAGCAAAAATTCGACAGCGTTCTTGTCCAAATTGATTGTTTAGTAGGTAGTTCAATTTTCCTATCACGACTTTATTGTCGAAGTTAAATTGCGAATGTTTTGGCATGGATTTTGTACAGTACCTAACGTGATAGTTTTTTAGGTCATTGCCGTATTTACGTGTTAAAAGGCGATATAAGAAGACGTAAAATGAACACCAGTATCGAACTTACAAAATAACAAATTTTACATTATTTTAATGACACGTTGGAGAAAAGTAAATCACATTTACATATTAAAATAGGTATAGGTCAGTTAACTAAAGCTGGCACGTTCACAGTACTCACACTTGTGCAATTTCGCTAAACAGTATGTTTAAAATTAATATTTTTTATTAAATCGGGCAGAGTTTTCATGATACGTCACGCAGTGCAAAGTCACGCCGCGTGCTAATTCACAGATACTATACAAAAGCAATGCGTACGTCTGTTTTACGTGCCAGCTTTAGTTAACTGACCAGTAGATGCGACCGCATTCTAATAAGACAGAGCTTCTTTATTTTTCAATTAGCCTCTGAATAGTTATCAAGATTCAAGATGATTTTTTTTTCTTAGAGGCCTAGATATGAAATAGATATAATACATCTATTTACCTTAGAGATAATATCTCTAAAAATCTAATGATAGGTCCGGTTAATCGGGCAAAAACCGCAAACGCAAGAACACTAGTCAAGCAATTGACGCACGTATTTATTTATCTACAAAATCGATTGATTGGCCATAGTTGATACTTTTGGTGGTCTAACTACGCGTATAGATTAAACTTATAATTAACGAATACTCTCTAATTCTTAATTGTGGATTAGTATTTGACTTTTACAATTTTTAAATTCACTTCTTGTCAGAGTGGTCGTGGTTGCGCAGACGAGGTACATGGAGCGGTGTTAGGAGGATCTTCTTTTCCGGTGATTGCTCTTTTAGCAATTTGCTTCCACTTCTGCCGGTTAGAAGCATCACGATCTTTCAATCATACCTACGTCTTTATATTGTAGGTACCAAGCGTGAAATTGCTTATAAGAATTTTTACGGAATCTATTATGCACTTATTGACGTACATTTATGGATAGGTTTAAAATTGTCCGAAGCAAAACTCGTTTCTTTTCGGTTGGCTAATTCACCGTGACATTGATATATTCGTGATATTGGACGCTCAGCTTTTGTGGTTTCAATGCTCGCTCATGCATAACGACTGTCGCGATCGATTCATTAACTGCACAACTCCCAAAAATTAGTACTGCTATGCCAAAGTTATTGTAATTTCTACGCCGTAAGTATACACACGACACGCCAAGGCCCATCTGGCTACAGCACCGCTGTATAATAAATACTCTCCGTGGATTAGTACAAAGTACAAGTTCTCGGCGAGTTAGGTGGCACGATTTTAGAGAGAGAGAATGAAAAGCGCAGTGCAAACTTACTCTTTCTCCCTCTAAAATCGTGCCATGTGACTTGCCGGTGTTTGTAGTACGAACAGCTGCAGAGAAAAATAACCCCGTAGTAATGAAACATTGTATGGGCAGGGGGTTACCTTTCTCTGCAGTTGACTGTACTTACAGTGTATTTGGGTGGATTTATAATAATGATGAGAAGAGAAGTACCTACGTAAGCATTCAAAGAAACAGCGGTCATTATCACTACAAATGAAATGCCTGAAGAGTTACGTAATTTTCTTCAAGAATTTCGCGTCGTTTTTTTAAGGCACCTAGTGCAAGCTTTACTGTCGATGTTCAGGTGTAATAATATGACAACTGACAACATGAATGCGGGCAATCAACATCGTTTGTATTATTTTTCTATTCTAATACGAGCGACACCGCAGACGCGCTCTCCAAATACAGCCCGTGTGCTCCAGACACAATACTTGGTGACATCACATTGGCTCGGTAAACCGCGGTCATTTGAAATTTTGTTCAATGTCACGCTAACCGTAATTATTTTAACGGCGTTTTACCAAAAGTAGAAGTAGAACCAAATATAAGACTTTTATATAGCTTCTAGGACCGGCCAAAAGTAAATTCTCCATTTTAGGGTTTACGCAGCTGTATAATTTTGTAATTGTTTATTATTTTAGAGTAGTAATTGCCATCCGAATAAGGATAGAAGGCGGAATACTAGAGTATTAGAATTCAAGTTAATTATCACAATGAAACATTCAACGTGACTTAAATTTATCTCATTTCGTTTTATTACTGCTCATAAATTGTAGACAAATGAAATTATAAATTAGTGCAGAGTGACGGGTGTTAAATTAGTTACTGTGTTTGAATTAATAGTATTATGTGTGTAACAGCATGTGTGAATCATTAAAATTATGCTAAATTTAAGTCATTATTTTCAGAAGTATTTCATAAAATTCTAGAAATAGGCATTTGAGTTAGTAGGTGTGACATGACTAACTTTTGTTCTAAGAGCTAATAGAATGGTGTGAATTTCAAATTCAACTAAGTAAGCCTCGATTTCAAAATGCTAAAGTCAAGATAAAAGCATAGATCTTGCATTTTACTGACAACAGGAAAAAAGTGACCAAGTGCAAGTCGGACTCGCCCATGAATGGTTCCGTACTCCGTACCTGCAAGTAGGTAACAGAATATAAAAGTTAACTAAATGTCTCGTGTTTTAGGTATATTTACTTGATGTGAATGAATGAAAGGTAAATTTCGGTTTACGATTTACGACGTACTTATTATTAGATTTCGTTCAAACCAAGTTTGCATAGTAATGTAGATGTCGCAGGCGGATTGTATAAAAACAACGCCGTTTTGTAATGCGGCGGCTTAACGTTTTGCAAAACGGCGCTGTTTTGCAAAACGGCTAGGCGTAATGTAAAACGGCGGATTATACAATCCGCCTTCGACATAGATACAACTTTTTTTTGTATTATGGTTCTCTTAAGTTTAGAATTTACATGATTTAGATGGTTTGGAGTTTCAGCTGTAATGAGAACACCCGATTTTTTGTTTTTTTTTTTATATTTTTTGCGAAATTCTTGATACGCTTCACAGAATATCTACATCTACTTAGGTTACCAGTTTCAACGGTATACATAGTTATTATAGCTTCGGAAAAAACTGGCTGTAACATGACAAACATAGGTACATGACGAATCCATAATTAAGGTTTCCGTTATATGCCATTTAGCTACGGAACCCTAAAAATCAGCCCTAACTAGAAACTCGTATACTTATCTCAAATATTTACGTACCTGTTTAACCGATCTGGGATGTAAACACGACAATAAAGACGTACATGAATCCCTTGGACGCTCTCTGGGCTCGGAAATACCTCCGGGACTGTAAATAGCAAACTTGTTAGCCTAGTCCTAATTGGGTAGTCCTTTTACAAAGTTTCGTTTTAAGTTTTTATTCGTTAGTATACAGAAGAAAATTAAATGAGCCCACGAGACCCGTCGGGGTGGGCCCGGTTTTTGTTTATCTAAATGAAAACATCGTGTTATACAATCAAAATTGAATTTATGTTTTTACAATAGGTATCTAAACATCTAGAATTTTGTTTTAAAGAAGAGTAAATAGCATAACAACAGTTAATATATTATTATGTCTAATGCGTGACTGAATTTGCAATTAGAAAAATATACTTAAGTATGTTGTGTGTATGTTGTACCTCGTACCTCGGTAGAATGACACTAAATTTTAACTATAAATTATATATATGTACCTATAACTACGTGCATATAACGTGTCGCATTCTGACAGGGTTAGGGTTGTGCATGCCCATAATTATAGTATTTTGTTAACGAAAAACTATGAAACTGTTAAAGTTACAGAAATCAGTAGGTACATACATACAAGGGGTTCTAAACGAGCAAATTTTCACGGCAATGAGTTTCCAGCAGTAACTGTGTGCCTTGGTCTCGTATGCAAAGCAGAGAAGTCCATAGTAGTTGCCGGTCAAACATTGCCATGAAAATGTTTCTCCTGCAGAAGTCTCTGAACTTACATCCTTTAACAATCGATTTCTCTCTACCAAGTTACTGTACATAGACATCACGCCTGTATTCCCAAATTCTCAAAGATCACCCGAAATACTAAGTACATAAGTAAACAAAACCATGACTTTTTTAGGTGTTAAGATGGCAGGTATAAATAGTGACAGGTTGCTAGGCTGTTGCCTAAAATATACCTTAACCTATTTCTTAATCGCCTATTACGACATCCACGAAAGAAATCGAGAGCTGTTATTCTAAGCCCGACACCACACAGGACATGAGTTAATGTGTGTTTATACCGCGGTATAAATTAACTTCGATCCCTTTTGGGATAAGTCCACCTTTGTACTTTGTGTTCTTTTTTTGTTACCAATCTGTAGTTTTTTATTTTACAATAAAGAGTTTTTACTTTACTTATTTACTTCACCGCGGTAAACTGTTCTCCACAAGTGCTCGGTAACAAGGAATATAAATCCATTTAACAAACCTGAATGTAACTTATCATTATCAAAGTAGTAAAGTATGTTTCTATTCACATTAGATAGATATTTGTTGTAGCGGAAACAATTTAGGTACAGATGTAGTGAGAAACTATTTTCCTTCGTAAATCTTCGGAAAAGTTCGTATTTATCGTTTTCTCTCAAATATCTTCGGTACCCATTTTAAAGAGAATTCATTCCGTATAATATATGGTAAATATCCAGTTTTAAGTAATAATTGTAATTGTTTTAAGTAATAAAACGATAAATACGAACTTTTCCGAAGATTTACGAAGGAAAATAGTTTCTCACTACATCTGTACATAGATATTGTTGATCGAATCGGAATGAATCTGTAGAACATACCTAATAATGTATCTACATTTATTAAATTGGCAAGCAATACACGGTGACTTCTAATCCGTGATCAGGTACCATTTTTTCTAACTCAGTAATTGATGGCGATCACGCTGAACTCGTAATTACATGAAAAGAACTTGTTTTTTTTCAAACTTTTTTTAATTTTGAGATAATTTTTATCCTAAAATCCTTGTCACTCTACTAATTTGTATCTAAAAGCTTATAACCTCTTTACAAATTTACTGGCAATTGATAATTTATGAGTAATAACTTGAAACTGACATTGTCATGTTGCATAAACAAAGACGCATAAAGGTGCGACCACACCAATACTTAAAAAGCGATGACGGTACGAATTCGCAGTGATCTCTCTGTTTTTGACGCATGCTTGCCGTTTTTTAAGCATTGGTGTGGTCGCAACTTTAAGATCCGTCAAATTTCCCGCCTTAGCGTCGTCATGTTCATGTAGGATGACCATGTGTATTCAGTGGTAATTATTTTTAATTAAGTTTTAACTTTTAATTAATTAAACATAGAAGGAATTGCGTGAGACCTCGCTTAATAAGTTCAATTTAGGATATATGTTAATATTTTCGGGTTCCTGATCACGGATTAAAAATCACCGTGTATATCTAGTATTGAGGTGATTATTCATGTTTTTAAATACATTTTACCTTAACAAGCGTGTGAGAAAGAAACGACAAACATCAATAGATTTTACATTTATACAGGGAACAAAAGCTAGCTTGCTAAGGCCGCAGATATTATGTTATTATTTCGACAGTTTGGCAGCTGCACGAGCACGATGCAACAACAGAATATTCAAAGTAATCAATCATAGACTGTCTTGAGTACCTATCTTGGTACAGGTACTACTTGAGATACATTAGTATCTAGTAGTTATGTTGTTATACTAATTAAAACGTACTTATTTACACTCATAAATCACACTGGTATTCCCTATTTAACGTTTGACCACTTCTAAAATATTATTTTTAATTTTATAAGTTAAGAGGTAAAATTATAACGACAACTTTACTTATTATTAAAGAGTGACTAAATTTACGCCAATGTCAATCATCACAACTATCACAAGTTGACATAAGTAAATTTGAAATGAATGTGCCGCCCATTCAATATATTTTTTACGGGATAGTATGCCCAATTAATTTTATAAAAGTCACTGTTATTTAGGTACCTACGAGTACATTTAAATTTCACTGGGATATTCTCACGATATTAACTGGTGAGGGGTACACAGTTAAGAGGATAGGAGTCGCGCCACTTCTCCATACAAACGTAGTCCCCTGTTTTCTCCGTGAATAATGACATTAGAGCAAAAAATTTTTTTTCATTAAATTTGTATCTGTTGTGGCTATACCCCTACGATTTGCTTTTATCGATTTTCTATTTTTTTTATTTAGATTAAACTACGTTTGTATGGAGAAGTGGTGCGACTCCTATCCTCTTAAGTTACCCAATACGAAGTAGTATTCTCATTAGAAAATTAGCAGTCTGAAGTATCGCACTTGTGTAAATTGGTAGTTAAAAGAAGAATCAATTAGGTTTATTAGCTTATTCATTACTAATTGCAATAATGAACAATAAGATAGGTTTTGCTAGTGTTCGCAATTATCATGTACCTAGTAATTAATTATTTTTGATTGTTGAAGTGTCTAATGAGAAACGAGCTAATAGTCATCGATCAATTAGGTACTTAGTTTGCATTATTGGTTTCTAACCCACCATCACATTTAAGTATAGTAGGTGAACAACATTTCGTATTATCGAACCGCAATTAGAAAGGGATTCGAGAGTACCGTTAGCACAACTGTACTTAATAAAATAAATGATTAAATATATAATCATAAACCAATCTTTCATATCTTCATAAATGCAAACCCTTATAGATAATAGAATTAATAGCTGAATATGATTTGCATATTTAAACTCTATTCTCGGTGAATACTGTCATTTGTTTTGAAATTTTCAAAATTTCAAATTTCATTATTGACAGTTTTGACACTTTTGACAATACATCAATGACAACACTTACCAATTGTACATACATTATAAAATCGTATCTTAAAATATTTAAAATACTTTAAAAATCGCCACAGGTTTAAGAAAGTAGTTATATTCGATCTGAGCAATTATCTCTTAATGCTATCGGAAATCAATAAAAAAACGCTGTATAATTTGCATTTTTTTCCATGCTTAAGAACTTCATAATACCAAAATAACAATTTAATTTATCTGCAAACTCTACCACTGACAATGTCATAATTAGCATTAGTTCAAAAATGACTTATGAGCTCAATCCCTTTCTAATCGCGGTTTGATAATATTGCTCGACAGTGGAAATCTTTATTACGTTTATTGTAACGTCAGTTCTCAGAATTAGGTGGGTCAGAACTGAAAAGGTTTGATTATATTTATATAGCTTTTACAACGGTTTTCCGGGCTTTTCTGTAAGATTAATACGAATATTTTAATATTATTAACATTCCGAAAAAGATGTATATCAGTATATTTTAATAGTAATTATGATAAACATGTATTTGTGATGCCGAGTTCAAGGTCTAATTTCGACAGGGACGGGAAGTGATTCACTCATTCACTTAATGTTCTAATTTCACCAGTAATCCAAGTTAATGGGGGGACTCTTAAAAGGAAATTAAAAAGGTCTACAAAAACCTTTTCTTAATGTTTTGAACTTTTCACCATCTAACTGAGAAAATAAATGAAATATCGAATTATTTTATGGTTATCTACACAGTATTTTCCTGCTTATATCATGGTGGATCTGGGTCAAGATCATAAATAATGCATAGACTTTTTCACTATGTTCCATTGTAATAAATAAGGTGAAAAAAAATCATACATATTTATGAACAAGTTTAATAATAATCTTTTCGTAGTGTTTTTCATTGTTATAGATATATTTTATATCAAGTTATAATTGATATTATGGATGAAGTACCAACTTCATCCATATCAATGTTAAGCTTTATCTGCATCCTTTTGTGTATTGCGATGATTTGTAATAAAATAAACAATATTGAGATAAATTGTTATGCCTAGCATCTTCACATAATAAGTATTAAAAAAAAATATTTTATACGTCAACCGAAACAATGGTTTATACCATTTTTGACGATCTCTTTCAGAAAAAATAATAATAAAAATAATATACATACATTACATATACATAGGTACGGCATAAAAAATAAAAATATTGTGCAATGAAAGGCTCCACGCACACTCCGCGTTTCATCGAGGGCTGCCTTTTAAATTAAACCGTTTATAATGAATGGATAGTGCACTTCGATCGTCAAAAGTGAAAAAAATCCTAAATGCTCTCCGAATGGTTCAGGCAAGACTGATTGATGGACTAGTTGGAATTTTAAATTGTGTGGTAACTCAATCCTCGTCCTGTGCGAATGTTTGCTTTGCTTTCATCGATAATAGTGATTTTATTAGGCTATGTTTATGTGCTACGGGTTTCACATACTTATTAAGCATTTAGTAGATGAAGTAGGTACGTGAAGTAGGGTGAAATAATTTCATGAATCACAGGAAATATAAGAAAACCTGTCACCTGCAATTGGCAATTTTGGCCAAGTTGAATGCCGAGCACTGTATATCTTATTATGAACTTATTACCAAACTAGCTTTCGGATTTTGGGGTCGTAGGTTTCTGAGCCTATTCATTACAAACAAACAAAGTTTTCCTCTTTATAAGTGTAGTGTAGATGTAGATATCTAAACCCAAATATTTTACGGAATCCTCTTTTTTTCAAAATAAAATTAAGCCTACGTTACTCGTGGATAATGTGGCTTTCGAATGGTGCAAGAATTTTTAAAAACGGTCCAGTAGTTACTGAGCCTATTCATTACAACCAAACAAACAAACAAACAAACAAACAAACAAAGTTTAAATTAAGTGTAGATTATGTACTCATCAGTGAGTACTACACAGACACATCTCGTAAGGAAGAGTTGACCCGGTAGTCTCATTGTAAATAGTTAATTTACCCCAATGCTAAGTAAATTCAACCCTGTTTATAAATTAGTTCATTTCTTATTTGCAAATTACAAATAGCATCAATCCGGCGGCGTGAACAGAACTCTCTGGGGCCGGCCATTTGTACGCCGCCTATGTTTGCCAACTTCATTAATTTGCCAAATAGCGAGTCAGTCAGATAAGATTAATGTTAGCGACGCAGGTTCCTCGTTCTTCGCAAATTGCTTGCATAGAAACCCTTTTAACATTTTTGCTTCTTGACGCAGGTGGGCTTTTTGGGCCCTTTTTAAGTCGCTTTAATTTAGGATTAGGGCATGATGGGACTGGGAAAGAAAGATTAATCGCTTCGTCGCTCTTTTAGAACAGGGACGGATGAAGATCCCAGCAGGACGTGGCTGGCAGACAATTTGCCGCTAAACTTCCCGGTATGCGACTGCACGAAAATATATCCTTACATAATTATATAGTCCTACTAATATCAAGACCTCCAACTGGGAAACCATTGCCAGTAAACTGTTTGTTGCACGTTATTTGAATGTTTCCTTCAAAACCAAAAAAACTACAATTTACTAACGAAGCTACTTTTGTGGTCTTTACTCTTTACCACAGAGCTGGTAACTTTCTCGAAAACTAGAGAAACATTCGTAACATACGGAAGAAAAATACTGCCAGCGTGCACCATCCTGGATGTTAGGTACCATACCAAAGGAGTCCTTATCATTAGAATTATTAAAGTTTATTATTATAGTAATTATCTCAATAACGATAGTACTTATGATAGTATCTTAAAATTCAAATAGTGACTAATAAGTATAAAAAAAAGTATAAATCCTAGTTAGCAAATTATGTCTACCTATAACTCTGGCATTCAAACGAAACGGCATGGAACGCGTACGAATTCCGCTTGTATAATGTAACTATCGCAGCGCAGATATGGCACATCAGTTTCCGTTTACGACCGGCTCCTGCGCACCGAGTAAACAATTATCGCACTAAACGGAACAACAAAGAAACTTTTGAAAACGAAAATAATTACAGAAATTGCTACGGCGAAATTACAGCAACGTTAGTAACGAGAACTACCTACTTTGAAGAACAACATAACTCGTAAACGTAAACTAAGAACGTCTACGTCTTAATATCATAACAGAGCTATTGTTTTTCCTAGACACTCGGCTGCCTAGCGCTAGCGTGATAAGTCACCTACTATCCTAATTGTGCGATATAATTCCTGTAATTTTATATGACTCGAGAATTCATTATGGGCAATGCCATAGGTCGTGTAATATGCAAACACGTCACAGCCGTAATGATGGTGGATTTAAAGCTTGTAATAGAACATTACCTTTCAATTGGTGTGTTTATCAATATTATGTTATAGTGTCAGCTTTGCATAATATGCACTGACGAGCATGTGGTTAAGGCGTCAGGTAATATGGAAATTCTTATACATAATGACCCGTTATTATTACTCGTATCTTTAGTGGAAGAACAAGCCTATCGATTCCGTTATGTTTGCATTTTATTACCCGGACTGTACCTATTGTGAAACGTTTCTATATTAAGCCCGCTTTCCATCTGTGATTCATTTTTTGATCTTGAAGCGCCCCTAAAGTTACACTAGGAATACTACATAGGTCGTATATGAGGTGCTAATAAATTAGGTACCGATATTGTAAGACATGGTACCTCATATCTCATATCACAAAAATTTTATTAGCCTCTAAAAAACCTATGAAACTTTCAATTTTGTATTCATTTTTGTTTACTAAAAAAAGCATTTCCAAACATCATCCCGTGGAGTTAACTTACTTTCTGTCATGTACTTAAATAATTATTTAAAATAATTGTTAATAATAATTGAGATCTTAATCGCTGATTACTAATTAACCTTTTGCAAAGTTAAATACCAAACAGAATTACTATCCGGTATTCGGCCGGATAGTGCGCAACTATCCGGTATTCGGCCGGATAGTAAAATAATGGCCGGATAGGCCGGATATCCGTGGCATCTCTTCTCTAGTATTAACGTTTCACAAAGTGAGTCATTTTAAGCGTATATAAATGTATAGATTCATTTAAGATACAAAAAATCTTTGGGTATAGTTTTTTTTTTTTATTTTGATTTGGGTGTAGGTATATGTCGAGATGCCATTATGATATGAATCACGCAAAAATCAATGCCATAGAATAGACATTCGACAATAAACAAATTGATTAATCATGACATGGTTCCATTCTGGCCTCGGATCACATAGGTTGACTGTACCTACCGTGATTTGTACCCAAACAAGTTATATTAAACGTCACAACATTGAAATTAAATAGCGACCCTAGCGTCCATCGTCAAGTAGTGGAAGGTCTTTCGTAAACGTCATCGACTGTTAGTATGTCAAAGTGTCCTAAGAAGATCGTTTTTTTAAGATTCGAAGATCGGTTGCATAAATACAACTTCAAACTTTATCTGTGGACTTCGGTCCCCAGGCATAACACCTGCCTGGAAGACATCTCTCTATTAGAGTATTTCCCACAAATTCAACGGTTGTGTAGGAACAAGAGTATGTGACTTTTATGATGCAATAATCGCGTCCGCTATTTCTAGCAACCGCTCAACTAACGAACGAAATGCATTCCAACTTACTGTATATCATGAATGTTAAATTTATTTACTTTACGTTAGATGTGGGTTCTGAGACGAATTCGAAACTAGTTCTGTTCTTCACGTATGTATACTTCAGTACGAGTATTTGTTTCGAGGTTTTGAATAGAGCTACATTAAGAGTAATTGCAGTTATGTTCTATGTTGTCTGTGGCACTGTTGGTTAAATCAAGAATTTATTTGCATACCTAATCATGTAATGGAGGACTAGAAGGCACAAAAGGAAAATGTATTTGCTTTATAAACGTGGTAGCCGCAGTGTAGGTATATGTATAGCGAGTAAAATAATCTGTTTGAAGCAGCAATTCGATCCCATGAGGAGGCCTTTGCCCGATAGTAGTGGGAGAAACCCAGGCCAATTTATATTAAATAAGCACGGGGATTAAGTAATTATTTTCTTCTTTCTATTTACGGGTGTATTTTAGTGAAACAGTCATGCAAAAATATAAAAGATAATAGTTCAAAAACTTGTGACCATCGCAAACGTATGTCGGGTGACTAGCCGGCAGTAGAATGTGTATATGTCATGACTCGGTTATGTGGCGGTAATCTCTTCCATTCATCTTTGTTTCCTTGTACAGCATTGTAATGTAGATCGTATAGGTGTCGCCGCTCGCTATTGTCCCTAAATACACGTGACAGGTCTAGAAAAACAAAGCTAATATCTACCGATATGGACATGGACTTTTAAAGAGATAGCAGGTAACTCTCAACACGCGGGATCGTAGAGGGCGATAAAACTTTGTAAGTTATCCTTAGCTGAGAAAAATTATTGGGACATAAAATTTTAATCGTATACGTATAAATTTCAATAATTATTAGTGAAATAACGGAAGTACTCACGTCTGTTATACTGAGATTAGCTCGACATGTTTCGGGTCAATCCGTGACCCATTATCTGGAGCTATGCATAATATAGAATAATAAAAATGGATAACATTATTTATTTTGAGGTACCTACTTCCAGTGTACCTTTTGGCAGTTTATGACCATTGGAGAACTTACACACCACACTGGAGAACTTACACACAACGTATACAACCATACCTAACGTGGGGTACCTACCTATACCTAAGAACTGTCTTTTTTTCAATCTATCATTATTTTATTGTATCTTAATATTTTACCACGTAAGTACGTCAGGAAAGAACATAAATATTTACTTAAAGTATTTCTTAATAAAACTTTTTCAATTTAAATCAAACGTACGCTACGTAAAGTACGCGTGATAAAAATTGGAAAGAATTATCGGGACATAATATTCGAATACGCGTGTGTAGGTATGTGATAAAACTTAAGAAATTAGGTTGTACCTATATTTAGATGTTTGTGAGTGACATGTTTGAATATTCAATGTATGTCTATCAGAAATATGACGTATGTATTGATTATTCAGATACGTCACACACACACACAAACACACACACACACACACACTTACCTACAACAGGTCCTTACCTTAAAATTTTCACCCATGTTTTCCTTATTTGTTGAGAAATTACCTACCTACTCAATAGATATTTACATTTTGCAATGAAGTATTTTCTCTACATCAAACACGCGATCAAATTATCCACATTTTCGTTTCGTAATTTCGTAGACATATTTTTAGTAACAAATATTTAAAAACTTCGTTTCATTCCAATAATGGAATGCTGTCCACGTTTTATTTATCATAAACAGATAAAACTACGAGTTCCATTAGTATATCTACCGTGGATTTTGAGTAACGTGAAAGGGATAGTGATACGCAGTGGTCGTAGCTGCATCTCTTTCTCGTCCCATAATCGCTGCAAACATTATTTAGTAGTTTGTCCCTTTGGTGTTATCACGCGCCCACCTGCCTACTCAAACAGCCGCCGGCTCGAAACAGGGCAAAGCCCTTGGCCCATTAACAGCAACTTCCCGTCACATTCCAACACTATTGATTATGACCATTCAAGAGGAAATTCAATATTCGATCAGATCCGGTCCCAGAAAACCATAAAAGTAATAAATTGAACGCAACGAGATGTTTGTTTGTAATTAATAGCCGCGCTCTGAAGCAGTTAATTTAACATCAGACAGTCAACAAACTCACGGAAACGTGGAATATTACGAAACTTGCGTACCTTACGAGTATACCTAGAAACAGTTGTATGTGCTCAGGTTATACGAGTGACTACGTTGTAATAAGTAATTTTAATTCAGAATTTTTTCGATTGTATGGTCGTGACATATCCACGCTGTAGGCTTTTATTTTATCATCTATTTACCAATAATTTGCTCTAAACTTCCAAGGGATATAATGTCTAGTTCAAATCAGCAGATCGCTTATCAGGTAGAACATCTACCTATGTGGGATTGCGTGCCGAATGCATGCGAAGCTCCTACCTCGCGCTTTGTTGCGCTTTATTTTGAGATGATTGTGAAAAAGTCATGATTTTGTCTATGTGAATATGTATTCCTCGTGATTGAATCGTAATTAAAATACATACTTATTGAAAAAACCCACATCATAATATTTAGGTAGGTCTTTCATTATTGTCTGCGACTATCACTCCCATTCCCATACAAAGAAAACCCTCCTACTCAAGAAAACGCCCATTAAAACGTCAATCATATTCAAACCACAAATAATAGAGCCACTATGTTTTGAAGACACATACATTATACATTAGATAGACATTTCGATGCCTTAGTGATACGACGGAGATTAATGTTACATTTCAGAGAGATGTAGAGAGGATGGATGAAAGAAGATTGACTAAACAGATCTATGCTGAAAGTGTGAATGGATGTGTTGGGAGGGGAAGACCTAGCTAGACGGACGTTCCGTGACCAAATCGCGGACGTTTTAGAAACAGGCCAGTACGTCTAGTGTGTTCAATTTGATGGTGCAGTCGTTAACGAATTCGTTTGCGAGTTGTCGCGGAATGTATGGAGACTTGTCGACCGTGGCAGTTGTGCAAACGTTCCGCTGGCGGCGCTGTCTCGGTTTCCATAAAATTTTGCGATAACTCGCAAACGAATTCGTTAACGACTGCACCATCGAAACGAACACACTAGACGCTCTGGTCAAGAGTATCCGAAATCGACCAGCATGTACTTATGAAGAAACTAATGAACGTGAATGAATAATAAGAATAATAATTTATTCATAAAAACATCAAGTTACAATTTTCATTAAAATTAGAAGAAATCTGCTTCCTAAATAGGTAAAACCTGTGCCTTAGGATAAGCAACGCTCTTTCCCCAAAATCATAAATTACAGATGTCTTCTGAATGTATTATGGTGAAAAACAAAGCTATGAACTTAAAGTGACCGTGAATGAAGCAAAAGAGGTATGTCAGGATCGTAGCAAGTGGAACAAAGTGGTCTCTACCTACCCCTGTGGGAAAGAGGCGTGACGGTATGTATGTATGTATTTCATTCAACGTCTTGTCAACATTCGAGATATAAATACACATACATACATACATATCCTCACGCCTTTATTCCCAAGAGGGGTAGGCAGAGCCACAATTTCAGGGTAACCAGATGGTTAAACGTGATATTGCAGTGACAGGTTGCTAGCCCATCGCCTACAATACACTACCCTTTCCCAGAGTCGACTCCCCGACACCCGAGACACCGAGACACCACGACGACACCGAGATATAAATAATGTTAGATATTGCCAACATCTATTTTAACTCTTAGTACAATTGTTTGACGACCGATCCCAAGATAGAGTTTATCGAAGGTTTATCTTACTGGAGACAGGAATATGACAGAATAATATATAGGCTTTCGATCATTCGTTATTATATGTACCGTTTTTATCTATTTTAAAACCTATTATATATTATGCTAGAAGTTTTATTTATGTAACAATTCGTGCGCTCTGCCATCTCCATTTGGGTACATAAGCGTGATCGTATGTTAGAACATTTTCTGAATCTCTAGTAACCTTACAAGGTTACTTGCAATAACGTAAGAATCTATCCATGTGTCATTAAGGAACTCACCACAAAAGAAGCATTGATAAAAAAAACTAACAATCTACATTTCATATTTAATCTTAATCAACTCATCAACATGTCAAATCCCCTTTTATAGTACTTACTTACCTACTTCCAAATGATTTGAGCTTTCACAGTCACCTGCACTCCTCGTCAGGGTCGATTTCAACATTACCAATGAAAAAAAAAGTAAGCTAGAATAGTGAAGGTGGTTGCTCTTCCATACTAATTTCCATGCACATTCCTGGCGCCCACAGGCATGTTTTCTTCGGGGATTTTTTGAGGATAGTAAGTTTAGAGGTGATCATTACCGCAAAATGCATAAAAACTGTAAGTTTATTGTGCAGAAAATGCAGTAAAATGCAGAAAAAAATGC
>BHDV01000767.1:14629-33197 GCA_005406045.1 Adoxophyes honmai
AATTAGTTTGACAGATAAAATTGTTGCCATGTATAGAATTCTGAAAAAATGCTTCTGCAGCGACTCGCTGGTTTAACTCTAGCTGCTAGCTTTTTCGTTTCCATCGTCTTGCAAGCGGCACCGTCCAAATGACGTCACAGCGCGAGGTGCACAGTTAATTCGTACCTACGGGTTGTACTTACATTATTGTATTGTCACCGAAACTAAAAGCGTATAAGAGGGTAAGTACTAAATTTGAACCAAGAAGGAACGAAAAAAACAAACGGGGTAAGCTAAGTAAAACCGTTTAATAACAAAAAAGTAGAAGGCGCTTTCTTTTAAAACTGGGGTAGTTTGTTAAATGTAATTGTGAATTCGGTTCGGACAGTTTATTCGTTTTTCATATACAAACATCACTCACGACACGACCACTACAATCTTGAAATCTTACTGCTATAATTATAGTTTATAAAAAACACAACTTTAGATTAAAAATCACAGCTTAATTACAAATTAAATAATGTAAACTATACATGGTATCGATTTATAAAGTACATATTACATTATTGCTTTTACACAAATTTCATAATAATTACATTCACAACAATCTTACGAGTATGTACTCGTAGGTGAAATGCCCTGGTAACAGGTAAAATAACCGGTGGGCAAAAGTGTTGCAACTTTGCAAATAAATTACCCAGGTTATCGAATATATATAAAGCTTCCTTTCATTAATAATAACAACATCTTCATAATTAATTTTAGTAATAAGTAACTTCCTAAAATATAAATAAATAAATACAAACTACCCTAAAGCCGGGTACTCACTAGCGAGCCGTAACTGTAACTTATGTGATACAGTAACGAGGTTCTACTGTGTACGCGTTTTACAAATACCTACGGCTCACGACGTCGCCGGAATGCCTTCATCGAGCGTACTCATTTTGCGAGCTGTAACTGTAACCAAACAGCCCCCCTTGATTCGCGGCAAAAACCGACAATCGTCGGCTAGCTGCGAGTCGCGAGTCGCAAGCTCGCGAACCACGTACACATTATGTTTTTGTTAACAGTAACATAACAATTACAGTTACATGCAACTTTACGGGTTCAGACATGAGTAGGGGGAGTAGGGGCAGCTCGATACGGTTTTTTTGCTTTGCCGATAAAAAGAAGAGGCATAGAGCAACTGCAACAAAATTATTCTTCAAAAGTCTAGTATACTGTATCTGGGTACAAACGTACATTCACATTTGTCTGTAAAAATGCACGTAATTTTTTTTATGACTATTTTTCTGAGAAATGGATTTCGTATCAAACTACCCCGTATACAGGGTGCATTCATACAGGCCAGGGGCACTTAGATTCACTTATACATCTCTATACATTATTAACATAAATTTATTTAGAAACAAAGTAAAATCCATGTATTCCTTGGTTATAAACTTTACTTATGAAATTCATTCTCATTTATAACAAATTAACTTCAAATCGATATACTAAAGTTGCTATCTTTATTTGCTGCCTTTCTTGTAGATAAAATGCCATTAATCACCATCCTTCGTCAGTTTCATCTATAGACACTCTATCGGTCTTTTTTTCTATGTGCGATCCATTTCCTGAAAGAAAAATAATAACTTACCTACTCTCATACTGTTGATATAGTATCAATCTACCCCATTGACCTCCGTATCAATGTGCCTCAAAGTACTTTTTAAAATTTATATTAGTATTAAATAAATACTGAAAGTAACTAAGAAAAAAAAAACATTTTATATTGTTCTTTAGTGTATACACGGTGACTTCTAATCCGTGATCAGGTACCATTTTTTCTAACTCAGTAATTGATGGCGTTGGCGATCACGCTGAACTCGTAATTACATGAAAAGAACTTGGTTTTTTTTTCAAACTTATTTTAATTTTGAGATAATTTTTATCCTAAAATCATTGTCACTCTACTAATTTGTATCTAAAAGCTTATAACCTCTTTACAAATTTACTGGCAATTGATAATTTATGAGTAATAACTTGTAACTGTCATTGTCATATTGCATAAACAAAGACGTATAAAGTTGCGACCACACCAATACTTAAAAAGCGATGACGGTACGAATTCGCAGTGACGTCTCTGTTTTTGACGCATGTTCGCCGTTTTTTAAGCATTGGTGTGGTCGCAACTTTAAGATCCGTCAAATTTCCCGCCTTAGCGATGCGATGGCACATGACGTCGTCATGTTTATGTAGGATGACCATGACCATGTGTATTCAGTGGTAATTCTTTTCAATTAAGTTTTAACTTTTAATTAATTAAACAAAGAAGGAATTGCGTGAGACCTCGCTTAATAAGTTCAATTTAGGGTATATGTTAATATTTTCGGGTTCCTGATCACGGATTAAAAATCACCGTGTATACTTACTGCATAATGTGGACTCTTTCGAATAACAAAACAACACTGCCAAATGATACACTTCTTATAATTGACGAAATTTTAGTCTCAACCTAAAAAAACGTATCCGTACTTGTCGTCTGCGACGCACCGACCAAGCGTCGGCGATATTCCGGCAGCTGATTGGGCCTTTTGGTGGTGTCTGTGTGTGTGAATGAACAGTGCACGGTCGTTCGTTTAGTTTCTATGCTAGCCGTATCTATGTGCCCCGTGTATCAATGTACCCTCATTCCCCCTACGTTGTAAACATCGGCTCGCTGCAAGCCGCACGCGTACCGCTCGCAGCAGGTTTGCGATTTGCGAACCACGCACACACTAGGTTTTTTGATTACAATACATGCAACGGTTACAGTTACGGCTCGCTAGTGAGTAACCGGCTTAAATTAGGCCCACGCCATACCGCCGCCGCATCTCGTTGCGGTGTGAGCGACGACTTTGTAAGCAATGAGGCCGTTGACGCCCTTCTGGTTAATTTCAGTAACTAGGTAACTACACTCGTATATTAATGCCTTTTTATATTATGCAGTAGTCACAACAACTATTTTGTCAGTGTCACCGCGTGGTGCAATTTCGGTGTGTCATAGGCGTCATAGTCTCCGATTCTCACCGCATTGCCAATTTGCATCGCACCATGAGCATGCATACCCAGCATGGTTGGCAAAATATTTACATAAGCTTTCTAGCTTTTAGTTTATTGGCACGGAATTTATCAATCATAAAAGCGGTTAACTCGGTGTTGTTCTGATCTTTTATTTTCTCAATGACTTCGACAAACTCTCTTTTTGTAGATTCGGTTGGGTTCATTGGTAGTATCATTAAAGCCAGAAGATACGTTTCAAACGATACCGTATGGATTACCCCAAAAGCAATGAGAATAGAAATTTCAGCAATATTTAGAGAAGGTTCAATCTCATAATGAAAGTAATCTGTACACCATGATATTTTCCCGATTATTTTATTAAAAAACGAAACGTAACATTTATTTTTATCGTTTAGCTCCTTAATGAACACTCCCAATTGCAAGCCGAAAATAATGCAGGTTTTTTTAACGTCGTTTGTCTCTTCGTTCACAGCATTCCCAATCATGTATCTTAACTTCCAATCCCAAAAGTAAGAGTACATTTCTGATATGTCAAACTGTTTTTCGAAACGTTGAAGCAGATATTCATAAACGTGAACTACATGTCGGTACTTCCTATCGCAATACAAAGTGTATTTTACAAAATTATCCATCAAATTCTTAAAAAACTTTTGAAAAATCAAATCCCCTGTGTCGTAATATTCATTCCAATGCCTAAAGCATTCTTTGATGATTGTTTCAAGAAGTGATAAACTTTTTTCTTGTTTAGTTTTATTAGGAATGTCAATAATATACCGAGCTACAAGATCCCACATCGAAGAATTCATTACAGTTTTATGGTGATTTACCTCAGGGCGAAGTTTCTCTTCACACAACACCCTTTGGACATGGTCAAATACCAGTCGCGCTAGAAACTCCTCATTCATCAAATTCATTTTCAAAGTAATTGTCTCAATGACGCTAATTTTGCGTCGAAAATGCGTGGGTACATCTGGCAGTTTCATTACCGCCACCCAAGCAGTTTCCAAATAGGAACCTCTAAGTTTTTCGGGTATTGTACTGTCGCTGAAACATGCGAACACTTCACTAGCGTCATCTTGGTTTAAGGTCAGCGTGATATCTTTCAGGGTTTCAAATAATATCGTTTGTGCCTCCTTATCTTCTTGCGATATTTTCTCAATAAGCGACAAGTAAATAATCTGCCTCATTGACACATTTTTTGTTTTCATCCAAAAACTTGAAACGAGATCCTTCAGTAGGCCCGTTTCGAATGTCATGAATGCCAAACGCAATCCTCGCTTCTGTAGGGACACAGGAGCATCCAGCATGAGATTGATGAAATCTGTGCGCAGTGCCGGAGGCAAGACCACTAGGTACATGTTGAAGATGTCATTACATTTATGAACGTAGTCCCCCTTCAAGAACAAAGCTGTTTTGGAAAGTGGCAGAGGCGGCCTGGAATAACCGTGGAAGCGGCAAATAGCTTGCTGAGTATAGAGAACATAGTTACTTATTTTATTATATTCAATTTTCATATTAGTGGGTGCAAACTTATCCATTAATTCTTCTTTTGATTTCATATCCCCTATTTGAAATACAGCAAACACAAATGAAAATATAACTTTACATTCACAGCTGTCGTCATTTAATGGTGAATTATACAGCATCTCCCTGAAATAGTCGAGACATTGTTTAGCGATGTCGTTTGGGAAAAATATTCTGATCTTTCGCAAGAGTAAGTTGATTCTAAAATCATATGTCTCATTAATACGATCCCTTATTAAGGGTAGTTGTTCCACTATAAGTGATGCATCTTTTTTCAGGCATCTAATTAAAGAACCTTCTGTGATTTTTGTTTTATCACGGGGTTTGACAGGATTCACAACATGTTGAAAATTGTCCAGGTCAAGCTTCATATATTTTAGTACAATTTTCGGATATTCATCTTTCTTTTTGAAAAGCTGTTTTAACTCGAGAAATCTTTTTAAACTGGGGTAAACTTCTTTTTGTACAGCGTCACTATATTCCTGCGATTCAAATTCCGATATTATGTTGATCAGGAATTGTGCCATATAATTGTACACAAGTTCTCTTTTCTCGACATTCATCCCATCCAAGTAATATGCAAAACAATTAGTCCATCTTTGTTTTAAGTGTGTTTGTAAAGCCTCAGGAACAGTTTTATTATGAATTATATGATATATCAATGAACCTGCTAGAACGTCATCATTTCCACAATAACTGGAAACATTATAAACATTAATGCTATACAGCAACTTTTCAAAAGCGAGCCAGCAAGCATCTTCAAAATCCAGTATTCTATGATGATCCATAACTGCTCTTACAAAGTATTCTCTCGTTTCCAAATTTTCATTGACATGTCTTTTGTAATAATAGTTTAACAACTCTTTTATCTCGTTTTGAGTCCTCGCTGACTTTATTAAAACTTTGAGCATCGCCGACCTTCTCCTTAAATTAGTAGCGGTAAATATGAGTGTTTTTATTTCTTGAAAAGATTTGGCGAAAGAGATGAATTCATACCACTTGTAATTTTCGTCATCGGGAATTACGTCTGTGCGCTCTTGCAGATGTTTAAGAGCCCAAACTTCTTTCTCTTCGGCAGTCATCAAATCGTAGTATTTGTATTTATAAAATTCCTTACTAGTTTCAAATTGCGAACCGTTATATTTTTCAAAATACATTTTCTTTACAAATTCGAACATGCTTGGTGTTTTTATTATATCCAGTAAGTCTTTGTTGCTTTGGTAATATTTACTACTCCAAAACTCTTTTTCATTATCTGGGAGAAGAGCCTTTGCAAAGACTTGTGCATCGTTAGAACTACTGTTTTTTACTATTTCGCTTCTTTGTAAAATGTTTAAATACAAAAAGGGTTTGTTTAGAACTTTATCCTTGTATTTTTTTAATATGCTCCGAGACGTATTCACACCAAAAACTTGATTATGATATGGACTTTTGATGTGCTTTTCTAATAGGTAGAGATACTCTTCTTTGTTTGAAGAGTACAGATAAGAAAGATCTGTCATTGGCTTTCCCTGTTTTCCATAAGTATCAGCCAGTGTTAAAGAGCTACCTATAAATTTCCTGAAGAAATTATTTTTTACTTGAAAATAGAGATTGTTGAATTTTAATTCGTCAGTCATGAGGTCATTTTTAAAGGAATCTGATGTGAAAATTAAAAACTTCAAGGCATTGGTCCTCATTTTGACCTTCATACAATACTCATAGAATAATTGTGATCTTGTCTGATCTCTAACATACATACACACTGCGCTGAGCATTTTCTTCTGCATTTTCAGGGACATCTTTGGAAAAATATGGTGGTGTAAATGTTCTGGATTGATCAAGTGAGCATAATCACTACCATATAGCCAGCTACACTTCAGGGCTCGAGAGACATACAGACTGTCTCCGGATTTAAGTTCTTCAAGCATATAATCTACGTCTTTATATTTCGATGCAAGATCTATTTTGAAAATACGGTCAATATCAGAATTCATCGCGCATTTTATATCCTGTAATTCAATCATATTTTCAGCTACTTCCTGAACTTTCAAATTGAGTTCCTTTTGTCTTTCGCAGATATTCTTACCATGTAAGGTTATCATTATGGTATACCTGAAACAAAAAAAATACATTGTGAATTAAGGGCCGTAAAAAGGATATTGTTAACGAGAGTCTGTTAAAAACCCGGCGCCGAAGCGGCTTTTATGATTCGAGCTTGTAATCCAATGACTGCCCGTGATACACACAATGATTTTCATCACATTTGCGAGGAAAAATTTTACATTACAGAAAATGCATGACGTCACACCACCGCGCCGCGCCGTTCTGCTTGCGCTGTCAGCGATTTTGGATGGAAATTCAATTTTTTATGAATCATACATAGGTATATTACTGCAGACAAGAACTGTTTCGTATAGAATTCGAATGGTCATACAGCCAGATTCTGCCAAAAGGTTCAAACAAATGTACAAAAACCGGCCAAGTGCGAGTCGGACTCCCGCACTGAGGGTTCCGTACAAACTGATTACAACGCCATCTAGTGACAGATTTTCGAACTAATGATAAATTTTAATTTTATTTATTAAAAAAAAACTACTTGGTAGATTTTGTTCAAACCAATTTTCGTTGATATTTTTTATGGTAATGTACATCATATATTTTTTTTAGATTTATCACTCTTTTATTTTAGAAGTTAGAGGGGGGGGGGACACAACTTTTTCAACTTTGGAAGCGTCTGTCGCGCAAACTATTCACTTTAGAAAAGTATGATGTTAGAAACCTCAATATCATTTTTAAAGAGCTATCTATAGATACCCCACACGTATGGGTTTGATGTTTTTTTTTTTTAGTTTCAGTTCCATGTACCTATAGAGAACCCTAAAAAATGATTGCATTTTTTTAATTTTTTTGTCACAATCTTAATGCGGTTCACAGAACACATCTACTCACTAAGTTTTATTAGTATAGTTCTCATAGTTTCGGAAAAAAGTGGCTGTGACATACGGACGGACGGACGGACAGACGGACAGACAGACGGACAGACAGACATGACAAATCTATAAGGGTTCCGTTTTTTTGCCATTTGGCTACGGAACCCTAAAAATATTGAAAAAAGCGTTGACATACGTCCAGAGTATTCAATTAATAAGTTTCATAACGTGTACATTAACTATGAACTTTAAAATTGGCCTGTACTTAGATTTTTACTCTTGCAACCTCCTTAGTCTGAAGTGACGTACTACCTATAGTACCTATACTAACTTTTGTAAATGTTAATACCTACTAAAGTCATGCCTCCCTCGGGGGTATAAATATGAACTATCCATAACCTAACTCTAGCGGGTACAATAAATTGTAGTGTAGTCTAACTAAACTACTGTGGCTACGAAATTTGAAGCAGTCTTAGTTTTGTCAGTGTAGCGTCACGTGTGCTCTGTTTACTCTATTTGGGAATGCAGACGCGATGTTCGTAAATTTATTTGGCAGATATTTTTTATCTTATCTCATGTTTATCAGAAATAATAATTCGTTCCTACTTAATATGTTAAGACATGGTTTTCATAATTCAATTATTTTGATTTTAGTAATTGGTGTTATAGCGGCAATAGAAATACGTCTTCTCTGAAATTTTTAATTGCCTAGCTCTTACGGTTCTTTAGATACAGCCTGGTGACAGACGGACAGACGGACACACAGACAGACAGACAATGAAGTCTCAGTATTAGTGTCCCGTTTTCACCCTTTGGTTACGAAATCCTAAAAATATCATGTTGCAGACTATAATTAACAATGCACGGTACCTAACTCAAACAATTAGTGATGGCTAACATTCAATTAACTTAATGGCACGTTAGCAAGATCTTCCAAAATCACTCAATTTACCAGCTTAACCATCAAGTATTAAACTTTTTTGAAATCGGCATAACATACGCAAGTTTTTAAAGTAATAATCTCTTGCACGGTCTAGTATTTTTTTTTCAGGGCAGGTGATCAAATGCCAACTTATTGTTTTGGTTGATCATTTATTATGACAATCAATTGCGTTTCATTCATGTCTCTCGCACGTTTTTAACAAAACAACACTGCTATTATTAAATTTAACTATTTGTGATTATGTAACAGTGAAAAAAATGAGGATAAAGAGCTATCTAAAAAAATTATGGCACTTGAGAGGTGAAAAACGGGCGAAGTTCGAAAAAAATACTAAATTGCCAATATCTCGAAAACCGTCCAACTTTTACTGAGGTCATGTTAGGTTGGTTCGATAGCTCTTGAATCGAACTACCTCCAGTGTCAGGCTTGGTCGCGATTTATGGGACACCCTGTATGAGCAGACAAATGCCAAATATGTAAACTTTTGCAGCTTATTGTCAATGTCATAAGGGTGTACAGACATTTTTGAACCCTCAGTTTTGCTCATATATTAATGAACTAGACTGTACATGTACATGTATGCTGAAACGGTTTTTTGGTCCAACCAAAGTATAATCTGATTGTATCTCGTAAAACAATTATTGTAAAGTTGGAGAATAATTTAATTTGAGTGCTGCAAGTGCACACATGATCAATTTATGTTCAACACGTTCACAGCGAAGCAAGGCATTATATGCCTGGTAGATGACTTTTGCCTGTGCGCGCTCTAAAATCGTGCCCTTTGTTCAGTGCTAGCGCCGTAATTCGAGAAGTACTGTCACCAGCACCAATATCTGATGAAATACTCATACTGATCCGACTCTATTACTGGGCACAGAAGGAAGTATCAGAAATTTTTGTTCATCAGCATTAATATCTGCCACGACGGAGAGCGTAAAAATATATAATACTTACGTCCTTCTGTCTCCAGCAAAAAAATTGTTTCATATATTTATGCAGCTTTATTTCATTAGATATTGGCGCTGGTGACTGTACTACGCGTACGAGAGAAATAGTTATACAGTTGGACCTCGTTAATCCGGTGAGGCAAAAACAGGACCCTTTCCGGATTATCGAGGCGTCCAGATTATAGTATGTTATATTGAATGGCAGTTTCTTAAATAAATCTTTGAACTAAAGCATAAATCAGGATTTTCCGATTTCTTCAGTGTTTTATTACACCGACACTACTTTATGTTAGACTAACAAACTTCAAGATTTCGTCCTCGTTTTTCTTTATGTCGCTTACAGTTGACCTGCTAGAGCTGCTAGAGCTATTTAACTTCCGGGCAACGACAGGATAGCTGCCGCCGCTATCAAATATTTTTATAATCCGCATTTTGTCTTTTAATGTTAGTAATGATAATTTACGTGGCGGCGCCATGATGTCAGCGAGTGCGCTAAATTGACACTGTACGTATACGTACCAAACAACGGCTGGCCGGATTACAGAGATCACCAAACAAGCGGGAGTCCGGATTACCGATGCTCTACACTGTACATCTATGGTCCATTTTTGAAAGCTTATGACGATTTTACGATTATAATTTTAAACAATAAAAAACAGACTTCAAATCTGTGATATACTGAAAGCATTTGTTTAATGAGCGTGACCTTCCAAAACCGACAGGCCTGTCTAAAGGGTGAGTACTATTAAATTGTCGCCAACATTTTCCGTAGTTTTTTTTTCGGGCTCGCAACCTCTTTGATAAAACTTTTTATATTTCAAATTTAGAACGTTTTTGCGTGTTTTAGCGTTGAAGTTCACATTCATTTGTTTTTATCTGTCAAGAAGTCGTCAAATGAAAAAGTGTTCGTGAATTAATTATGCGAGAATTTTCAATAAATCCCAATATGTCGACTTTGGATCTAGCGAAATTGTGCAATACAAGTCGTAGAACAGTGCAAAGGACCTTAAAAAACTAAAAAAAGATGGAACTGTAGAAAGAAAGCAGCGAGAAGGCCATTCTACAAGGAAACGGAACAAAATATTGGATTCAAAGGTGTGTAAACTGTTTGATCAGAATCCGGCAATCTCTTCTCGAGATGTGTCTAAAAAAGTTGGTACTTGTCAAAGTAATGTACAAAAAATTAAATAAACGTATGGTATTTGTACTTACAAGAAGCAAAAAGCCCCAAAAAGAACTGTAGAACAGTATAATCGAGCAATTAGACGGTCTAGATTTTTGTACACCTTGTTGGTTCAAAACACAGGTTGCCTAATTATTGATGACGAAACATATGTGAAAGCTGATTTCAAATCAATACCTGGAAACCAGTACTTTTATTCTCGCAATGTCTCGGGTCTACATGAATCTGAAAAAGTGATTCCAGTAGAAAAATTCGCCAAGAAGTTCCTCGTGTGGCAAGCGATATGCCAATGCGGCATGAGAAGTTCGCCTTTTGTAACCACTGGCACAATAAACACGGATATTTATATATCCGAATGCTTAAAGAAACGATTATTGCCACTTGTAAAAAAACACACTTTATCGACATTGTTCTGGCCAGATTTGGCAAATTGTCACTATTCGTCACGAGCTTTGGAGTGGTACAATGAGAATTATGTCAATGTAGTGCCGAAGATTATGAATCCGCCAAATTGCCCAGAACTACGGCCGATAGAAAAATACTGGGCTAATATTAAAACGAAGTTGCGGAAAACATGCCAACCAGCCACATCATTGCCCGATTTTAAGAAAAAATGGATAAAATGTACAAAGCTGATCACAAATGAATCCGTGCAAAATTCTATGAGTCGCGTCAAGAGCAAAGTCCGAGAATTCTCTCGCCGTGCTCTGGAGAAACCTTAATTGTGTTAGCCGATCTATTTTATACGTTAAACTATCCTATAATAAAAAAAAATAGTTACTATAACATTATTTCATTTTTTAAGACTTCATTCAAATGGCGACAATTTAATAGTACTCACCCTTTAATTACTGAAATTATAATTTCCAGTCTGCAGGTGCATTCAGTATTGCAAGAATTATATCCTTTTTAACATATACCCAGGGCCCATACATAATTTAGACGAATGAAAAAATTAGATGCATCTCGTTTTGGCATACGGAACTTTGTACTGTGAAAAAAGAAAAAAAAGCATAGACAGTCACGGCCGTCTTAAACGTCAGCGTGTCAAATTCAGTGTCATCGTGGTAGCCAGCTGGATACCAAATCTGATATCAGTTTTTCTCTGTTTGTATGCGTTTTGTGTAAGTTTCAAGAGTGAAATATAATTGATTTAATAGCACAGAAACCAAGGCTTGCGTGGCTATTGATTGCAAGAGTAAAATGAGTGTATTAACACGAATTGACCACAGGATATCTTTCCATCGGTAAGTTATCGACTATCATTTTGAACTTGATATGTAATATTGACATTGTATGACCTGTCCTGAATAAATAAACTGAAAATTCTGACTATTTTAACGCCATAAGGTTCTCCTAAGGCCAAACATTTGTAAAATAATGAACATCAAACATCTCGAGTAGGGAGTTATGACAGTTCATCTACTTAAAATTTGATGATAGAGCTGTGGTTAAAATTTATCGATATTGTACATCAGGTTTTTTTTACTTGTATTAAATTGAATATTTGGTTTAATAAAATTATCCTACAGATTCAGAAAAACACTATATAATAGCAAAATCCATTACTAAATTGTAATATAGCTAATGTAATGCTAATTGTTAATGTGTATTGTTCTCAGATTTAAGAAACAAGTGGATGCAGAATGTCAACCGGTAAAAATAGACTCCTTCGCCATACTCTTGATTGTGTTCTTTGCATTTCAGTTAATCTTGATATCAGAAAGGTTTTGAAACGATAATCCTGCACAGTGATGCAATTCCTACAGTATTCACACATGTACCTACAAGCTTAAACCTAGTAAAACCACGTGAAATAATCATAATTGTTGTTTTATTTTCCCCGTTATGTCTCCCGTTATGCTCGTACCGTACATAAATACACAATAATAATAAGTTATATGCGGAATGTAAAGGCTCATTATGCTTCTATTTTACAACAACTAACCACTAATTCTTACTTTACTTGCTACAATTTTTATATAATATGTATATTTTTTATAATATGTATACAGTAAATTATAATACGAAGAGGATAAACATTTTTTTAAAGTACGTATTATCGATGTTACGGTGACACAACTCTAGTATCTATCTACACCTATCTATAAATTCATATAATAAACATGCCTCATTTCGTCCGTCATTATATTCCATCCATACTTTATACTTCATCCTTGCATATACCAGGGTGGATCAAAAAGTACCTAACCCGTGTTTGATGACAGGTGGCATTACTTAGAAAATTTGGCATTACCGTCGTGTAGTATTGACCTTTTAAAATAAAAAAATGAAAACTGTTAATTGTCTATGGTTAAATTTTTTTTCTGGCGGCAAAATTTATAAGACTTGTTTTGTTTTTCGTACGAAACGGAAATAGAGCATTATCGTTCCGTGATTCGCTTCTTATTTTTGGATGGAAAAACATGCGAAGAAATAAAAGTTAAGTTAGATGCTGTCTACGAAGGTCTTTCGCCGTCTATGAGTACCGTGAGATATTGGTTTAATGAATTTAAATGAGGTCGTACATCTGTTTCGGCGTAAGGGTCTCACCAAACCAGTCGACGCCTTTTCAGCAAAATGCGGGTAGAAAAAGCTTTATGTCAACGCAATAAGGGCGAACAAGACGTGAATTGGCTCGGCCATTCTCGGTCGAACGAGGCGAGCCGATTGACGTCTTGTTCGCTCTTATTGCGTTGACATAACGCTTTTACTACCCGCATTTTGCCGAAAAGGCGTCGACTAATGTGGGGAGACCCTAAGACTTTGTAGGGTAACGGCACCAGTTATGGACGGTTTAAGCTGACAAGCACCAGTGATGGACACTTCATTCATAATTTAAAGTCCATAGAGTTGTGAAGCAATTGACTTTTCCTCAGTGGGTAGTAAATAAGAGTCATTGTCCATTACTGGTTCTTTGTCCATTACCGGTGACTTTACCTATGTATGTATTTCGTTTCGCTATCTTTAGTATTTTGTCACTGTTATCGTTATCGCTGTTACAATTTCATACGAGAGCTTAAATATGACGTTAAATGGAAAAGGTACTTAAGTGTATACATACAACATATTTGAAGCTGACTGTACCTACGTTGGTCTGAACGCAGAAGTTTAAACATTATTCTCGCAATTATTACTAAAGTAAAAGAAAAAAAAACTGAATAACAACATTTATTCACAATCACCTTTTGACGTAGTTACATATCACTAATAATAGTCACATTATAC
This sequence comes from Adoxophyes honmai, assembly GCA_005406045.1. NCBI lineage: Eukaryota > Metazoa > Arthropoda > Insecta > Lepidoptera > Tortricidae > Adoxophyes > Adoxophyes honmai. The sequence goes on from BHDV01000767.1 coordinate 28,391, forward strand.
ATATGTATAGGTATGCGTTGTCCCCTCGAGTTGTCCACGGTACAGAAGTACAGTCGAGTTCATAAATATATGAGCAGACAAATGCCAAATATGTAAACTTTTGCACCTTATTGTCAATGTCATAAGGGTGTACAGATATTTTTGAACCCTCAGTTTTGCTCATATATTAATGAACTCGACTGTACCCATCACTGCCCATTGTTGCAGCGTTGAAAAGGGCAGGGCAGATTTCACTTCAACCAAACAAGAATAAAATTTTGACAGTCTTAACTCGAGAGTACCGAAATCAATGTGTCATATGAAATTGGCGGGTAAAAAGTGCCGTATTCCAAGACTAAACATCTCGTTTGGTTAAAGTAGGTAGTACAAAGTCATTTTTGTCAGTTGGGTTTGGTAGCATTAGATATACATACATAACAAAATCGATGTCGATAGTATCGATACTACACTTATGCAAAAATCTTAAAATTTCAATTATTACAACAAAAACTTTCTCACGCTCAAATCCCGATAAATGAATTTATTACTTAAAAGCGCGTTCAATTGGTCGTTGTTTTGTTCCTTGATTTTCTTAAGAACTTCTAAATATTCGTTTCTGATTACTTCATTAGGATTTTCTGGTAATATCTTCAGTGCAAGAACGTAGGCTTCAAAAACCTCCGTTAAAGTAAGTCCATACGCAACAAAAATATGTACGTCCACGTAGTCTAATGATTCGTCTCTGTTACTATCAAGATGATTTATATGATTGGATATTTTGTCAAATATTTGGTCAAAAAAGTAAACGTAATAAAGTTTATTATCCTTTAACTCCTTAATAAACAAACCCAGTTCTTGGCCAAATTTTACATTGATTTCTTTACCACTTAAAGCATTTCCGTTGATAACCTTCCTCATTATAATGTCTAACTTCCAATCCCAGGAAAAAGAATAAATTTGTGGAATACCAAATTTGTTTTCAAAAGTTGCAAGGATATATTCGAAAATGTTAATTAATCCCAAATATTTAACGCTAAAATATGACGAATGTTGAAGAATCATATCTAAAATTTTTTTGAAAAATGCTTGGAAAATCAGGTATTGCGTATTGTGATCTTCATTCCAATGTTCTAAACATTTATTGGTTACAGTTTTGACTAATTTCATACATTTTTCTTGTTTGGTTTCATTCGGAAGGTCAACGATATACCCAGCCGTAAGTTCCCACTTCGCCGAGTTCAGTTCGCCAATATAATAGTTTTCTTCAGGACAAAGTTTCTGTTCAAATAGTATCTTCTGAACATGTTCGTTGATAATGTTTGCAAGAAACTCCTCATCCATTAGAGACATGTTAATTTCTAAAGACTTAATAACCTCCGTTTTACGTTGATGTTTTGAATTATTCTCTGGCAATGCCTCGACCACTTTCCAGGCGGTTTGTAAATACAATCCCCTGAATTTTTCCGGAATACGATTATCAGTGAAACACGCAAAGACCTCAACAACGTCATCTTGATGTATTGTCTGCGTAAGTTCTAGCAACAGCTCAAAGAAAACTTCTTGAGATTTCCCTTCTTCCTTTTCTATTTTATCACGGAGTAACAAATAAAGAATCTGCCGTAACGAAACGTTTTTTGTTTTCTGCCAAACGTTTGAAACGAGATTTTTCAGTTCGAATGCTTCGCAATTCTGGAATGCCAGGCGTATGCCCCGTTTTTGAATGGACAAGGGATTGTCGAGTAGTATCTTAATAAAGTCGGCGCGCTGAGCTGGAGCCAGGTTCGCTTGGTACATGTTAAATATATTATCGCAGTGCTGTACGTAGTCTCCCTGTAAGTACAAAGCTGTTTTGGACAATGAGACGGGGGGTCGAGAATATCCATGAAATTTACAAATTGCTTGTTGAGTGTACAGGACGTAGTGTCCTATTTTGTCATGTTCTATTTTCGGATTTGCAGGTGCGAACTTATCCATTAATTCTGATTTTAGTTTCTCGTCCCTCATACGAAAAATAGCAAATACTATCGAATATATAACTCGATATTCGGCAGCAGCGTTGTCGGGCAGAGACTCATATAAAGCATTTTTGTAAAATTCTAAAAATTGTATTGCGATGTCGTTTGAAAAATACAATGCAATTTTTCTTAATACTAAATGGATCCTAAATTTGCGGAAATCATTCATTTTATCTTTTATTAAAGGCAACTTTTCCACGACAAGCGAAGCATCTTCTTTCAAACATCTCATCAAGTAACCTTCCGTGATTTCTAGCGTCTTCTTAATTTTGTTTTTTTCATAACTAATCACATGTTCAAAATTTTCCAGGTCCATCTTCATGTAATTGATAACTATTTCTGGATATGGTTCTTCTTTATCAAACGCTACTCTTAACGATTCAAACTTCCATAAAAGTGGGTGTAGCACGTCTCGTAAAGCACTATCATATTTCTGTGACTCAAATGTTGATATAATTTTAAGCAGATGTTCAGTCATATAGATGTATACTTTGTCCTTTTTCTCGTCAGTCAACTTTATTAAATATTTGTTTATAAAACGAACACACCAATCTTTTCTGAAGTATGTCAGCATGCCATCAGAAAGTGTTTTGTTATTTAGAATGTGATATACCATTGACGCTGTAAGTAAATCGTCGTAACCAGAGTATTTTAAAGGATTGTAAATATCTAGACTGTGCAATATTAAATCGAATGCGCACCAACACGAGTCGTCAAATTCTAACACCTCGTGATATTCCATGATTTTCATTACAAAGTCTGTTTTCTTATATCTTGTTTCATTCACGTGTCTTTTGTAATAATAGTCCAATAGTTCTTTCATGTCCTTTTGAGTTTTAGCAGACTTAACTAAAACTTTTAACATAGCCGACCTTTTTTCTAGACAGGTAGTGACGTATATTAGTTTCTTGATCTCTTTGAAAGACCTTGCAAACGTAATATATTCATACCACTTGTAACTATCATCTTCTGGAAGTACACCTAGTTGCTTTTCGAGATGCATCAATGCCCAAGCATCTCTCTGTTCAGAAGTCATAAATTGGTAGTACTTGCTCCAATAGAACTCTTTAGTCATTTCAAATTCTTCAGTTTTGTATTTATTAATATACATACCTTTTAAGTATTCGTACATATTTTCCGTTTTAATTAAGTCTAGTATTTCTTTGTGTTCCCAGTAATAATTATGACTCCAAAAAAGACCACTATGGTCGGGAAGCAGAGCCTCAGCGTAGACTTGCGCGTCCTCGGAAGTGCTGTTTTTGAGTAACTCATTCATATTTAGAACCGCCATGTACAACAGTGGTTTTCTAAGGATTCTGTCTTTATATTTCTTTGATATACTACGTGACATTTTTACTCCATATTTTTTCCACCTTATAGGAGTTCCATAATGTTTCTCTAAAAGATCCAGATACTTCTCCTCGTCCAAAGAATACAAATACGAGAGATCCGTAATAGGCTTCCCTCGGCCTCCATATGTATCAGCCAAAGTGAAGGAGTTACCAATAAACTTTTTGAAGTATTGACAGTTGACTTGACCATACAAATCGTTAAATTTTGAATCATCCTTCATGAGTTCATTTTTAAAGGATTCCGACGTGAATAGTAAAAACTTAAGAGATTGGCTCAAATTTTTTGTGTTCAAGCAATAATCATAAAATAGTTGAACCCTCTTTTCGTCCCTCATGTAATTATATATCATACTGAGTGTTTTGGTTTTCATTTTTAAAGACATTTTAGGGAAAACGTTGTTATGCAAGTAGTCTGGATTGACCAAGTGAGCGTAATTATTGTCATACAGCCACTCACATTTTAGCACTTTCGTGATATACAAACTATCTCCAGATTTTAACTCTTCGAAAAGATAATCGACATTTTTGTATCGCGAAGCTAGATCTATTTTAAAGATTCTATCAATATCAGAATCAGCAGCGCACTTCACTTCTTTGAGGTCAATTTTATTCTTAGCTGCTTCAATGATTTTCAAATTGTAGTCCTTCAGCCTCTCGCCGAGATTCTTACCGTTCAGGTTTACCATTTTTTACCTGGAAAATACAAACAATCACAAAAAAAACAGTTGTTCTATGGTCCATTCAGGATAACATTAGACTTTTAACGGTCAATTACACACACATTTTTAAGTCTTCGCAAGGCATCACCGCAAATGGTGAAACCACTGGTATTGAGAACATTATAACAAACAGTGATAAGTGTTATTGCAATAATGATTTCCTGTTTTACCTCTGGACATCTGAGAAAAAAAAATGTAGGTTAAAAGTCTAATGTTATCCTGAATGTACCTTGTATTTAACGCTAAGGCCGCCTGTTGTCTTCGTTTTATTATGTCTTAGGTGTTTCATAAATCAAACTTTGAACTTGTACTTGTTTACCTATATTAGGTTAGGTACTTACTACACAGTTTGTTTCAGAAAACACTGTCTAAAATCTTGCCAAGTTTAACGCCGAATAACGTATCAAGGACATAACACAGGTACATAGGAAAGCACATACAACATCAGAAAGACATGAACCTCTATTACACCGGCAGTAGTCTAAAGTTTAGTGTTAAAATTACTCAGTGCCAAAGCGTTAAACTCGAAGTGACGTATGCGGAAAAACGTAGGTACAGTCAAAACCGGGATTATTGAGCCACTTGCCACTGTTCTCAATTTAGGCGTGTAATCAAAGTCCGATGTGACTGACAGATGATGTTAGCTATTGGATTAGTATTAGCAGGGGTCGGATTTTTCATCGCATGATCCGAGGCAAGAAAACTATGGAGTCAATATTAAAATTAAATTATTATTTAAACC
>BHDV01000767.1:36222-54337 GCA_005406045.1 Adoxophyes honmai
AATCTTTACATTTTACAATAATTTAGGTATGAAAAAATCATTTACTTTCATAATTTAATTGTATAGCGTAACGATTTTCATTTTTAGACTGTGTGTTTCAACAAAAAGACATGTCAAGATTGTTTATATTGTTTTAACTACCTAAACCGATAAAGTATAAACTACACTGTATTCCCAAATGAGACAGGTAGATTTGATTGACAGAGAAAAAACTTTAGATAGGGTTTTCAGACGCGTATACCGGACCATTGATTAAAATATTTACGGACAATAACATGACACTTTTATACATATTTTTTTAGCTGATTTTGACAGCTAAAGTCTCCAATAGAGAGATCTCTCTCCAGGCAGATGTTACGCCTGGGGGACCGAAGTCCACAGAGAGGAAGTCGGAAGTTGACTTTATGCAAATGACCATCGAAACTTTACATACATATTCTCACGCCTGTATTCCCAAGAGGGGTAGGCAGAGCACGTGACTTCAAAAATCCAGTGCCACGTTTAGCAATTTCAGGGTAACCAGATGGTTAAACGTGATATTGCAGTGACAGGTTGCTAGCCCATCGCCCACAATACACTAACCCTTTCCCAGAGTCGACTCTTACGACACCCACGGGAAGAAAGGGGGAGGTGCTATTCTAACCCGGCACCACACGGGATCGAAACTTCGCTAGCGCGATATAGAAACTTTGATAGTTGCTGGCGTTTGTGGAAGAAGTTCTACTACTGGGCGATAGGTGGCGGTAGGGGCTTTATGGGAGGCATACACGTAACAGTAGGTATACTTGCGCAAGCCTGGACTTGCACAAATAGACGTATTTCAGAAAAGTAGAAAATTTGCGCAATTATCTTCCAACACACGTAACAGTATACTTGCGCAAGTCCAGGCTTGCGCAAGTATACTGTTACGTGTATGCCTCCCATTAGGGTCGACGAACTCACCAAACTCACTCAACGACTCCGGTATGTCTCACCAGGTGATCCATCGCTTACAACGTTCGGAAGACATCGTTATGTCATTACCTGAAAACAAAAGAAGTATAAAGAGTTAACTGTAAACATAGAGGACAGACCAACTAGAGAAACATTGATGGCCACCCAGTTCCGCAAACCGTCAGTTTATTTCAACTTACAAACTGTCACAGAAACTGTAAAGAGCCAATACCCATAGAGGAAAAAGCCACTGCGTTGCGCGCGATCTTGGGCCGGCCAATAAGAGCACAGCGAACGCCGCCATGCTTTGGCGGAATCGTCTTCGAACAAATTCAATGACATTAGTACTCTATAGGTTCTGTCCTCTATGTTTGTAAAACATCAACAACCTCGCAAGGTTAGGAAGCTAACAAAAATAACAACATTTTTTCTACATTTTACTACATTACATACATACAATCACGCCTATGCTCCCAATTGGGGTATGCAGAGCACACGAAACGTGACATAATTAGCCAAAACTATGATTCTGACTATTTCACGCTTTGCAGCCACTTCTAGCATATTGGCGGCTGATGTACCTCGTCCATCGCCACCGCGTCACCAGGGACGATCGCACACGCTCTCAGATAATTCCTAATTGAATACCATTGTACTCATAATTAGCGATAATTGTCCCGACGTCCGTTTCGCGGAAAATTAAATTCGCCATCAGCCTTATAAGTTTAGACGACGTGATTTGATTTGCCGAGCAAAAAGCCAAGTCATTTAATTTTGAGGGCTATCTTAACTTAATTGGAGCCACTATTCATCAGTTTTTAATTACTTCCTACTAATTTATAGGTACAGGGTGTGCGGTTGGACCAATTGAATTTTGACCTGCAGCAGAACGTAGTTTGTCTGTTTTAATTCCGAAGATTGGAGTGACAGTTCACACTTCACAGTGGATATACAATAAAATCCGTTTATTAACTAACCGCTTTATGACTTATTACCCAACGAAGTTTAGCTTTCTTGTAAAAAAGTGTTTTTAGGGTTCCGTAGCCAAATGGCAAAAAAACGGAACCCTTATAGATTCGTCATGTCTGTCTGTCTGTCTGTCTGTCCGTCCGTCCGTCCGTCCGGATGTCACAGCCACTTTTTTCCGAAGCTATGAGAACTAAGTATACTAATAAAACTTGGTGAGTAGATGTGTTTTGTGAACCGCATTAAGATTGTGACACAAAATTTAAAAAAAGCAATATTTTTTTAGGGTTCCCCATACATGGAACTGAAACTTAAAAAAAAAAATTTCATCAAACCCATACGTGTGGGGTATCTATGGATAGTTCTTCAAAAATGATATTGAGGTTTCTAACATCATACTTTTCTAAAGTGAATAGTTTGCGCGACAGACGCTTCCAAAGTTGAAAAAGTTGTGTCCCCCCCCTCTAACTTCTAAAATAAAAGAGTGATAAATCTAAAAAAAATACATGATGTACATTACCATAAAAACTATCAACGAAAATTGGTTTGAACAAAATCTACCAAGTAGTTTTTTTTTATTAAATAAAGTTAAAATTTATCATTAGTTCGAAAATCTGTCACTAGATGGCGTTGTAATCGGTTTGTGCGGGAGTCCGACTCGCACTTGGCCGGTTTTTTGCTTATTTTTGGTACAGAGCCGTTCGACCGAGACTCCGAATCGCACTTGGCCGGTTTTTTTAATTTTCAGGATATTTTGCACTAATGTCGTACATGTGCGTCTAGTGTGATGAAGTCGGTCAAGGAACGCGTCGATTTCGTTCGCTTATGAACGCTAAGAATTACATGGAAACTGTGTCGACCGCGGCAGTTGTGCAAACGTGCCGCTTGGAGGCGCTGTTTCCGTTTAGTTCTAGTTGCCAACGAAATCAAGCATCAACGCGGTTTCTAAATATTTTTCCAAAGTACAAAAACAGCAGAATACTTTTCTCACCTACAGTCGTGGGAATGCTGAAGGTCAATATATATATATTTATTATATAATAAAAAAACTGGTTGCCTGTAAAGTCGGTATACGGGCGAAAGTTTTACGTGACAACGACTTTGAGTGGTAAAATAATTTTAAAGTGAATATTCATTCGTATAGTAGGAAGAAGGAATATTCGGCCCAGAATACCTTTTTTTACCATTCCGAGTCGAGACCTTAGTTCCTTGGGGTTCCAGCGCCACCAACTTAATGAAAGAGCTCTCCAAGCGGCTGGTTGATGCAACCGGAGGCCGAAGAGCTGGCAGCCACCTCGCTCAACGCATCAGCATTGCGATACAGCGAGGAAACGAAACCATACCTCGGGGGTGCATAGATTAGATGTTTAGAGACGATGTTTTAAACGTAATTGAAGCCATTACTCAACTATTTCTTTTGCCAAGGTAGGGAAGAACAAATTACAAAACCGTAAAACAGAAGATTTAAGTTTATTTTTTAAGTTAGTTGTTTATAATTTTAATTGTTTTTGTTTTGTACATATTTTTCTAAATACAATTGTGAAGCTATCCAAATTGAATTTTATTTCAGACATATATCTATTAGTAACAACATCATAAGGGACGGGTCTACCCTTACATATATTAAACGTTTAATTTAATAAATAAATTACTACAGCATATTCAAACGTGTCGTCGCAATTTAGAGGTATATTTTTATACTTTTTCTTTTAATTAAATCATTTAAGCTCGTATACCAATTATTTTAAATTAATTTCAACGCCATCTAGCGGCAAACCCGTGAACTCACACAACCCAGGCTGGCCTAGGCTACCTTATGTCCTATACGATTTGACATCTTAACTTAAAGACTTACCGTACGTCATAAGAAAATACTGATGGAATGCTTCCATTTTTCAAAAGTTTTTTTTAATTTTATTTAATTTTATTTTTAATGAATTACTACAGTATATTCATTCAATATTTTAATATAATTAACATATTTTATAGCACTTAATGCACTAAAAAATAAAATACAAAAAGAACTCTTTCGAACCGGATTTGAACTAGCGAACTATGGGTTCAGAGGCGACCGCTATACCAACTGAGCTATCGAAGGCTTAGAAATGAAGTTGAAATTCTGATAAACTTTCTGCAACGTAATTGGTTTGCTGGGAATGGGACGCATAAAATAGTATGACGTCATCGTAACGTTACCGAACGTTACACTTTTTCATAAGGGACTCCCAGCTCAACCTAATTTAAGACGTTGTCACGTCAATAAGTAATACAACCTTATACGTCTTACTGCTGGGCGCATATTTTGTCTCCTCTCAGTATGAGAGTACCTACTTACTTGGGCTATACATATTATAGTTTTCCCACTCCTACGAGGGTCCAATGCCATCACACACATAACGTTGAATGCCCTTTTTGCACGTTTCCTCACGATATTTTCCTTTACCGAATAGCTGGCGGAAAAATCTAATTCGATGTGGCACTTAAAAAAATATTCGAACCTACGACCCTCTACTTGAGAGGCCACAGGTCAAACTGTAAGGCTAATTTAATTTTTAGGGTTCCGTACTATGAGGGGTAAAAACGGGACCCTATTTACATTACTGGGACTTCACTGTGCGTCCGTCCGTCCGTTTGTTACCAGACTGTATCTTACGAACCGAACGTATATTCTAAACAGTTGAAATTTTCACAGTTTAAACTACGTATGTATTTGTATTGCCGCTATTACAACAAATACTAAAAAGAAAAGAAAATACCTAATTATTTACGGGGGGCTCTCAAACAACAATCGTGATTATTTTTCGTGTTTTTGGATCGATATGAATAATGGTAACAGGTAGATACTAGAAATATTAACAGAAAATTTTAGTTATATTTCTACTCCAATAAACGTAACTAATAAACATAAAAATAAAATAGGTATTTTTTATCGTGCTTTTTTGCAGAATTTGGTACAGAACCCTTCGAGCGCGAGTCCAACTCGTACTTGGCTATTTTTTTTTCAAAAATGTAAGTAGACACTTAGTGCTTATATCTAGTACTGAAGCGTTCGATCTAGGTCACTGTGGTATCTAGCATAGCTGGGTAATGTCATCTTACACGAAATTAGGTCACCTAGATTTAACGACAACACAATTTTATTTTTTAAATTTAATCTACGCTTTAAAAAAAGAAGAATATTTTAAACACTTTTTAAATTATTCGGTGGCATAATGTTCCAATTTATCGACTACTTTCTTTTAAAAACAAATTATGTCATGTCTTTTTTTTTAATTATAAAGCCAAAGGACAGCGGTCGAGGTCACTGATTTTTTTTAATTGAACTGACACCGTCTTAAAATAGGTTAATTCCAAAAATAGTACAAATCAATGACGCGGAATAATATTACCCAACACGGTGATCATTTTAAAGCATAATTAGGAAACCAAACTGTCCTTTTCAGGGGACAAAATTGAGAATCTTTAAAAGAAAATCATTAACTTACGCGATTAGGTCCTGTACCGAAAATCGGTATGTGCACATTGTCTCTTCGCTTTTCACGACTTTGGTTGTCACGGCACTATTATTTGGTTGTCGGTTGTCGTTTTTGGTGGTATTTTGGTTGTTGGTTGTGGGTTTTGGTCGGACGGCACTGGTGCCAGAAGATCACACCCCGATTGTAGGGATGTTGTGCTGTGGGTTAGGGAAAGGAGTGGAGTAGCGATGTGGAAGAAGTTTATTTTTATTTCAACTTGTTTTTATTTGGGGAATAACTTGCGAAACATCATTTTGTATTGTTTCTAATTTATCCAGGTACTCAAGTGCTTTTTTTTATTCAATTCTTTTTGATTGATAATTTTTGTTTTTTTCAAAACAACAAGGAAAAGAGAAGAAGAAATGTAACACTTAGAACTAGCTTAATAATTAATAAAATTAATAATAAATGTTAATTGTATTTGTAGAAATTTATTTTTTTAGAAGAAACGCTTTAATTTCTAGAGAAAATGATTATGTCAAGTAAGCACGGCTTCTGTAACGTAGAAAAAATAAGATAAACCGATACAAAATTTAACAAAAAAATGTTATCGACAGTTGTAAGTTAAGTGGTTTCGTACTTACTAATGTATATCTTGCCTATGCCTACACGCTTAGGGAATACAGCTGTGATGAAATCCACCTATGTGCACGTTATTCATCACTTAGGAAGGTCATTATTGTTTATTCCTCCTAAGTATTCACAATTAAACCTTGTTCATCCAAAAAAAAATCCTTTGTTATTTTAATTTGGAAAAAAAATCTTGTTTTATCTACTTACAATTAAAATCTCAATCGATTACGTCTCGACTCACTTAAAAGTGTAACAAAGACAGTTTTTATTCGATTTCTTTCACACATTTTGCATTACACAAAACGGATACAAAACTATGGAATGAAAAAAATAACGATTTCTAATCTGAAACCAGAACACTTTTTTCAATACCCTCATGCAAGTATTCACAAACTACGTCAATCAAATGAAAATTCCTTAAATATTTTGTTCACAGTCTCCATTACCGTCGCTGTTCGTCCCAGCCTCCCATCTCCCTCGCTCGGACCGCGCGCATGCGTGAAGCGTCCTCGCCTCATTTATTGGAAGACGCACGCGGGTATTTTGATTATATTTTAAAAACATTAAAAAAAAAGTTAATCTATTTCTTTGGGAGTTTAGGTGCTAGTACCATAAGGCGCTGGCATGTCGATACGTTATGCGACGTATGTCAAATTAAAAAAAATGTTTTTTTTTTCTTTGGTTTTTATGTACTTAGGTGCATGCTAGGGTTAACGTATCGAAATAAAAAAGTGACAAAAAGTACAAAGTTGAAAAGTCCTTTTCTCGTTTCAACTTCATAGTGATACATTTACACTTAGACGATAACTACCGCGATGAAACTAGTTTTCACAACAAAAAAAATGCATGGAAAGTATAAGTAGTATTATATAACCCTCTACTTATTTGAAAGTTAAGATGACGACTACACGTTAACTGAATATTGTAATTTAGTAAAATTTCGGTCATTAAAAGTATTATTTCTGAATTAAGTTCTAAAATAAACGTATGTAGTTATTAATTTTTTTTTAAATTCCTATTTTTGCTTTTTATACTATCAGCGCCATCTGTGAGTTTTCTACAGCAACGAAATGTGTTACTCCACAGAATAGGTAACGCTGTGGTTTCGCGCGCTTACGTACTAACAGTTTACCAACGTAACTACAGATGTCGCTATCAGTCTTCAAAAATACAAACTTAAACCCCCGGATTAAACCAATCACTATTTAATTGGAATTTAATCTGCTTAATTTTTTTTTTTCATAACGTACTCCAAAATAAATGCTACAAAATTCATTGAACACATTAAATACTAAAATAAAAGGCGGAGATAATAGACGAACTTAAATATCGCTTTAGAGCTATCTCTGCTATGCGTTTCAATAATGTTATAGTAGGTAATTGTCTACCCTAGACACTTAACGTTATGTTATGAAGGAGGATTATGCGAATAAAAAAAAACTTCCTCGTTGTTCGCGTCTTGTTCGCGTCGCATCGACGGGTTTTTTTCGTACTAAAGTACCTAATCGACAACTCAAAAAAAATCTGTAAAATACATGCAAGATTAAATTTCGAGCACTATAGTATTCTGTCGTTTCATCTGAGGTTAAATAAGTAAATTTTAATACCATGACACGAGTAAAAATTATTTAAAATCTATTAAACCGTCTCCATCTTTGAAACTACGCAACATTTCGTAATATTTAAAAGATTTTTTCTCTAAACTTACATTGTGTCTGTTTGAATGAGAAAAGCAAGAGCATCGCCAGTACATTTCTAATAAGCATTTTATTACCCCAAATCTTTTCAATCTGTACGCATTTACAACGCAACATTTTCTCCTACCTAACTACCCGAACACACATCAACAGACATTTATTTCCTACTAAAAAAATAAAACTAGCCCGCTGTCTATTCGAAACATTAAAAATCGATTCGCTTCCCGAAAACGATTCCAAATAAAAACGTCCCGACGCTTTCAGCGTAACAAATTCACAGAAAATTATGGGCGGCATCAATTTCAATCCAAACACTAATAAATTGGCGTCTCTCAACGACATTAGAAGAGCAGAGACAGTTTATTAATAGAAGACATATTTTGTAAATCTCGAGTCGGATTCATCCCTCGGCTGAAAGCAGTGTAGTCTTTGCCGCGAAGCGCGGCGCTCGAAAAAAAAAAATCGCGCGGGAAACTTTGACAGCTCGCCGATTGAGCTTTGAAACGATTTTGAAATGAGTTACGGTGTTTACGATGGTTTTAACAATAATTATCAGGATTTTTATTACAAGGATAAGGTGATTGATAAAGAGTGCTGTGTGAAGGATGAGGAGAAAAAAGACAGTCAAGATGGTGAATCTGAGGAGCATGTTCAACATGTTTTAGGGCCTAGTAGAAGGTGTTTGGCGTGGGCTTGTAAGGCTTGTAAAAGAAAAACAGCCGCTGTTGATCGACGGAAAGCGGCTACGTTGCGAGAAAGGCGGCGGTTAAGAAAAGTAAGTTTTTCGGGCGACTACATTTTTCTGCGCCTTTACGACTAGTCACACTCACAGGCAAGCTAACTGCATGGGCACTTCGTCAAAATTAGACGGTAGGGTGTTCAAATAAAACATAAAGCTTCCAAATAAATAATGTTTCGTTCGGCTAAAGAATTATCTAGGTACTTATAGGTAACTAAAAAAAGAAAACATTAACATTGTAGAGTGAGAAAGAGTCCTAAAAATCTAATTTCTACGTCGTTTAATTGTACTTATATTTTATTCCGTAGGTACCTAACCAATACGACTAATTATGACTTTATGAATATGACTTATTTTCAATGGTTTACTTTGAAAGGTAAGAAAATAACGTAAAGTCCCAACAGATGAACAAATTGGCCAAGTGCGAGTCGGACTCGGGCACAAAGGGTACCATCGACTAGATAAACTATCTGTAACCATTTATTCATATCGAGCAAAAATAGGCGAAAAATGACGTTTTGTTTTATTTTGTATTTTACCCCCTTTAAAATACTTATTCATAATATTTTAATGTTGTTTTTCATTGATAAGGTAAACATACAACTGAGTATTTTGTGAATATTTCAAGTGCGCAGTGACTCCCTACTCCCTGTTCCTGTTACCATTATTAATATCGAGCCGAAAAGCACAAAAAATCGCGTTTATGGGAGTTCCTTTTAAATAATAATATTTTTTTATTTTTAGTATTAAATAGCAGTAACTGAAATATATAATTTGTGAAAATTTTAACTACCTATCGAGCTACGCGTTCTTGAGATACAACCTGTACCTAGGCTTAGCACAGGAAAAAGCGCGAGACAACACAAGCCGATAGACCACCCAGGGGCGTAGCTACCGCCGTATCTACCGTATCAATTATACGGGGCCCGGGGCCCTTAACACTTTGGGGCCCAAAGTGTTAGGGGCAAAAAAAGAAAAAAAACATCTCTAGTTAGTAAAGTGACAGGTATAGTCTTTTTCGCGCCCTGTCGTGCTAAGCTGGCTGGTAACAACACACGAAACGTTATATTGCCAAAATCAGGACTATTTCACATTTAGTAGCCACTTTCAGCATAATTTTAGTTTTAAAACCAGTTAGAAGACCATAATAGTGACAGGTTAAGCATACTTAAATCTATCTTAGTTCTTACGACACTTCGGCAAAAAATTGATGCTTTTATTTTTCTTTTTTTAATTATTTCCGTTACGGTAAAGGCAAAGGCCAAAAGCCATACAACCATTGGATGCAGTTAATGCGCCTTCAATTTCACGTTTTTTTTAAAGTTGCCCAATTAGGTCAGACTAGGATCCAAAGACCATATTGCCTCTTCTTCAGTTTCGACTTCCCGTCTGACATGAAAGTGTGCAACAGGTTTAAAAAAAAAGCGGGTTAAAAACAGCTATCCATACAATAGTCTAAACAGTCAACCGCTACGCAGCGATTTTTTCGACATTTAAAATCCTTTAAATCCGGAATACATTCTTAGACGCCGCCGTCTCACCAACCGTACAGGCTGGTTAAGTATAGCTGGCACGTTCAGCGCATTTACACGTTGTGTTTGTGTAGTGTCTTTTCTACACTACTCGCATAGTTAGACACATACGAGTATTTAATCGCAGTCGTTGTGGAGCGTTACTCCGTTTTATAAGTTAAAATGTCAATGAAGTCAAAATGTTTTACAAATTCTTATAAATAATAAATCCAACAATTAGGCGCAAGTGCCAGCCACTACTACGATAGTTTTACGTGCATACTGCATACGTCATAATTGACATTCCTCTGGCGACAGCCGCGCGTAGATATCAATAGTGGAGTACATTTGATTGACTTCTACTGACTGACGGTTATGCGCGATATAGACTATACCTGTCACTGTCTAACTAGAGACGTCAGAAAGTGACAGGTAGACTATCCCGCGCGCGAAACGACTAGCGCATGTTCTTGTGCTACGCTACGTATTTCTTTTGTGCCTACAGAAACGTTCGTGCGCGAGATTTTCGCTTTTTAGCCGTATAGTTGGAGCGTACCCGACACACAGCTCGATGCGTAGTAATCTTCAGAGTACAATTTAAAATGTAAATAAAATGCGACACACGACTGGATTAACAAGTTAAAATTGGTTTACTAATACTAAAGGTTTAGTCTAAATATAAATGGCTGAATCTTCCTGCCATGCAAAGATAGAGCTACAGACACACAAAGACTTCAAGGTGTTGCGCAGACGACAGACTATCCGTGACGCACTTTTTAGTCGTTGAAAATAGAACTATTGCAGTAACGCACACGACGCGGAAAAAATCCGGCGCGCAATGCATACAACCATGCAGACTTTTTGTGCGCCGCAGACTCGATCGCACAAAAAGTGTGCCTTTGCGCGCGCACCAAAACGTAACACCACACTTAATGCGTCGGGGGTTAAGTATTTTTATAAGGTGGACTTGGTCAAGATTATCTAATACTAATATTATAAAGAGGAAAGATTTGTTTGTTTGTTTGTATTTTTGTATGTTTGTAGTGAATAGGCTCAAAAAGTACTGGGCCGATTAAAAAAAACACTATTAGAATGCTACATTGGTTTCTTCCGAATTGACGTAGGCAACGTTTCATTTTAAAAAAAAATTAGAGATCCTTGGTAATCGTCAATAATATAACCATGTGTTTAAAAAAAATATAGGTACGTAATTCAAAAATCTCTTCTGTTTTGCCCGGAATTTAACGCGAGCGTAGCCGAGGGCAAAAGCTAGTGTGTTCATAAAGTGGCAATTACATTTTTAGTAAGTACCTAGTTCGCCACAAGCCGCATGCTCTGCATGTCTCTACTGGGTCTGTCTTCTATGGGGCAAACTCAACAAATTTGCATCACAAACACAGAAACTCAGGTTACCAGTAGCGTGGCGACCAGGCCGTGTCTCTCATGATCATGATCACTTTAGTAACTAGGTAGTTGGTGTTGTGGTTTCTAGTCGCTTCTTCTGCGAACTTCAATGTAATTTAATGAGCGGTGACGCTCAAGCAACTCTAATTTCAGTTCGTAACTAGTCGTTTTTGAGTAGCTCCATCTGATAAAGGGCTTACACCGAGCACTGTCCCCCGCCCGGTATATTTAGCCCCTTAATCCACTCCTGCGCATCTTAACACGCTGCGACGTGCGCGTGAGCACTCTCGGGACTCTAATGCAGGGGTGGCCAATTTAATTAAATCCAAGATCTGTTTACTTACGATGCGATATGTGATCAACCAATTAGTAAGTAAGTAAAAAAACTCAAACAGATAAATTACAGATAAGTCACAAATTAAAAAAAATGAGTAAAAGGCGGATTTATCCCGAAAAGGGATCTGCCAGCCAACCTTTGAGTAATAGAGAGGAACCGGAATACGAAAATACGAAATGTAATTATTTATGAATGATTTTTATTGTAATACAAATAAAATACTACTTACTACTAAATAATAAGTGGTAAGTGATAAAAAAATAAATCCTAAATGAAACAGCCTAGTTTAGAACACAATTAACTATATACATTTTTACATATATTATTTTGTCAAACGAGAACGATTTTTTTTTTCAGTGGTAAAATGCTGAGACGCGTAGATATTTATGCTGAACATCTAGGTGTTGTTTTGTCTTGCTCCGATCGAATGGACTAATAGTCACGATCCACGAGTTGGCCACCTCTGGCTCTAATGTGACATCCCGGACGCATGGGCCAGTAATGTGACGTTGCACTTAGTTGCCATGGCAGCTAAGATGTTTAAAAACTTAGAAGTGATTAGGAAATAGCGCTTCCAATCCTGCGGCTTGAATTCAGTCCCGGTATTTACGGGAATTTTTAATTTTCCGAAGGTTCCGGTATTTGCGGGATCCCGCATATTGAAACTATTCACAGAAATAAAACCGTTTGTGTTAAAAAAATTACGGATAACTCACGTTTATTAAATCGAGTTTAGCTCGACATGTTTCGGGGGACTGAAGTCGCGCGAAGAGAGCGGTGGCGCGCAGTGCGCGTTTGGCAGCAGCAGCCGCCGCGGCTCCTAGATGAAGGGCTACGAATTAGCCCGAAACATGTCGAGGTAAACTCGATTTAATAAACGTGAGTTATCCGTAAAATTTTCAACATGATTGAATCTCACGGCAGTTTAATGTTCAATAAAACCGTATGTTATAAAAAAATAAATTTCATTTAATCATCTAACTGATCTAACTACACATTTATTAAAGTGTTACCGTTAGTATGAGATCAATGAAATTATACCGTTTTTTCACAAAAAAAAAACAATTACAAACACTGAAACAAAAATCACATGTACACTTTTATGGTATAATAGTGACAGGTTGCTAGCCTGTCGCCTAAGATATAAGTTAACCTTAGTCACGCCATCCACGAAATAAATGTAAAGGTGTTATTCTAAACTCGCACTTACGCGCAGCGCAGACGACAGACTTTTTGTGCGATCGAGTCTGCACCTCAAAAAAAGTTTGCGTGGATTGTACCTATGCATTGTGCGCCGGACTTTTTGCGCGTCGTGTGCGTTACTGCATATAATTCCATAGGTTCTATTTTCACAGACTAAAAAGTCCGTCGCGGATAGTTGGTCGTCTGCGCAGGGCCTTAAAACCTAAAAACATGCCAAGAGTGGCTTATGAATCGTGAAATTCTCATGGCTTTGCGTCTAGCGTTTCGTGTGCTCTGCCTACCCCATTTGGGAATACAGGCGTGATATGTATAGCAGTAGTCAAGGGTAAGCACTCAAGTAATTCATGGTGACACCCATCCACGAGAAACCACTTACGGCTGAGTAACGGCCCATTTAAATAGTGACTAAGTATTGCGATGGTTTTGGGAGACAAAGAGAGATTTCATCAAGTTGTTCCCCTGGCGATGCATTTGTATCAGAAAAAAACTTATATTTTTAGGGCCGTTCTCCAGCCGTACGATTTTTCGTGTTCTCAAGTTCAACTGCCTGTGAAATCTAAATTTTAACAGATAACCTTATAAAAAAAATATCTTACGTAATTCACACTTTATTTTGCTCAAAATAAGTCTAACAATAGTATATTCTTATTATTAAAAGCGCGAAACAAAAATCTAAAGTCAGTGGAGTCCACATTTTCGCCTTGTCCCACCTCCAAAATTTGTTAGTTGATGACATAACATAAAATGAAATTATGCCACGGAGGGTCACGCAAAACTGCCTTGCTCGTGGAATGACCCTTTAGATTATAAGTTCGAAGGTTGGTGAATACAGCCCCGGATCTACGATTTTTTCGAACCGGGGCAAATTTTTTGGAACCGGGGCAAGAACTTGATATAGCGCCCCCTCTCGTGAGCGTTTGATTAACACTAATGTATAATAGGTGGCATTTTTGCGCCCCCTGAAACTGCCGCCCGGGGCAGGTGCCCCGGTTGCCCCCCTCCCTAGATCCGGGGCTGGGTGAATGTTCGGGCGTTTGAATTTGAACCGCTCGCTGTCATTTATTCTCAACACTTTTCCATCAGACTCTTTCAGAAATGTACACACATACATACATCACGCCTATATTCCCAAACGAGGTAGGCAGAGCACACGAAACGCTACATAGACAAAACCATGACTATTTCACGTTTCGTGGCCACTTCTTGCATATTTTTTGGGTTTTGAGTTCCTTAAATTACTTTTACCTTTTTCTTTAGTCGCCTCTTACGACATCCATAGAAGAAATGGAGGGATGTTACTCTAAAGTCTCTAAACCCGATACCATGTATAGATATCGAAGTCATCATCGTTTTGAATACACTGGACGCTGTGCTAAGGGCTGCGCACTATCCGTCTCGCTCTGACATCGTTTGTTTAAATCACAACCATATCACAACTTGCAAAACTTCGGCTTCGGCCAAATTTTGGCCGAAGCCAAAGGTTTGGCCGAAGGTGGCCGAAGCCCAAGCCGAAGCTTCGGTCGGACACTAATTATACTACATCTTTAACCTGTTTTCGAACCTAAAATTATGCTAGAAGTGGCTGCGAAGCTTTAAATATGTTTTATAATCATGGTTCTGTCTATGTCAGGTTTCATGCGCTCTACCTACCCCATGAACTATGAATATAGGCGTTATGTATGTATGTAATTTTAATTTGAACTAAAACCTTATGTTGCGTAGAATGAACTGAATAACAAGCACAAATTTTGTATCACTTTTGAATAGACTCCTATGCGTTGGATCTATTTCAATACTCGTATGAACCACCAATTCAGCGCACAAAATATAAAAGCATAATATGTCATATCAGTCGTAAATTCGGGAGATTATGAGAGAGATGTGATGTTGCTTGACATTAGGGCGTCTGCAAAGGGTGAGACATTTTCAGGAATATGAAGAATGTCACTTCTTCCTTGGATGTCGTTGGCGGCAAGTAAGGCAATAGATTTAATAGATATACAAAGGTTATTTGTAAAATATCAGCTAATTACCTCGCACGACTGGAGAAATCAATTAAAAAAAGTTTTTTCAAGCTTTCATTACACTGTCCTGACATTTGTAAGTCTAAATATGTTTGATCTCCTATTCACGATTCTACACAATTTTCAAACCTACAATAGTGGCAGCTTGCTAGCCTGTCGGCTACAGGTACGTCTAGTGTGTTCATTTCGATGGTGCAGTCGTTAACGAATTCGTTTGCGAGTTATCGCAAAATTAATGGAAACCGAGACAGCGCCGCCAGCGGAACGTTTGCACAACTGCCACGGTCGACAAGTCTCCATACATTCCGCGACAACTCGCAAACGAATTCGTTAACGACTGCACAATCGAAATGAACACACTAGACGCGCTGAACCTATTTCCTTAGTCGCTAACGACATCCACGGAAGAAATGAAGATATGTTAATCTTAATCTGGCACCACACGGGAAATAGAAAATATATTTTACTAGCAGGCCCGGCGAACTTCGTTCCGCTATGGAAAAGTTTTCGCTAGATATCCAAACTTTCTCATTGTTTAAACCTTCCCTGGACTTCCAAAAATTGCTTCACCCCGTTCTCGAGTTTTAGCGAGACTCATCATCATCATCATCATCATCAGCGTATATGTATACGTCCCACTGCAGGGCACATACCTCTCAGTACGAGAGGGCTTGGGCTATAGTTCCCACGCGGGCCCAGTGCGGATTGGGAACTTCACACACAACGTTGAATTACTTCATCGTTGTGTGCAGGTTTCCTCACGATGTTTTCCTTCACCGAATAAGCTCGTGATAAATATCAAATTCGATATCGCACATAAATTCCAAAAAATTCAGAGGTGCGAGCCCGGGGTTTGAACCCACGACCCTCTGCTTGAGAGGCCACAGGTCGAGGTTAGCGAGACTAACGAACAGCAATTAATTTTTATTTAAAGATAGGTAGATTAATAAATAATTACCGATCGACGACTAATCGTGCCTCGCCGTCGGCCGCGTGCGTACGCCTGCCATTTAAAATAGAACTCTGCCGTCAATAAACACACGAATATATGGGGGACATCTTAATTTCACATAAAACAAATTTACGAGCACTCCCAAAGGGCGACATTTTATTTTTATTTTATGCGTGTACCGTTTTGTAGTTGGCGTTAAATATTATGATTGCGACAGATAAATCTGTCGTTTCGTATGTTTTTTTTATTGGATTAGGTGCTGGAAAAGGGGAACCTACATAATTCTGTCTTGTAAAATACGGATATCTCACGTTTTAAATCCATTTTAGCGCAAAATTACTACTATTACTAAATGCAAAAGTAAAACTAAAGATCGTCAGATCGCCAGAGCGTCTAGTGTAATGAAAACGATGATGAATTCGATAACGATTTCGTTTGCGAGTTATCGCAGAATTGTATGGAGACGTGTCAACCACGGCAGTTGTGCAAACATTCCGCTGGCGGCGCTGTCACAGTTTCCATACAATTTTGCCAAAAACGGCAAAAAAAAACACGTTTTTTCTATGGGAGCCCCCCTTAATTATTGTTAATATTTTGATTTTAGTATTTGTTGTTAAAGCGGCAACAGAAACACATCATCTCTGAAATTTTCAACTCCCTAGCTGTCACAGTCCGTGAGATGACAGACGGACAGACAGCGAAGTCTCAGTAGGTAATAGGGTGCCGTTTTTACCCTTTGGGTACGGATCCCTAAAAATCAAATCTTTGCTAATTTCATTCGAAATTTTCATCTCAAGCAAATGGAGACAAATCCCATAAATTCGTCTTCTATATCACAGGAAGCTAATATTTCACAAAACATCAAACACAGTCAAATAGGTCCAGTTATATTTAGGGACAACAAGAATTAGTCATTTTTAATAGACATCAAAAGTAAAACATTGTCTACGAACTGAATTTATGCACCATTTCCTTAAGAATCCGGACGCACCGCAGCGTCTCCGCCAAGTTCTGGTAAAATGTTTGAATTCAGTTTAGAAGTCGGTTGAAAGTAAGTCCGTTATTGCATGATAGACTTATATTTTTATAGGTTTATTTATTTAGCTAATGTAGTTTTGGTTTTTAAGTCTAACTAAGTATGTTAACTTGTTTGAAAAAATAATCATACTTTTGATTAAGTATAAAATTAAATACATAAAGCAATACAGCTTATCTTTAATACTATTTGCCAATTTGTATTTTGCACTTTGAGTTTTCAACGCCATTATCCCTATTTATACATAAACCATAATATGTAAAAATATGTAGATGTATGTCTTTTTCAGTGCCATAAAGTACCTATTTTATCTGTGCAGTAATATAGTGAACATCTGTACTGTAAAACACCAAACACAAAAGAGTATTATAGACATTCACCTCACACAACATAGGTAAGCATATGACAATTTTCTTGTGAGCGTCGGTTACTAAAAAGAAAGTCTTGGTCACTCTTGAGACCTTTAGTGACAAATCTGACACACAATTATAGATTTGGTAGTTTGATTACGAGTGTTGCGGCTGTGCTTAGGCAATCTTGGGGTGGTTCAGCAGGAGCGACTTCAATGAAGGTGTTTTATTTTCCAATTCTTGTAAAGATTTATTGTGCTTAATTTAATTTGACAAGACTGTACTATTATTCAAATTTGGGTAATTAAAAAAAAGGGGTGATCGTCAAACTATTAGTGGATACGTCTACGTTGGTCGAGTTGTAGAAATTTCACGGTCGGTACTCCGTAGAATTTTGTTTGACAGTGTCAATTTGTGCGATCGCAGCGCCCTCTCCCGGTGGATCCTCGCCGCGCGTTCGATCTTCATTATGTGCGCAAGATCGCTGTTGTCGCCGGCTGCCGTCAGAGGGCGCCAACAACGAGGTATACCTATAATTGTACCTAATAAGCACACAATTTTCAAAAAACCCTCCTATGGTGCTAGGACTTGTCTTTCAACTTCAACAAACAGTTTTTCAAATCGCACGAACTTGGCGCACAACGTCGCGTGCGCATTTTTATTTCACTCCGTGAATCGGGCCGTCGAGAGCAAATGACTCGACGCTAATAAGCGGGGCTAATTTTGTTGGGTATTAAAAGAGGAATGTTACAAGACGTCTGGATTACTCGATTTTTATACGCGACAACAAACTGCTAGGCTTTGCTAATACTTTTAGCTCGATCATTTCGTCATTCGATTCATTTTTGAAACAGGAACATGTTTGATTTTGTATG
>BHDV01000767.1:61432-81019 GCA_005406045.1 Adoxophyes honmai
TAAAAACTCTGAATGGAAACTCTCTGCACGCCATTCAGGGTTTTTATTGCGCCGCAGACTCGATCGCACAAAAGTCTGTCGTCTGTGCTGCTCCTAAGACAAAATAAATGAACAACATCTTTTAATAATCTCTAGTCATCCATGCTTATTTCCTCTAAACTATCATAAACAGCAAAATATTGAAAATATCAATAATACAAAAAAATACGCAACAGACTTCACACTGCCATCTCGATACTAATTTGAAACTATCGATATCGATACAAAAACCGGTACACCCCTAAACTCAAGAATAGATCCGATGCCGACGGATTTAATTACCATGCACGCTAAAGTCAGATTTGGCTAAAATGTTGTATAATGCTGGATTTATGATCGAAAATAAATAGCTAACAGGTAGAAACTTAGTAATTAAATTTAGCTCGACATGCGGGCTGGTATTAGTTACGGCGAACAGAGCGGTGGGGAGTAATGCGCGTTTGGCAGCAGCCGCCGCGACTTTTAGATGAAGGGATGTAGAGTACGAAACATGTCGAGCTAGACTCGATTTAAGTGAATCTTAAGGAAGTTTTCTAAATGGGCCAATCAACTATTTTGTGTTGTTATTCTGTCCCGTAAGTCAGGGGACAACTGTGATAGAGTTGCTTAGAAAAATGTTGTAATTTAGGTCCCGTTTTATGCTCAGGAGATGCGCCATAAAGAAATGCTTTAATAAGTGTAAAAAATACTCAACTTACCGCGGACTGTATCCTCGAAAATCACAATTTTACTCGGTGACTCAGGACACGTCACCATGCCAACCAACATAAAGTTGATCGACCCAAATTTTAAATTTTTATGCAGTCTTCGTGACTGCAAACTCAGCCATAAATCTAAACATGTCAGCGTCTGGCTATCATCTTGTAAACATTGCTATCTCCTGAGGTCAAGACTGCCTTTCATTATAGGCATTGTAACAGGCTCTCCATCATATACGTTATTTATGACTGCGAGCCTGTCTCATTAATTTAGGACTTCTTTCTTCCGTTGACGTCGTTAGAGGCGACTAAGGAAGGTTAAGGTACGGTCACGAACCGGGATTGTTGAGCCACTCGCCACTGTTCGCAATTTAGACGTGTAATCAATGACCGATGTGACCGACTAGATGTCAGCTATTGGATTAGTATTACACGACCAAGTTTCAAACATAGGTAAGTGGCTCAACAATCCCGGTTCGCGATGGTACTTAATATGCAGTGGCCGGAAATTGACCGTTAATACCTGTAGTTGGGTATACGCGTCTTTTAAATTTTTTATAGGTACATACATATTCTCACGCCTGTATTCCCAAGAGGGGTGGACAGAGCACATGAATTCAAATTCCAGTGCCTCAATTTCAGGGTAACCAGATGGTTAAACGTGATATTGCAGTGACAGGTTGCCCACAATCTCAGCCCACAATACACTAAAAGACCCTTCTAAACGGGCTACATTTTGCTGCAATTTGTGGCCGGGCAACTATGTGCATCCTGCTTCAGCGTATGAAGTAAGAGTAAGCTAGCAATAGTTGCCGGCCACAAATTGCAGAAAAATGTTGTCCGTTTAGAAGGGCCCTTTCCCAGAGTCGACTCTTACGACACCCACGGGAAGAAAAGGGGGGTGCTATTCTAAACCGGCACCACACTAATTTTTTATAGCTCGCTTATTAAACTGATTTAAGAACCACCGGACCTTAAACTGCAATAAAATTAGCGCGGGATTAATTAATCCCGATATAAACGGCAGCCATCTTGTAACATGGCCGCCGGCGCGCGCCGACCCGCTGTCAAAACTGTTTGATTCGCAATCATGTTATAGAAATAGTATTTCCGTAGTTTAAGAGGAAATATGCCGGTCGAAGGAATTGAAAAATAGGTATTTGCTAAATCTATTGCTGTCGCGCCGAGACCTGCCCAGACGACGTCGAGTGCGATAAGAACAACTACAGCTCGGACCGAAAATACCTATGAAAATTATCCAAAAACAACGTTTCGTAGTCCCCTGATTTCTTCTCCAAAACTTAAACGATTAAATATGTTTTTTCATTAAATGTTTAAAAAATGTCATAACTGTGTTTCTATGTTCTTATATTTTGATATAATTGTGTTAAAATTGGTTTCTAGAGGTTTGAACACAACGGAAAAAACTTACCAATTTTTCATGTTTTTGAAGGTTAATATCTCTTTTAATAATTCGATAAAGAAAAAAAAGGAAAACATAGGAACATGCTAATATATCATTAGATTGTTGATGTAAAAAATCATTTTTCTACGGGTAATATCCAGCGAGGAAACAGGGGACTACGTTTCCATACAAAATATGACCGCTCCATTTCCTCTTAATTAAAGACTTCGTGTAGCTTTTGTAAAATATGTTTTGTGTTTGAATGGGTCACACAGAAATATATTGGCGTATCTTCTGTGGACAATAAACGTTAGTGACTGAAGGAAAGTCGTCTTCTGGACATACATTACGTATAGATCTACATAACGTCACGCCTCTTTCCCACCGGGGTAGGCAGAGATTACTTTGTTCCACTCGCTACGACAAACGCTTCCACAAACGTCAACTGTCGGTGTTCTACATCGAACGAAGTTTCGAGATCGGTAGCATAAATACAACTTCCGACTTTCTCTCTGTGGACTTCGGTCCCTGGCACACACTATATCGAAATAGATACAATTTGTATGAAAACCAAGCGTGCCGCTTTTTCTCTACCTACTGTAACGTCATATGAGCGCTTTAGTGACGGGAATTGACAGTCCGAGTGAAACCGATTCAAAGATGACGCCGTCTTATTCTTATTTAATATGTCCTGTCTCTAAGAAGTTAAACCTTTATGGATAAGTATCTAAGCAGTACAAGACTAAACGAAATCGCGTCAAAGGAAGAGCATTGCTCTCCCTTTTGGTACGCGAAGTACATACACTTAAGTCATTTATTACGATATAAGTGTGGTCCCCGGCCATAACATTGGCCTGAAGAGGCATCTCTATCGTAGACTTTCCCACAGATCTTCAACAGCATTTTGGTCCACAGTTGGAGTCCGAGGGCTGCAAGGCTTACATGGAGGCCCCGGTGGCCGAGGGCCGGGCGCCGCCGGCAAGGGAGCCCCACTCCGATCGGGAGAAACCCTTCGTGAACAGTAAGTAAAAGTAACACTACAATGCTTTAAATAGGAAATAACTAGTGTCCGACCGAAGGTACAATTTCGGCCGAAGCCGAAGCCGAAGCCGATTAATCGGCTTTCATGAAAACCTTCGGCCGAAGCCGAAGCCGAAGCCGAAGGTGTGTTGACCCAAAGAAATGAGAGAATTTGCAAATAGTAAAAAAAAACAGCAGTAAATTTTCTGCAGTTTTCGCTTCGAAATCAAGTGTGACTATGTTGTTATGTTATGTTTTGTCAGTTATTTATAAGATTAACTGCAAGCAATGCGATCGGGTCGGCGAAACGCTGTTCTGCTAAGCGCTGCGCACTATCCGTCTCGCTCTGGCATCGTTCGTTCAATTTCAAATCACAATTTGCAAACCTTCGGCTTCGGCCAAAGCTTCGGCCAAATTTTGGCCGAAGCCGAAGGTTTGGCCGAAGGTGGATTTTTTGGCCGAAGGTGGCCGAAGCCGAAGCCGGAGCCGAAGCTTCGGTCGGACACTAGAAATAACCATCAGTGGTATGTTGTGATGGTTAAAAACAAGATTTTCATCATTTTGATGGAAGCAAAGCAAACGATACGTCATAATCATAAAGAATATCAGGGAGACAGCAGCTCTATTGTGCACCAAAAATCTACATCATTTTTAATTAGACAGTTGAAACCAAAAATCGAACTGACACTGAAACTGTCAAATTGAAAACTACGTAGATTTTTGGTGCGCTAGACTTGCGTTAGGCTAAGCGCGCACTACGACTTTTTGTCGCGCGACAATTTTGTCGCAGAAATGCAACGTAAGGGTTTATATGTCATCGCGCGCACTATGACGAAAAAATCAGTATGGACAGCGCTATTTTAAAATCGTGTCGCACGACAAAAAGTCGTAGTGCGCGCTTAGCCTTAGACAATAGCGCTGCGGGTCGCGACTTGTCATATCATTCTATACGCGCTCGACAAGCATGTACATAATCAGTGGCGTAACTAGGGGGGGGGGGCGGGGGCGGCCTGTGAACTTTAGTACCTAGTCAATGAAAAATTATAAAAGGTAAAAAAAATCATGTGGCCACTGGACACGGTACACTGTCGGTAAAAACATGTTTTTTTTATTTTAACCGTTTCTATCGAATTCTAGGGGGGGTGGTGACACCTATAATGTCCGCCCCGGGTATCACCCATGCTAGCTATGCCACTGTACATAATATATCCTTCATTTTTATTTTTATATATGTGTCCTTTGTGCCGAATATTCGGGGCTTCGGCCGACAACATTGCAGAATTTTCGGTATTCGGTTCAATCTTATTCGTGGCAACTCTACTATACTCATATCTTTTTGCCTTGTCCTCAGATGAGAGTGTATGCGGTGTGAACAGTTTAGCAAGACTGCGGTGTATCGTACAAGCTCTGACTACAAGAGATACCCCTTGACGTCTCATATAGTATGTTATTTCTCTCCATTCGCATTTCTAGGGCCAAAAGACGTATTTTTCGTTGTAAGACTCCTAAGAACCGGTCGCGGAGCACAGCGAAATTCGAGCGTTGACCCGTTGCTATCTATCTCTGTCGCACGCGTGTGCATGTGCTCAAGTGCGAGCGTGAGGGCAATATTACTGCACGCGTGTGACAGAGATAGATAACGCTCAAATTTCGCTGTGCTCCGAAAATTATCGTGAACTTTACTCAAACGCTTTTGATCCTCAGTATTTTTTTCAGCAACTATAGGTTAACACTAAGCTCAAAAACTACTAAGACATTTAGATATTGTAGAATATATATTTATACTTATTACACTTAGGCTGCATTCAATCAAATGGTAATAAAATATAGTTTTGGAATAAATCACTCTTTCTTTACTCGTGACTAACGATTTTTTTTTCATGTATAAAAAAAGTAAGTGATTTATTCTTCTGCGACTAAATTTTATATTTGTTTCTAGATTAAATTTATTTCCAGTCATAGGTATGAGATCATAATTTAGATCAGTGATTTTGTTAATCTAGGTATTTAACTGTAAATAGGATTTTAATAAATATAGTGTTTTTGTATTGTGGTTGTGTTTTATTTTTGACATCTAGCAATCAAATTTTCCATCCAATTTGACAGCTAATTTTAACAACTCGACAACGAGCTAGTTGACGAGTAACTATAGTTTGATACGGTAGAAAATAACATTATTAAATTGACTCAATTCAGGTGCAGAGCCACCCGTTGATTGACAAGAATGATAAAAAAAATGGACGCTGAATAAAAAAAAAACATTTCGAACAATATACTTACACTTAATGCCGGCAACCGACGGGTTGCCAATCACGGGCATACCGGGAAGCGGCCGAATGCCACTCGAAGGGTTACCAAACACCGATTGAAACTTATACAATGATTAGACATTGTCACATTTTACCAGTCTGAAATTTATGAACTCGTGAATTTACTAGCAATACTCAATATCAAGTGGCCGATTTATTAATAACGACGAAGGGCGACTAGAAAACACCTATTTATAGGACAAGTAATTAATATCGGCCATTTGTGTAATCATCTCTTGATTTTAATTTACAACCCATATTTTGTTGGACTTAGTTGCCAAGTGACACTAAAATTGTCATTATTATTTTCAAAAGCACTTCGAACTCTTTTGATAGACTTCGAATTCTATTCCCAGTGCATTAGATTCATTATTCAACCGCAGTATGTGATGCGCACACGCCTGTAGGCGGAGCTTGATAAGCCCCACCCACTGAGTATTGAAATTTATGAAAATAGTAAAACTACCTACCTACCTACTAGTTGTCTCGCTCTGAATACTTAGATTTTCATTTTCAATAGTTACCTACTATTTATAGTTGCATACTACGTACTGAATTGTTGATTTGTGACAGCTAAAAATAATAAATACCTACTGGTAAGTAACGTAACGATAAAGAAAATGCGGTTTCTGAAACCATTTTAAAAATAAGTTACCTGCAGCTTGAGTTTCGCAAACCGTGCATTATGAGATAATTTACAGAAGATACCGAGAGAATTAGATAAATGTTACCTAAGGCCGGCCACATACATTCGGAAAAATTCCGTTTCGGAATCTCGAATTGGAAAATCGAACGCAGTCAATCCATACAAAATCTATGGACCGCCATATACAGACGGAAGCTTTCCGTTCGGAATTCCGAACGGAAGTTTTCCAAATGTGTGTGGCTGGTTCATAGATTTCGTATATCCATGCGTGTTACTGCGTTCGGACAGTCTGATTAGAGATTCCGAAACGGAATTCCGTATGTATGTGGCCGGCCTAAGTATAATTTCGTTAAAGTTATCTAACTTATCCAACGTAGATCTACCCAACTGTCTGTCTGTCTGTCCGTACGTTACAGCCAATGGATTTATTTATTACAATGGATTTTATTTTTGATAAAAACGTGCAAACAAAGCTTAAATAGAAACGTGATGACAGTTTTTTTATGTGAATTAAGTATAAAAGTTAAAAAACGATATATTTCTAGGTTTATTTTTATTTCATTAGCGTTTTTGTTACAACATGAACAAGTAGCGTCAAGTACTCTGTTTAAATAATCCGCCTTTATGATATAAAGAGGTTGCCACATTTTTTCTCACTGCTAATCAACTATCAAAGTTAGCGTGAATTTAGATTCTTTGTCATTTTCATCGCTAAAATAAAAAACCAAAACTGTCAAGTTCGTAAAAGTCAAGTTGACATTGACATTTAGTTCGACTCGGCTCGAAAGCTTTGTATACAGCGAGTGTAACTAATCTTAAATACCTGCCGCCTTTTCGCTAAAAATGCTGTTTTACTCATTCTTCAAATCCCTCGTGGGTAAAGACGTTGTGGTTGAGCTGAAAAACGATCTGAGCATTTGCGGAACACTGCATTCTGTCGACCAATACTTGAATATTAAGTTGTCCGAAATAAGCGTCATCGATCCCGACAAATATCCTCATATGTTGTCGGTGAAGAATTGTTTTATACGCGGTTCTGTGGTCCGCTACGTGCAGTTACCAGCTGATGAAGTGGATACCCAGCTTCTCCAGGATGCTGCAAGGAAAGAGGCGACCGTTTCAACCAGATAAACATAACCTAAATGTTTATAGTGTTTGGACTTAAGTGTATGTAAATACTAAGAATAAGCTTCAATAAAGTTACTTTGTGATAGTGTTGGTTGTTTTAATGTGTGTTTTAGTCACTAGATACTTCATCTCAGTCATAAGACTATCTAGTTTTTCTATAGATCTCCTCATTTCTGATTCGATCATGTAGAGCACCCCAAGCATAGCCGTTTCCATTGTTCATTGAGCTATTGTGACTAGATAATTGTTTACAAGCTATTTTCATTAATATCTTGAGAAACAATCATCTTATTTCAATAATTGGTTGACAGCCTCTGGCTAGTTCAGCAATATTTAGAAAAGTGGCCAAATTAGAAGTACCTGAAACAATGAGTATGAATGTTGACAAGGATGAATGTGATTGAAGCAAGAGATGTATGTCGGGATAGAAGTGAATAGTACTCAGTTGTAGAGACAACAGAGGTGAAGGCCTACCATGTAAGGAATAGGGTATAATAATGTATGTGTAAATGTAAATATGTACGCAAGCAGTCTAGAAGTGTGACAGATAGATTTTTTATCAAAACCTTAGTGCTCATTTTCATAACTGTTTGTAAAAATAAAATAAAATAAAAAGTATTTATTTCGACCCATACAAAGCCATAAGTTTATTAGAAATACAAACCTGACTATTTGTAAAGACTAGATATTTATTGATGTATCAATGACCTAAGGACTATAGCAACACATTGGAAACAGATTTCCACACCATCATGTCCGGTTACGAAAGCAGAGCTGTACCAAGGTATTATCACTCACATCATGCACCACTGCAGGAAGCATTGCTCTGTTTTGGGTTTATTGGAGTTCTGAGACACTGTTATACAGTATGCAATTTTCATATCATTATTTTTCTTAGTTTATACTCTGGTGTTGAACCATTTATTAATGGATCTAAGTTCCCGCCGCTCTGTATGCGGTTAAGTGTATGTGTTTTACAAGCACGTAGATTAGGATTTCAGGTATGATTATGAATAATAAATTTTAAGTAATTGAGAAATCAGTGGGTAAGGTAATCCACGCGGGTGCGATAGTGCGATGATTTTTGGTATAAATTAATTACAATGCCATCTAGTGCTCAGTAGTAGAACTAATGTGATAACGATAAAGAAAATGAAAGCCGCCCATGCGATGATACCATTTGTCAAATTTTTAATTAAGCATTCAACAAAATTGGGAAAGCTCATAAATGTGATTATAATGATTATGATTTTTTTGTTAAGAAAGATAATATTCATAAATGATTAAATGATAAAAATTTCGGCCAAAATATAAAAGATTTTAGAATGGCAGCACTGTTTTGGAAGAACTTTAGGGTTGCCGTAATAGAAGCTCCGATGTGTATGGTAAATTAGTGTTTTATTTTATGACTAGACTAGCGTTCTTGCTAACTGTTAACATTCTAAATTAGTACAAAAAGTAAAAAAAATTATGATGTTTTACAAATTTAAAAAAAGTTTTGAATCAAATATGATATTATGGGGCATTTTGTATTGGCGATAAGCTTTTGAGTAGTAGGATTTAAACTGCGTGGACTGCGAACCCAGAATCAAGTAGCTTTTAAAAAAAAGTTTTGTATATACCTACTGCTATCACATATATCATATATCTCTTCTGTCGTTTCATTATTTTATCTTCGTTCGTATTCTCTTGTACGAATTCTGTCTATAAACTATACCACAGTTAGTGAGTGTAATGTGCCTCAGCTATTTAACGACATGATAAACGTATTTACATGTCAGTGAAACTAAAACATCGGTACAGACACAGTTTCATACATCATATTCATCATAGTTCCAACATGTGATCCCGAATGTAAATAATTAATTGATATTATCGCACAAAATGGACGTGAAAGGTTGTAATCGTGGGTGTGAAGTGATGTGACTTCTTTTCGTTTTGTTTTTAACATTTTTGTGTGGTGGACTTGAGCACATTTCCATCGCCAGTCTGCAGCTTCTGTAAAAAAGGTAAGCACTTTATTTTTTTTTATTTTGGCATAAGTTAGTTTTCCGTTACACTTTCGCACATCTGCGTGCAGTATGCGGTATAAAATGAGTCATGCTACGGTTATTTTTTTATCTTTGTTTATGTGTAAAGTGTTAACTCTAGACGCGTTCTGCCTCATTATGTCTAATTAACATTACGCTCGACACTGTTTATTATGTTCGTTAGCTGTGTGAAACATTGCACACCTATACAAATGTTTCAAATTTACTTACATTACATATCTAAATTTAGATTTACATGCTAGTTATTGATTTGTCTTGTTTAATGGATTAGACATTGAATTGTATAGAAACATGGTTTCATCCCTAGTTCATGCAAACTTAACTTTTTGTATGTAATGAATTGAATAGGATTTTGAAATATTTTCCACAATTTAACCCAAAAATCTTACAATATCAGAACTGAAATCTATCAAAAATGTTGGGCATGTTTGGGAATAGACTTTGAAGGATAAAAATTATTTTAAAATGATTTAATTTCTAAAACATTTACCGACCGTAACTCTGGCAACATTGCGTAAAGAGTTCAAATTAAAAGTACCTGAAACCATCAATATTATTAAATTACTAGCTGTGCCCGCGACTCCGCCCGCGTGGAATAGTGACAAATTTTCCCCGTTTTTCCCGCATTTTTCAATGTTTCTTCGCTCCTATTAGTCGCAGCGTGATGTTGTATAGGCTAAAGCCTTCCTCGATAAATGGTCTATCCAACACAAAAAGAATTTTTCAATTCGGACCAGTAGTTCCTGAGATTAGCGCGTTCAAACAAACAAACAAACAAACTCTTCAGCTTTATTATATTAGTATAGATAAAACATTAGTAAGAAATCAGATATTTGCATCCTAATGTGTCTGTTAGACTTGTCACCATGCAAAACTACCTGTATATATAAGACCCCTATGTAAAATTGTGTCTAAAATTAATTTACTTCATTACCTAAAACATGTACAATGAGATACATGAAAAATAAAAGTTATGTACAGTCCCCGGCTTCTAATACGGCAAGATTTCAAGTAGTGGGGGTAAATTCGCACATTGCTCCACCATGGTACTGTAAGGCCAGCTTTACACCTGTATGTTTTACTTATGTAAGTAGGGACGCAGCTATCTGCTAAAAAGAGAGATGACTATTGCTATTTTGTTTTAACTTATAGCTGTGTCCCTACTTACATAAGTAAGGGGGCATCCATAAATTACGTGAGGTGTTTTTTTAAATTTTCTGACCCTCCCTTCCCCCCTCGTGAGATGTGAGATTTTATTCAACCCCCTCCCCCACCCCCCAAATCACACGTGAGATTTTCAAAATGTGGGTTTGTTATGTAAACGCGTTGGTTTGTTATTGTAAAAGGAATCAACAGGTATTTATTTGAAAAGAAAAAATAAAGTAAACAACGTAACTTAAAAAAAAAACTTTAATTGTTCTTTGTTCCAATACACCCATGAAGTGTCAAACGTACAGTACCATCCACATCCTCATTTCGGTTTTTAAGACCTTAGGCATCTGGATTAAATGGACCAAAATAGTAGTTTAAGCCTTAAAGCAATGTGCACTTACCACCACTACTTAAAAAAAACCTTGCCTAATTAGATGTCATGACTCCTTTAATAATTATTCTAACAAGTAGAAATCAATAGTAAAGTTAAATAAAATAAAAACATATATGTACTTTAGAAATCTACCAAAAATTCTACACAACGCAAAAGAATGGTTAGTTTATGTAATGCAAAAGAAACCGAAAGTGTGTGAACAAGTCCTATCTTAACAATTTTTATGTAAATCGTGAGACAGTACATAATGAGACATTAAGCTTGACATTGTTATTTATTTACTCAGATAATTGTGTTGACTGGAATCATTACATTTCCTCTTGTTACGACATCCATCATTGTGTCTGACAATCATGATACGTCAATTGAAATGGATTTACTAAGTAGGAACTGGCCTATTATGTTTTTGTCCACTTTACTTTGTTTTTGCAATTGACAATGTATTATTAGTTCTATACCTTATTGGTTTAGGTAGTTAAAACAATGTAAACAATCTTGACATGTCTTTTTATTTAAACATACACTTTATAAATCGAAAACTTTACTTTTTACAATTTAGGTATGAAAAAATAATTTACTTTCATAATTGAATTGTATAGTGTAACAATTTTCATTTTTAGACTGTGTATTTCAACAAAAAGACATGTCAAGATTGTTTTTATTGTTTTAACTATGTGAACTGATAAGGTATACAAGAGTTGACGTTAATGATTAGATACAATTATAATAACCAATTGTATAATAGGAAGTGGTGGAAGGAGGGGGAGGCCTTTGCCCAGCAGTGGGATATACTAGGCTAGAAAAAAAATAATAGAAGAACCCGTATTTAGAATAACACCTCCGTTTATTCCGTGGATGTCTTAAGAGCCAAGTATGAAAATATTTTAGGCAATAGGCTAGCAACCTATCACTATTGTACCTGTCACCTCAAAACCTAAAAAATATTATGCTAGAAGTGGCCACAAAACGTAAAATAGTCTTGGTTTTGTCTATGAAGCGTTTTGTGTGCTCTGCCTACCCCATTTAGGAATATAGGCGTGATGTATGTATGTCAAAAAATTACACCCTTTTTCCACATGTTAAGTATAATCACTTTCCAAGAATAACTATTTCTAACTATTGACATAATATGTTATCTACTTTAGGATTTCTCAGTATTTGGTATCTATTTGTGCTTGTGGTCTTTTGATAGTAAAGCGGCATTACTCTGAGTTGTTCACCTAAAGCAGTTACAGCACATGTTCTTAACAACATAGTTCAACAAATGTCTTTAGACTTTTAGGTACTTAAAAAAAGATAAACAAACCCCACAAAGTTCAAAGTTAAAAATCATGTAATGTTTTGACTTTGTCCGATTGACTTTGTTTGTTTACCTTTTTTTAAGAACTTAAAAGTCTCAGCCATAGATAGACTGTCCAACGACCACCGTCAACTAATCAGACTGTAGCTGTGACAGCTGCCGCTTGCCGAATGCGTCTTGACATTATTGCGGTCACCGCAAGTAGCTTGCTTGTTAAGTAGTAGTCTTGTTTTGTGTGCTCTGCCTACCTCATTTAAGTATACAACTGCGATGTAAAAGGCGACTAAGGTAGGTTAAGGTATGCTTTAGGGCCTAAAGCCTAAAGTTTACCCTAAAGTGACAGCGAAGCGTGAAACAGTCATTATTGTCTACCCCATTAAGGAACATTGTATGTTGTTCTTGATGTAGTTACTAATCAGTTTTGTCACTTTTGAGTAGCTTTAGGCTTAACACGCACTGCGGTTTTTAAAAAGCGGATCCGCAACCGCAAAAAATGTAACGTATGGCATCCTTTATAAGCGCACGCACTTGCGGTTTTTTCCAGTGACTGATTTTAAAAACGCAACTTGCTACATTTCGATTTGCGGTTTGCAACCGCGCGTTTTTATGTATCCCATACTTCATGTATGGCAGCGCCCGCACTGCGCGGTTCGTAAAAAGCGGTTTTTTCGTCAGTTCGGCTCAGATAGCAGCTGTGAGGTGTGTTTCGTGCGATGTATTATGGCGTCGGATTATATTATTCGCAACAATTTATCAAAACTACTAATTGTCATCCTGCAGGAGTTAAAAAAAATGTCTTTGTTGTTTCGTACATCACTGTAAATTTTACAAAAATATCCCCTCAAACATCTCTGATCAGTTAGAGGATGCACCCAGTACTTATGTCGGCGAAGACGTTTTCTATTCTTTTTTTATTTCTTAAAACTAAGGCCACAACACATACTGTTGTGAGGAAATCCATTGTCAACTGAACGTGAAATCCGCGGAAACGCAACCGCAGTGCGAGTTCATCCGCGGTTCGGCGTTTTCCGCCAAACCGCAACCGCAAGAAAAAAACCGCAGTGCGTGTTAAGCCTTACGTGAGAAAGGCCTTATACGTCTGTCGTATGTTTTTGAACCTGATACTGAAGGTGAATGCGTAAAATAGTACTGGTTTTTTATAGAAACATAGTCATGACTGTATGTAGGACTATACCTTATCGGTTTAGGTAGTTAAAACAATGTAAACAATCTTGACGTGTCTTTTTATATAAACGTACACTTTATAAATCGAAATCTTTACATTTTACAATTTAGGTATGAAAAAATCATTTACTTTCATAATTGAATTGTATAGTGTAACGATTTATATTTTTAGACTGTGTATTTCAACAAAAAGACATGTCAAGATTGTTTATATTGTTTTAACTACCTAAACCGATAAGGTATAACTGTAACCGTTGGTGTAGACGAGTTTTTTAGCGGAGTTTACATCGGCAAACGTAGCAAAGGACGTCCTAAGACTCAGATGATCTCCGCAAGCCGGCTAAAGCTACCGCAATTGTAGTCGTTACGATCAAAACACGAGGCACTCTCTGCGTTAAGCATCAGTTTGTATGGGAACTGAGACAGCGCCCCCAGTGGCGCGTTTACACAACTGTCGTGATCGACAAGACAAGTAGCGTTCCCATTCAATACGCATGCATTCACCATCATCAGCCTGTCCCACTGCAGGGCACAGGCCTCCTCTCAGTATGAGAGGGTTTGGGCTATAGTTCCCACGCGGGCCCAGTGCGGATTGGGAACTTCACACACAACGTTGAATTACTTCGTCGCTGTGTGTAGGTTTCCTCACGATGTTTTCCTTCACCGAATAGCTCGTGATAAATAAATAAATATCAAATTCGATATCGCACATAAATTCCGAAAAATTCATAGGTGCGAGCCCGAAGTTTGAACCCACGACCCTCTGCTTGAGAGGCCACAGTTCGAACCGCTGGGTTACCACGGCTTTTTTTCGATGATGCGTATTAATGCAGAGTAATTCGTGTTTTTATCGTAATGACGACACTTGACGTACTGGCCGTTGGAGCAGACGAGCTCTTGAGTGAAGACCGTGGATCTACAAACGTTGAGGACATCCACACACTCAGAGGAGTGACGGTCTTGGAAAAGCTGGCACGAGCTGAATGAGTGGCCCAGCATCGCACTCAGTGGATTGGGAGAGGCCTGTGTCCAGCAGTGCATGGGTTGACGATGATTATGAAGATTCAGATCACCGATGTCAATTTAAGCCGTGATAGCCCAGCGGTTCGAATTGTGGCCTCTCAAGGAGAGGGTCGTGGGTTCAAACCCCGGGCTCGCACCTCTGAATTTTTCGGAATTTATGTGCGATATCAAATTTGATATTTATCATGAGCTATTCGGTGAAGGAAAACATCGTGAGGAAACCTACACACAGCGACGAAGTAATTCAACGTTGTGTGTGAAGTTCCCAATCCGCACTGGGCCCGCGTGGGAACTATCGCCCAAGCCCTCTCATACTGAGACTCATACTGAGAGGAGGCCTGTGCCCTGCAGTGGGACGTATATAGGCTGATGATGATGATGATGATGATGTCAATTTAGAGGTGTTTTACATAGTTCAAGAAATGAAGAAGTGTAGAAGAACCACACAGGAATCCATTTCTCTATTCCGTGGATGTCGTAAGAGGCGACTAAGGAAATAGGTTTAGGTATGCTTTAGGGGACAGGCTAGCAACCTGTCACTTATACCACCTCTACCATCTGTTGTCAAACCTAAAATTATGCTAGACGTGGCTGCGAAGCGTGAAATAGTCATAGTTTTGTGTATATCACGTTTCATGTGCTCTGCCTACTACAGTTGGGAACATAGGCGTGATTGTATGTATGTATATTACATAGGTAGTTCTGATTTAAGAGAGTCCGACAGGAGATCTAAAACAAATGACATTCATTTATGATCTGTAGGCTTCACGGCAACATGCTCTAGTCGCGTCGCGCGCGGGATTAGCTAAGTCCACACCAGTGCGCTTTCGCGTTCACTTTGCGTCTTCCTCTGACGCATGCCCGTGCAACCACCAACAACAGCGTATGCCGCCAGCGCGTCTTCATTGAGGACGGATCTAATTTCAGCGCATGCGCTGTGGTTGCACGGGCATGCGGCAGAGGAAAACACAAGGTGAATATGAAAGCTCACTGGTGTGGACTTAGCTAATAGTCTACCTGTCACTTTCTGACGTCTCTAGTTAGACAGTGTCAGGTATAGTCTATGTCACGCGTATCTCTACTCGCGCCCTGTCGTCCTAAGGGGGCTGAAGAGACAAATGTTAAAATGAAACCGCTATTGAAGCTCCTAACATACTGACAGCGGAAGCGGGCGGCGCGGTAGCGTGATGGTCAAACGAAAACGCTCCCGGTGCATTGTGCGCGCTCTTTCGTTTGATTCCAAATATCTCAACCGATATCGCGACG
Organism: Adoxophyes honmai; assembly: GCA_005406045.1. Taxonomy (NCBI): domain Eukaryota; kingdom Metazoa; phylum Arthropoda; class Insecta; order Lepidoptera; family Tortricidae; genus Adoxophyes; species Adoxophyes honmai. The sequence continues at coordinate 77,049 of BHDV01000767.1, forward strand.
CTACCGCATCGCGCCCAGTACGTCTAGAGTCTAGTGTGTTCATTTCGATGGTGCAGTCGTTAACGAATTCGCTTGCAAGTTATCGCAAAATTGTATGGAAAGCGAGACAGCGCCGCCAGCGGAACGTTTGCACAACTGCTCTGCCACGGTCGACAAGTCTCCATACATTCCTCGACAACTCGCAAACGAATTCGTTAACGACTGCACCATCGAAATGAACACACTAGACGCTCAGTAGAGACAAAATGTTGTACATGAAACCGCTATTGAAGCGACTAACGCACTGACAGCAGAAACGGGGCGGCACGGTGGCGTGGTCAAACGAAACGCTCCCGGTGCATTGTGCGCGCTCCTTCGTTTGATTCCGAATATCTCAACCGATATCGTGACGCTACCGCATCGCGCCCAGTCCCCTTAGCACGACAGGGCGCGAGTAGAGATACGCGCGACATAGACTGTACCTGTCACTGTCTAACTAGAGACGTCAAAAAGTGACAGGTAGACTATCCCGTGCGCGACGCGACTAGAGCGTGTTCCGTGCTAAGCCTACAGCTTCCGCTGTCAGTGCGATGCGATTTGTTCCTGATTCGTCATATTCCTGACTAGCCATATTCCTAACTCTTCATATTCCTGATTGGTCATATGCCTTTTTTGACAAGGAATAAGGAGTATGACGAATCAAAAATATGACGAGTTAGGAATATGACTAATTAGGAAAGTGTCAAATAAGGGAATATGACCAATCACGAATATGTATGACGAATCAGGAACAAATCGTCAATGCGTTTGGAGCTTTAGCTCGACAAAAAGTGAACTTGTTAAATAAACCGACACGTGTCGAGCTGAACTCGATTTTAGACGCGAGTTGTCCCTTTATTTCACTTCTGGCAAATTTTGTGAATGCTGTGTGGTGTCGGGCTTAGAATAACACCCTTCTGTGGATGTTGTAAGAGGCGATTAAGGAAATATGTAAAGGTATAATGTTAAGCGATGGGCTAGCAACCTGTTACTATTATACTTGTTAACTTAAAACCTAAAAATTGTGAAGGAAAGTGGCTGCGAAGCGTGAAATGGTCACGGTTCTGTATATGTAGCGTTTCGTGTGCTCTGCCTACCCCATTTGGGAATGCAGGCGTGTGTATGTATGTAGAACTTGTATGACAAGTTGCAACGCAAGATTATTTTTAATCATAATTTGTATTCAATGCTCAACTTCCTACATACTTTATTTAGCATAGACTTTTGCACTTCCTTCTTTTATTTATCTTTGTTTTCAAAACTATCGTACAGGTTGTTGACTCATGCATTTTATTCTAGAGTAATAATAATATATTTTATTTGCAATAGCAATAAGAATAAAGCTATCCCAAGAGAATTGGTAATATTGGTATGCCTGATTCATTCAAAGAAGTTAAACTCCATACCATTCTTTAAATATCGGTTTAAAATACGAAACTATGAATTACATGCATACATACATCACACCTGTATTCCTAAGGGGCAGCGCAGACGACAGACTTTTTGTGCGATCGAGTCTGCAGCCCACAAAAAGTCTGCGTGGATTGTATGCAATGTGCGCCGGACTTTTTGCGCGTCCTGTGCGTTTTGCATATAATTCCATAGGTTCTATTTTCACAGACTAAAAAGTCCGTCGCGGATAGTCTGTCGTCTGCGCAGGGCCTAAATAGGATTGGCCGAACCCACGAAACGCTGCACAGACAAAAACAATGACTATTTCACGATTCGTAGCCATCATACAAAATCTAGTATATTTTTAGGTACAATAGTGACAGGTTGCTAGCCTGTCGCATAAAATATACCTTAACCTATTCCCTTATTTGCCTCTTTTACTGGACAATGGACATTTTTTCGTTAAATGGACAGGTGTCATTTTAAACCCGACACCACCCGGCACCATAAATGACTGGGAATCAAAAAACTACACATGTATTATGGCTGTAGATTAGTGTAAATATAAATAAATGTTTTTATTATTATCTTTGCAAACCTAACACTAAGCTAGAAGTGGCTGCGAGGCGTGGTATAGTCATAATCATGTTTTTGTCTATGTCACGTTTCCGAGTGCCCTGCTTACCCCATTTGGGAACACACACGCGATTGTATGTATGTTGTATGTATTATTTTCTCTATTGTGTTACGAAGAGTATTCGTGTGGATAATTTTATATTTATAGTCCCGGAAACTTACGCATATACTAAGTTACTATGGCTAGGCATAGTCCCAGGGTAAACATTTTCGTGTATTTATATTAGTGGCCAAAATTTCGTACCGTAACAGAAAAAAAAGCATTTCACAGTTTTTGTTCTTCAACGAAATATGAAGTTTCCTGTTTTGCCTACATTCTCTTTGTAAGGAATTAAGAAAATGTCGCTTGTTAAATAAAATTCATTTAAAAACACTAAAAGTTCTTGACAGCGGTGGGATTCGAACCCACGCCCTTTCGGACTGGTGCCTAAAACCAGCGCCTTAGACCGCTCGGCCACGCTGCCTCTGTCGTAGCGCTCGAAATTAGCATAGACGTCTAGACTCGCGCGCCTGCGGTTGGCTTCGGGGTGACGTCACGCTTATCAATTGTTTTCCTTTTTATCGCTGTACTGAGTTCGCGTGCTCTTAGAAAAATCATTACCATGGGTTCAGTGACCGTACTCGATAGTATGGTGAATTTTACTTAAACAAGTGACTAGCGACACTGTGAATTTCTCTATACAAACTTTATGGTACAGTCGACCAAGAAATTGGTCTACCCCCTCAAGTTCGATATTCATTTGAACCTCATGAAACAACAAGGTCGATTTCCCCTCGCCATAATATTATGACAGTGACAATGTCAACCTTGTGATAATTTTGATCTCACAGAAACTTTTGTCAAAATTGGTAGACCACTTTCTTGGCCGACCGTACGGGACTATGGATATTGAAGATGACACACGATGACACGACCGTTAAACTCCCTGGCATCTAAATTGGCAAGGTTTAAAGTGGGGGTAAGTTCCCCAATGGAAAAATCATGGAAAAAGCGGTGCGCCAATTTGTCCCCACTACTTGAAACCATGCCAAATTAGACGCCGGAGTTTGCATTCTGTACACATTACACTGTTGTTCATCAAATGTGGTCGCCGCACGTGTTCCAAATACAAAGAATTAGAAATTAGAATTATTATTAGAAATTTAATAAATAGGATACTTAACTTAATAGTCTTATCTTAATTCCATCTAGTTTTCGTTTTGTTCGATAATTTATTTGACGGCACGTCATATGAAAAATGGCACGTGTATCGCAAAAGGTTCGCCATCCCTGTACTAGACTGTCCGCCGTCCGCCGTAGCCTAGTCAGCCGTGACAACTGTCGCTAGATATTGGGACGTTTATTTTAATTTAAAAGCGAGATTAGTTTAGCTTGTGTGGTATCGGGAAAGAATAGCACCTCTCCATTTCTCACGTAGATGTAGTAAGAGGCGACTAAGGAAATAGGTTTAGGTATGCTTTAGGCGACAGGCTAGCAATCTGTCACTATTAGGCTGCCTTTCCACCAGAGATGTGCTATGCAGCTATGCTGCGAAGATGTAAGCTGCGCTACGAAATCCATTTCCACCGGTGCTATGCTATGTGCACCAATGAATATGCAATGAATAGCAAATCTCTGGTGTAAAGGCAGCCTTATACCTCTTCAATGTGTTTTAAACCTACAATGAGGCTCGAAGTGGCGCATCATCGTCATCATCATCATCAGCCTATAAATGTCCCACTGCAGGGCACAAGCCTCCTCTCAGTATGAAAGGGCTTGGGCTATTGTTCCCACGCGGGCCCAATGTGGATTGGGAACTTCACACACAACGTTGAAGTACTTCGTCGCTGTGTGTAGGTTTTAGGGTTGCCAACCCTACTATATAATATAGTATCCTACTATATTAGGGGTCCAACTGCTATATTTTTATAAATAAAATATAGTA
>BHDV01000767.1:84392-103030 GCA_005406045.1 Adoxophyes honmai
TAAAAGTGAAAGTTACTATTATTTCATCCTTCTTCCTACTATACGAATGAATATTCACTTTAAAATTATTTTACCACTCAAAGTAGTTGTCACGTAAAACTTTCGCCCGTATACCGACTTTACAGGCAACCAGTTTTTTTTAAATTCAATTTTCTTTGCATGGGAGGGGGCTGAAAATAAAAAAAAATCATAATTAAAAAAAACAACTTTTGGAACTTCAGTAAGTAAGTAAAAAAGTAAAAAACTCTTTATTGTACAAAAGAAAATAAGGTACAGACAGGTTTCAAAAAAGAACAAAGTACAAAGGCGGACTTATCCCAAAAGGGATCTCTACCAGCCAACCTTTGAGCAGTAGAGAGGAGCAGCAATTTACTTCATTATCTATCTCTCCGCCATTTTACGTGATAATCGGTGGAGTAGCAGTACGAGCCCGGACGGACGGATGGACAGACATGACGAAACTATAAGGGTTCCTTATGGACTATGGAACCCTAATGACCACTGATACTGTGCAAAGAAATTGTATTTGCAAAGTATCTAACTATTTAAGAGTTTAAACAAGTTTATCTATTGACCTTTGCCATTATTGTATGCAATTTCCCATAAGGACCCTTTTCTACTAAACTTTAAACTAGGTTTTAATTAAGAAATAATGAACTTACACAACTGAAACCTAGGTATAAATATACCTCTATCTTTAAATTTTACTATTTCGCATAAAACAAAAAAATGATAAAATTGAACGATTTTACAAAACAGCTAATATCTCCGTAACTAGAAACTGCCATAAGGACCCTTTTCTCATGGACGGTCACATTTGATTCCCGAGTGCCTTAACATTTCTGCCACTTCCCTATCCTGAGTATGCACCTGCCAATCGTCTTGAGAGGTCCTGTCATTTCTTGGGTCTGCTTCTGCACCTTTGGCCACCTTTCCCTCCATATTGTACCATCGAACCAATTGAATACTGACCCACCATAGAACCTATTCACAGTGAACGTCATAGTGACAATGCATTGATTGACAAAGGAAATGTGTATGACGTTTATTGTGACAACGTTCTGCGGTGGGTCAGGAATCAGTTGGTACGATAGTACTTATTTAACCGATGATGAATATGATAATAAGAAAAATACAAATGTAATTTCCCGCGTCACTTCATTTCGCCCCTCCAGTGTCAAAACACCATCATTCAAGCTCCTATAATCTTCTGGTATTGGTTTGTGTGGAGAGAAAATGTGTCAGTTTTGTTGTGAAGCTCTGTATTATCCACCAAGATTAACACAAAACACGTTTCGCTGCAAGATTGTATTTATCCGATATAATCTGGAGCATCTCAGCCGTGCCCATATCGACCACGTGCGAGCTAAAAATAGTACAATAGTTTAATACTGGTACGATGTACCGTTGATTTCACCAGGGCCATTGTCTATAGGGGTTACCGATGTTTTATGAAAAAAATCTAATGATCACTTCCCAATAAAGAATTTGAGGAATTTCATTTGCTAAATTAACGTTACGTAAGTGTAAGACCTTGTGCAGACGACAGACAATGCGCGACGGACTTTTTAGTCTGAAAACAGAACCTATGGAATTATATATGCAGTAACGCATGCGACGCGCAAAAAATCCGGCGCACAATGCATACAATCCATGCAGACTTTTTGTGCGTCGTAGACTCGATCGCACAAAAAGTCCGTTTAGTTGCTGCGCTGCTCCTAAGCGAAAGCCAAAATGACTTTTCCCAAATAATTGTTTCGCAATAATGTTTGGAATTGCTGTTCAATAAAGAATATTGTATTGTATTGAATGTGTGGTGCCGGGTTAGAATAGCACCTCCCCCTTTCTTCCCGTGGGTGTCGTAAGAGTCGACTCTGGGAAAGGGTTGGTGTATTGTGGGCGATGGGCTAGCAACCTGTCACCACAATATCACGTTTGACCATCTGGTTACCCTGAATTTGCTAAACGTGGCACTGGATTTTTGAATTCATGTGCTCTGCCTACCCCTCCTGGGAATACAGGCGTGAGAATATGTATGTATGTATGTATGTATTGAATGTGAAAAAATTGAAATATGATCAAATGTTTGTTTTTTTATGGGTTCAAAAACCGGACTGTTTATCAATGGCTAAATCTTATCGGTCAGGTACTGGCGAAAATATTGGTAGCATTCCTTATCTACGTATGTTATGGTATTATCTACGTCTGGGTCACGAAATATCGCTATTTTTCTAGATTTAGGGTGTTTTAGTCTCACGCGGACACAGACTTATATCGAAATAGATGACTCAAGTGTATGTACTTCGCGTGCCAAAAGGGAGAACAATGCTCTCCCTTCGACGCAAATTAATTTAGTCTTGTTGTACTTAGATTAGATACTTATCCATAAAGGTTTAACTTCCTAGAGACAGGGCAACTTGAATTGCATATGTCGGTAACAACAGATACTTGACGGTAAAACATAAGTTATCTGCGGAGTGTGTTAGGGTGACCGCACCAGTAATGGACATAGAACCAGTAATGGACAATGACTCTTATTTACTACCCACTAAGGAAAAGTCATTTGTTTTACAACAATCAATTCACAACTCTATGGACTTTAAATTATGAATGAAGTGTCCATCACTGGTGCTTGTCAACTTAAACCGTCCATAACTGGTGCCGCCACCCTAGCTCATTGAATTGTATTGGAAGCTAAATTGACATATCCGATCAGGTACAGATATCTTGTATCTGCGTAGTTTGTGACATGCTGTACGCAGATATAAAATATGGTGACACATAGACTTTGCCGTCTGGCTCATGACACCCCTCTTTTTGTGTGGGGCTTGAAATGGGGGTGAAACAATGGTGTTTTGAAAGAATAATTCAATGAAACGGTCTTTGTAGTGAAAGCGGCTCATTTCCCTTGCTTTCATATTTCATCCCTGCTAAAGAGAGGGGGTGTGCAGCTCAGAGGAATATAGTATTGTACGCTCCGCCAACAGTTGGTGTTATATTGATGTAGGTAATATACGTTTGAGTTTTGCGAACAATAGTCATTCGTCTATACAATCTATACATACATACATCACGCGTATTTTCTGAAAATGGGGTAAGCAGTGCATACGACACGCTGCTGACTTTCATGACTCGTTTCGTGGCCACTTCTAGCATATTCTTTTAGGTTTTGAGTACGCAAGTAAAATAGTGACAGGTTGCTGTCGCCTAAAATTTAAAATATACCTTAACCTGATTCCTTAAAATCGCCTCTCACGACATCTAAGAAAGAAATGGAGATGTGTAATTCTATACTCTGGCGGTTTAGTAAACAAACTTCAGTTGTCAGATTTGACAGGTTAACGGATAGTAAACATTTTAAATATCGGGTGTTCAAATACTTTAGCAAAGGAAGGAAAAAATCTAAAATGTTCTGTTGGTACCTAAGTTTAGGTATACCAGAAACAATTGTAATTAGAACACTAACGTCCATCAGATATCAGATCAATAAATGTTAGGTAAGATTTTTGTGCTAACATAACATAACCGTCACGCCTTTTTCCTTGCGGGGTAGGCAGATACAACAGAGCGCCATTCGCATCTATTCTGACATACTTCTCTCGCTTCAATCACATTTATCACTCTCGTCACGTCATACACTCTCGACGGTTTCGGGTACTCCTAATTTGGGATTTGTTTAGTAGATCGCCGATCTGGTCGATAGGTATACGTTCTTCGAGGGCGCCCTCGACGGACTTGCCCTAACACACTTCTCTTGTAAATATTTTGCTACTCTCTTTGAATACTTATCCGATAAAATGTGGGTAGTAAAGAAAAATCTTCCTAACCTGTCAAATCTGACATCAAGTTTGTTTACATTTAGTTAAATATAAACACCCAAACCGCCAAAGTATGAACGCGACACCACACGAAAATTGCAACTTTTTATGCAATGGCCCAGGTGGCCATGCGACAGCATTGGCCCACGAGTGGGCGGCCACAACGTTTACAAGCCTTAGCCTTCAGGCTTTCTATATTTGCATTATCTATTTTTAGATCGGTCTTGAGCTAGGTATAGTCCAAGGAATTATTCCTACCAAGGAATTGTTTCCGTGTGGTGTCGGGATAGAATAACACTTCTCCATTTTTTCCTTGGATGTCGTAAGAGGCGACTGAGGACATAGATTAAGATTAAGATATATTTTAGGATTTTTAGGCAACAGGCTAGCAACCTGTCACTATTATTCCTGACAATTTAAAACCCTAAACTTGTGCTAGAAGTCGCTACGAAACGTTGAATAGTCGTGGTTTAGTCTATGTAGCGTTTCGTGTACTCTATATCCCATTTTATCCATCACATGTATGTATCTATGTATTCGACTCTGAAATCACGTAGAAACGGTTGCCCTTATTCAAAACGGTTACGCTATCGAAAGGATGAAGCACAAGCAAAGGTTTCTGATTTCTGGTACACATCCACGCAAAGTTTAAGAATCCTGTTTAAACCTTTCTTATGCCCTTTCATTCTCAGATCAAGGTCCTATTATGTGTTGGACCTCCGCGGTAACAGCTTACTCCCACACGGACATAATTTACAAGTGTGCCGACGGCAACGAAGATATTGTCACGGTGAAATGATATGCAAAAAAGTATCATGTAGGTCGGGTTACTATCTTTTTTTGAAGGTAAAATAGTATTACTTTTTTTATTGGTAAGAAATTCTATGTAAAAGAAAAATAGAGGCGTTTGTTTTGATTCATCATTTATATCCATCCATCTTCCTTTCTCCATATCTTCCGTGGGTTTTGATTGACAGACTAGCAACCTGTCCCCATTGCACGTCTTAACGTAAAATCTAAAAAAAATGCTATAAGTGGCAAGGAAACGTGATGTAACCATGGTTTTGGCTATGTAGCGTTTTGTGTCCTCTGCAAACCGTCACTCTCTATTTTTAAGTTTTCAGTTAAGAGGTAGGTATAGAAATCATAGTCATAGGATAGGTTGCTAGCCAATCACCTAAAATATACCTTAACCTCCTTCAGTCGCATCTAAAAGCCCTAACAGACGACCAAATTTGGTTTGGTCCGAACCACGAACTTGGTTGGCTAAAAACTTCGTCGCCGAACAAAATGTTCGGCCAACCGCTGAACACACGTTCGAATTTGGTTTGGAGCCAACCAAGTTCGTGGTTCGGACCAAACCAAATTTGGTCGTCTGTTAGGGCTTTAACGACGTCAACAGAAGAAAGAAGTCCTAAATTACGGAGACAGGCTCGTAGTCATAAATAACGTATATGATGGAGAGCCTGTTACAATGCCTATAATGAAATGCAGTCTTGACCTCAGGAGATAGCAATGTTTACAAGATGATAGGCAGACGCTGACATGTTTAGATTTATGGCTGAGTTATGTTTAAATACGTATATGTTATAGGCAATGTGTATAGTACAGGCATTCCATACAATACCTAGGTATTGTATAGATTGCCGGTTGCAGCATAGGTAACGTATGTAATCGATTTTTCTTCCCTATGATTGAGTAAAATAGGTAGTAGGTACAATCTAACCAAACCTAACACAATGAACGAGTTGCAACTAATTTACTGGGTTGTCTAGTTTTTTTTTTGTTTGTTCGATAAAGTTTTGTTTGGTGGTGAAGGGCTTCAATAGAGAGATCTCTCTTCAGGCAGATGTTATGTTTAGGGACCGAAGTCCGTATAGGGAAAGTTGCAACTTGTAGACCAGCGGCTCTCAACGTTTTTATCTGGCGACCCAAAATTCAAAAATATTGGAAGCCCGCGACTCAATCAATCATTAAAACAAATGAAATGCAGTGATTGCTGTTTGTTTTTCAAAAGAAACCCCGGGTCCTGCGACCCATCTCGATATGGAACGATGTTGTAGACTAAGCACAGCAATACGCGCGAAATAGATTATCTGTCACTTTTTGACGTCTCTAGTTAGACAGTGACAGGTAGAGTTTATTTCGCGCGCACCTCTACTCGCGGCTTGCTGTGCTAAGCCGTATGATCTTCGAAACGTCCTTATCGCTATGTAGAAACTTTGGCAGTTGATGATTGTAGGTTCTTCTACTCGATGATAGATGGCGGTCTTGCAAAGCATCGCACCATTGGAGTTTTTCTCCTCAGTATGAACATACTAACCGGATAGCACAGCAATTTGCAAGTCGAGAGCGTGATTTAGACCATACCTGTCATTGTCTTAATTATCTTGTGTTGCCGTGGGGTAGACAGCACACGCCACGCAGACAAAATCTTGACAAAGTATTTTAAAGCCTTGCCCAAACCTGCGCGACCAAAGCGACTTCGAAGCGGGAGCGTCTACCGCGCGACGGACGCTACCCATATACATCTATGGCGCTTTGCATACCTACGCGACCGCATCGCGGGACGTTTCGCTTCGCTTAGTTTCGCTTTGCAGACGCTCCCGCATCGCAGTCGCTTTGGTCGCTCAGGTTTGGCCGAAGCCTTAATGTACCGTTGAAACTGCATTACCTTTTGTTAACCCACATCTCTTTGTTTCAGATCCAAGATGGACGCAAGCCTTCAATGACCCAGTGATACAACCCAACCGTTCCTTTAGCCTACGTCAATTAATACGAACCAAAGCCTAGCCATTAACCAAAGTTAGCGTAGTTCACGGACGTTCCGAAACATGTCCAACCATATGCCTATATACAGTCAAGTGGTACCGAAATCCCAGTATCGCAAGAAAACAAGCACCAGAGAGAGGGTTCAGAACATCGCGCGGACTGATTTTGATCCCTTAAATTATAACCACGGAGGGAATTTTCAGTTGCTGAATACTGTTGAACCGAAGATGGAGAGGGGAGATAGGGATAAGAAAGAGAGGAAGAGTGAGACGAGGAGGCGGACGCAGAGAGTGGAGGGGAGCGATGGGAAGGTCGAGGCTTATTTGAGGCAGAATCAAGTCAGTATGCGGCAGCAGCAGCATCGGCATTCGGCTGTGAGGCAAGCCGAGCATAGAGTCAATTTGAGGTTAGTTTTGTAGTGCGTTTGTTTGGGTATGTGGAAAATGTGAGTCGAGATTTGTGTTAGTTCTTGGTATTCAACGTTAGTTGTAAGCAGTAAGGGTGTTACCAGATTAATCGATCGATAGTCGATGGACGGCATCGGTCAACGTCAATCGAGGTTGATCGACAGATACCGGTCGATAAACGATCGATTGTCGGTAGATGGCACCGGTTGACGCTGATCGATTAGCCCCGGCTATATTCCATGCTACTATTTCAATCTACCATCGATTGATCGGTCTGGTAAGACATTATCAAGGATAACGGATTAAAAGACTAAACTAAGGTTTGCCGTCGTCGTCCTCTTGGTTGTCCGTAAATCTACAAAACACGCCATCTACAAAAATAACTTTGATAGGTATCGTAAATGTAGTTTTTCGCAGTTTTTCCTTTATATGTGCCGTAAGATGTTGCTTCGTACAGTCGAGCTCATTAATATATGAGCAAAACTGAGGGTTCAAAAATATCTGTACACCTTTATGACATTGACAATAAGGTGCAAAAGTTTACATATTTGCCATTTGTCTGCTCATATATTTATGAACTCGACTGTACCAAATTTCAAGGTTCTCAGTGCACGAGAATTGCCCTGTAGGTTTTGATACACTTGCGAGTATCGAAAATATGTTGAAACTTGTGACATAAGCGGAACTGTGGGAAACTCTAATAGAGAGATCTCTCTCCAAGCCGATGTTATTCCTGGGGACCGAAGTCCACAGAGAGAAAGTTGGAACTTATATTTATGCAACCGATCATCGAAACTTCACTAGCACGAAGCAGTACACTTTGACAGTTGAGGTTTGTGGAAGAAGTTCTACTACTAGACGATAAGTGGCGCTAGGTTCGCTACAACACCCATACAGTTTTTCATTTATAAAAATCTCATTATAATAGACTGTCTCTCTCTATTGCAGGGCTCTCCCTCTGAACGAGGCCGCCCCGCCCCGCGGACACGACCGAACGCCGACCGAGCGTCATCGGGGCGAGCGGGAACGAGACGGAAGAGAGCACCGCCGCGAGAGGGACAAGGATAGAGATAGGGAGCGGATGGAGAATGCCGAGTTTGATGGTGAGTGCTGGTGATGAGGTACCTAAAGACAGAGATTGGAGACGGATAGAGAGACAAATAGGTACTAAAATGGACTTACAAACAGAAATCAAAAGGTGTCGTAAGAGGCGACTAATTACCTAGTGGTTAAGGTATAATTTAGGCGACACGCTAGCAACTTCTCACTATTATACCTGCCCACTCTATACCTAGAAAAATATGCTAAAAGTGGCTATGAAACGTGAAATAATCATGGTTTTGTCTATGCAACGTTCCGTGTGCTCTGCCTAATCCATTACGGAATACAGACGTGATGTACGTATGTCAAAACCTACAGCCGATTCGTATAAAGCTCGACCAGATGAATTAGTCGATCGAAACGCTCGAATAATCGCTCCCCCTCTATATGAGGCTAGTTTTAAAAATATACTCGTAATATTAATCAAAACCGTATATCTTCCAGGCACGCCCTCAACGCCGCCCGCTTCGCGCCCCGTCCGCAAATCGTCGTCCGCGCACAGAGTCACAGAAACTATATCCACGGACAAGCGGCGGTTCTTCTGTCGCGAATGGGCCTTCCAGAAGATAGCTCATTGCTTGGAGCAGCGGCCGGTTAGCAAGACTTGCGGGGCGCTTATACTCGGTAAGTTTGGTAGTTTTAGCGCCATCTAGCGCTGAGTAGGTGAACTGGTGTAGGGAACTCGCTAAGTAACAAAGTTTGCACTGACAAGCGCCAGTTCTTTTGTCGCGAATGGGCCTTCCAGAAGATAGCCCATTCCTTGGAACAGCGGGCGGTTGACAATATTAGTGAATTGCTAAATTTGTGGCAAAGACGTTAGCGTCATCTAGTTTTATAGCGAAGACTCTTTAACGCCATCTAGTGCTGTGTAGTTGAACTTGTACGATGAATAGGGAGCTCATTAAGTAACAAACTTTGCACTGACAAGCGCCAGTTTTATGTCGCGAATGGGCCTTCCAAAAGATAGCCCATTGCTTGGAGCAGCGGCCGGTTAGCAAGACTTGTGGGGCGCTTATACTCGGTAACTTTAGTAGTTTTAGCGCCATCTAGCGCTGAGTAGGCAAACTTTTACAGTAAGTAGAGAACTCGCTAAGTAACAAACTTTGCACTGACAAGCGCCAGTCTTTTGTCGCGAATGGGCCTTCCAGAAGATAGCACATTGCTTGGAGCAGCGGCCGGTTAGCAAGACTTGTGGCGCGCTTATACCCGGTAAGTTTGATTATTTTAGCGCCATCTAGCGGTGAGAAGTTGAACTTCTGCGATGAATAGGGAACTTGCGTCCAACGAACACTGACATTTAGGACCACGCAGTACCGTCTTTAAACTATTTGAGGCCCTGGGCACATTAGGATCATGGGGCCCCTATGGTTATCATTTGGTAATCTGGCAGGAACTAGGGGGCCCCATTCGATCGCGGGGCCCTGGGCACGTGCCCATAGTGCCCAGTGGAGAAGAGGGGCCTGGGGCCACGATTTTCTACAGTCGCGAATGGGTGATAAGTCGGGAAAGACCTCTAGACCTCTGCTCGCATGAGTACTAGTATGAACTAAGCTCACTATAAATATTATAGCGATGATCCAAGCGGCATCTCGTGTCGAGCGGTGGAACTTCAACGATATGAAGAAATAACGGCCGGTCGCGTCGCACTGTGCGAACGTGAGGGCAATATTACTACACGCGTGCGACAGAGATAGATAGCAGCGGGCCAACGCTTGAATTTTGCTGTGCTGTGGGATCGGCCTTTAGCACATGATGAAATCTTATTTCACCGGCAAACAACCATCATCATTATCACTACGAACGGGTACTATCTTTAGATGTTAACTCCATGTATGTTTTCAGGTGACGCCGGCAGTGGGAAAACGGCGCTTTGCCAAGAGTTAAGCGAACCGGGGCAAGGTCCCCAGGCCAGGCAACAGAGGGCGCTGAATCGGAGGTTGCTCGCTCGCCACTTCTTGCAAGTAAGCTAACTAAACATAAACCTTGAGATCCACTCATACTTACATAAAACGGATCTACAGTATTCCCAAGAAAATAAGTCACATCGGCTGTTACCGTCTGCGCCGAGAAGCGCAGAACGATATCCGAGAGTAGCCAAACGAGTAATTTATCTATATTGAACTTTATTTACAAACGCTCTGGGCACAATTTTGCTTGCTATGCACTCTCGCTTACACACTTTAGTTCGCCTACTCGACGCTTTTGGCGCTGGGGTGCTAGACATCTGTCATGAGTCATCTGTCTGAGACATCAATCAATGAACAATGACAACGCAAGTGTTCACCGCGCGAAAAAATCTCTTTTATCATTGGTGGATCGAAGTTTCCCGCGCCACAAAATTGATCTATTACGCAGGTACATCGTGGAGCATTCTTTGTTTGGTAATACTGTAGCACAATTGTACAGAGGTATAATAGTGACAGGTTGCTAGCCTCTCGCCTAAAGCACACCTAAACCTATTTTCCTTATTCCTATTTCATTAGTCATGATTCATGATTTGATTTTGTCTATAAATGCTTCAATTTTCTTTCAGGGACACAGCGAGAGCAGTTTGCGTCCCGGCGAGTTCATTCGCTCGCTCGCCATGCAGATACTGAGTCACTCGTCGCGCCGCGCGCGAGCGGACACGAGCGAGCGGGATATGTCGCCGCGGGAGTGTGACGGGTGAGTGCGGGGATACAGATGTACAGTTAAGGAAATTGATTACTGTGCCACTTTGTACCTTTTCACAAGAAATGTCACTGTGACCATACATACATACCGTCACGCCTCTTTCCCACAGGGGTAGGCAGAGACTACTTTGTTCCACTTGCTACGATCCTGACATACCTCTTTTGCTTCATCCACGTTCATTAGTTCCTTCATACATGCTCGTCGATTTCGGGTACTATACATACATATATACATATATATACATACTCTCACGCCTGTATTCCCAAGAGGGGTTGGCAGAGCACATGAATTCAAAAATCCAGTGCCACGTTTAGCAATATCAGGGTAACCAGAAGTTAAACGTGATATTGCAGTGACAGGTTGCTAGCCCATCGCCCACAACTAATCCTTTCCCAGAATCCTTATCCTTACTTAATATTATAAGTCAGAAAGTGAGTTTGTTTGTTTGTTTGTTTGTTTGTTCCGCTTTCACGCCGTAACTACTGAACCGGTTGCTTTGAAATTTTGCAGACGTAAAGATAGAAGTCCGGATTAAATAATAGGCTACTTTTTATCCCGGAAAAACTGATGTTCCCGAGGGAAAACAAAAATATAGTTTGCTTGATAGATCGATATCGATCGATGATAGATCGATATCGATCGATGACCGATCGATAGATGAAAGATCGATGGCGCTGTGTGCTGTGTGTCGTTTAAAACGAGAAGTTTTCTTATAGTTGTGCTTTATACCGCAATATAACCGAGTTCCACGCGGGCGAAGCCGCGGGCGGAAAGCTAGTATTAATAATAATAGACACTTGAAGTTGCAGGAAAAATTTATCATGACGTTACAATCTGTCAAAAGCTTTTTAATAAAACAAAGGTAGCCAAGTTTCATCATTAACTTGTTTCCGTGAATGAGTTAGGAGCAACCGTGCAATAACGTCAACTTGAGCGAGGAGAAAATATCAACCGATGTCTAAACCCTGTATTTTTTTGCAGACGCAATTCCGAGGAGGAGCGTCTCATATCCCGCTTCCAAGGCCTAGCTGATGATGGGGAGGAGAGCTCGAAGCCTCTCCTGGCGGACAGCGAGGATCAGCGCACTGATGAAGAGGAGAATGGCAGCGGCCGGCGCGCGCGGACCATAGACAGGATACACGAGAGAGACGCGTACCAGGACTCTATGGCTGATGGTGACAATGTAAGTTGCTATGTGGATGACATGCTAATGCCGACTACTCGTAACGATTTGTCATACACACGGTCGATAAATCTGCGCAGATCGGTCTGCACAGATAATTCGCTACGATATATCGTTACGTGTGTAGCCGGCATAACGCGTTCGCGTCTGGTGGGTGACGTGCCAATGGGTTCGCTCCTTGTGCGTCACTTACTAACTCTATCATGGAGTCACACAGTGTGTCCCTTTTGGCTCTGTTTCGCACGATACCAATTTTGTTGCACGCATAGAATCATGTCTGGTGTCGAATTTAGAACTATATCTCTTCATTTCTTATGTGGGTGTGTAAAAGGGGACTAAATAATTTTAAACAAAAAAAACCGACTTCAAATTAGCAATATTTTAAAAGTATTCTGTTTACTGAATGTAAAATCTTGACTTCATCAACAAATTACCGAAAACGCCGTACATCTCCATATAAAATTTGAAGAGTTCCCTCGATTTCTCCAAGATTCCATCATCAGATCCTGGTTTCGTGCCAATGGGACCAATTTCGAGTTATACCCTTTCGATTAAAAAAAAAATTTTGAAAATCGGTCCACGGGTTTTCGAGTTATCGAGTAACATACACACAAAAAAAATAAAAAAATTAGGTCGAATTGAGAAGCTCCTCCTTTTTGAAGTTGGTTAAGAAATAGGTTAAGGTATGGTTTTATAGCTTTGTTATCTGTTCATTAAACCTAAGATTATTCTTAAAGCTTGAAATTGACATGGATGGTGTGTCTTTTCCGTCGCTGTCTATTCCGCCTTTTGCTACAGGCGTAATGTTTTTGTATGTAAGGGTTTCTTTCTTAAACCTGACACCACATGGCAAAGAAGTAAACATATTAAAAGTAAATCTTCTTTTTCAGCTCCCAGAGATCCTGCCCCGGACCAGTGCAAAACCAACCAACCCTTTCGAAATAGAAGACAAGGAAAATCCAGACTTTCGCCTCTACGAGAACCACGAAAACTTGTTCCTTCGAAACATATCCCAACGCCAATCCAAAGAAGCGAGGAACTCTAGACTCTTACGACAGAGCTCTGAACCTCTATCAGAGAAGAAACCGAGCGTACTACAGAAGAGTCTATCCACAGAGCAGAAATCGGAGAGTAATAGCGAGAACGAAAAACCAAACAGCCCTCCTAAATCTCGGATACCCGTGTCAAATTTCCGTTACCCGAATAAGAGTGAATTGAAGCCGATATCGGTTGAAAGCTCCCCGCAGAAGAAAGAAGAAAGACCAGAGAAAGAGCTACCGGAGTACCAGAACGTGCTTGATAGAGAAGAGGAGGTGAAAGAGGAGAAAAAAGAAGACGATCCGCCGCCGATTCCCTCTCTTCCTGTCAGTCCGCGAACGTTGATAGCTAACGCGTATTACGATAAACTGTTAGCTGAGCCAGAGATTCAACAGGCACTGTTGCCGCAAAATTTGGAGAAGAATCCTGATGAATGCTTCAAGAAGGCTCTGCTTTTCCCTCTGTTAGAGATTGATCCGCCTAAGCAGTGTCTGTTTTTGCTGGTTGATGCTATAGATGAAGGCGCTTTGAATGGTAAGTGTCTGGAAATTTTCTGGATATAAATTGGTTAGTTGGAGGCACGTTCGCAATGCCCGTGTGGTGCCGGGTTAGAATAGCACCTCCCCCTTTCTTCCCGTGGGTGTCGTAGGAGTCGACTCTGGGAAAGGGTTGGTGTATTGTGGGCGATGGGCTAGCAACCTGTCTCCACAATATCACGTTTGACCATCTGGTTACCCTGAATTTGCTAAACGTGGCACTGGATTTTTGAATTTATGTGCTCTGCCTACCCCTCCTGGGAATACAGGCGTGAGAATATGTATGTACGTATGTATGTACGTTCGCACTAAAGGCCGCTTAGGGAGCATTGCGACATTTGAGCGTTAACTGGCTTCTATCTATATTTGTCGCACGCGTGCAATATTGCCCTCGCGCTCGCACTTGAGCGCGTGCGTAGCACTGTGCGAGCGTGAGGGCAATATTACTGCATGCGACAGAGATAGCGGCGGGTCAACGCTCGAATTTTGCTGTGCACTGCGACCGAACTTTAGTAAACCGATGCAAGTTCGAATCAAACCTAAGCTAACAGCATTTCTTCGTGGGTGTCGTAAGAGGCGACTAAGAAAAGTGGTTTAGGTATGCTTTAAGGCTGGTTTTTAATTTGATTAGTGCGAGTGCAGGTATTTAGTGCGAATACACAGCCAATTAATCACTGGCACTAATCAGTCGCTGTTCACACCTAGGCACTCGTCACTAATCACTCGCACTCGCACTCGCACTAATCAAAGTGAAATCCAGCCTTTAGGCGACAGGCTACAAATGTGTCACTATTATACTATCTCTTCCATCGATTTTCAAACCTAAAATTATGCTGGAAATGGCTGAAAACCTATCACTGTTATATACCTTTTCCATCGATTTTCAAACCTAAAATTATACCGGAAGTGGCTTCAAAGCGTGAAATAGTCTAATCATGGTTTCGTCGCTCACGTTTCGTGTGCTCTGCCTACCTCATTTGGGAACATAAGCGTGTGTGTATGTATGTATTAAGACAGGAAGTGTATCCCGTTTGGTTTGGCATTGGTTAGCTTTGGTAACGAGGTGATGATGGGTCTTTTAGGGGTGATTGTATGTACAGTGGTGGACAGATAATTAGAAACACTCCATACAATCACGTAAACAACCAACATGATCTAGCGATAGTAGTAAAAGAAACATAAATAAGGCATAATTAATCATGCAGTAATGTAGCCACAACATTAAAGTATGTATAGAACGAAAAAAAAGACAACAGAATTTTATCATTTTGCTGTAAAGTTAGTTAATACATTGGTAACTTGAATTTCCGTTACTGGCCGTTTGGACACATAATTAGAAACAGGGTCACTAACATACTTTTATCTTTTGTATAATTAAAAATAACCTTTTTATTACATTTGTGGTGGCAATTACACATCACCTTTAGTTTGTTGAGTAGTAAATTGTGTTCAAAATGGGGAAAAATAAAAGTTAAAAGATGTCGACTCGCTAAGTAAATGTAAGTCCGTGTTTGAACCGAAAGAGGACATAGAAAAGAGTCGTCGACCACTTTGAATGCTATCAGATCCATTCCACAATACATGGAACTACTGAAAACTAAATTAGAAAGATACACGCAAGGTAAAAATCGCCCAGAGAAGATTTGCTCATTTACTAAACAAGACCCGTTCATAGGCTCCAATGAAATTAGAAATGAGGTTTTCACGTCATATGACCCCGGAAACGTGAAGTGAATACTAGTAGCCAGTCGGTTAGTTGAAGTGAAACTGTATAGGAGGGTTTCCCAAAAGGTACCGGTTCCGCAGAACAGTAAAGAGAGATGAGATAATTATTTACGAAAAAATACAGCAAGTTGACAGTTCAGGAATAGACAAAAGTTTTACTTTTAGATGAAACTAAAATCAAAATGTTTCCACCACCATGCTTAACCATACTTTTGTGTATTTATTATTGAAACCATGGTTTGGTAGACGTTTAATGTAGCGTTTTCTGTCAGAATTCACCATATTATTTTTAGTTACACCTGAAAATAAAACTTTTTATCTGAACCTTCCTATATTGTCCACTTGCTGTATTTTTTCGCAATTAATTATCTCATCTCTATGTTGTTCTGTAGGTACGGTACCTTTCGGGAAACCCCCTCAAACAGTTTCGCTTCATCTAACTGACTGGGTACTAGTCTACACTTCACGTTTTTGAAGTCATGTTATGTGTAAACCTCATTTATAATTTCATTTTAGCCTATAAACGGGTCTTGTTCAAGAGAAGATTCGCTTACCGTACGATAAGCGAATCTTCTCTTGGCGATGTTTTCTTTGGGCGTGCCTTTCTAATTTGGTTTTCAGTAGTTCTATGTCTTTTGCAATGGTCGATGGTATGAAATACCTTCTTATGGTGCATCCTAAGTGATTGACGATTCTTTTGGATGTCCCCTTCGGTCCAAACGCAGATTTACAATTACTAAGCGAGTTGACGCCTCATAACTTTTATTTTATTCCCATTTTGAACATAATTTACTGCTGTTGTAAGTGAAGTTGATGTTTATTGCCGCCACATAAGTAATGAAAAGGTTTTTTTTAATTATTCAAAAGAAAAAAGTATGTTTGTGACCATGTTTCTAATTATGTGTCCAAAGAGCCAGTATCAGAAATTCAAGTTATCAATAAATAAACTCATTTTACACTAAAATTATAAAATTCTGATGTATATATTTTTCATTGTACGTGTATTTTAATGTTGTGGCTACATCGCTGCATAATTAATTATCAATTATTTGCGTTTCTTTTGCTACTACCCCTAGTTCAATGTTAATATTTTCGTGATTGTATGGAGTGTTTCTAATTATCTGTCCACCACTGTATGTATGTAGACTACAGTACTGATTATGGGTCTTTCCTCAGGAGCCCAGGCCGCAGGGTCAACCGAGGGTGCGCGAACAGTGGCCGCCCTTCTGGCTCGGCATCAGCACCTGTTCCCGCAGTGGCTGCTGCTTGTCTGCTGTGCCAGGAGACACTGCAAGAGTCTCACCAAGATGTTCACTGGTAAGTGTCTCTTCGGCGGTTATGATAGCCTGGTAACCAGAGCAGTCGGTTGGTAAAGATTAACGTTCACTATGGTATATGTCACCGAAAAATGCGCGGACAGTGGCGGCGTTTTAATGGCTCACCATCAGCACCTGTTCCTGTACACGGGTGAGAGGCTTTTTGGCGTTTATATCCTGGTACCGAGAGCAGTTGCTTGGTAAGATTATAGCGTTCTCTATGGTATGTATGTATGTCACCGGAAACTAACAACTTGTAAGTTTAAATTGAAGGCTCTTTGTCGGTTATGATAGCCTGGTAACCAGAGCATTGGTTTAGGAAAGATTAGCGTTCTCTACGGTACATATGTCACCGGAAAATGCACGGACAGTGGCCGCCCTTCTGGCTCGGCATCAGCACCTGTTCCCGCAGTGGCTGCTGCTTGTCTGCTGTGCCAGGAGACACTGCAAGAGTCTCACCAAGATGTTCACCGGTGAGTGGCTCTACGGCGGTTATGATAGCCTGGTACCGAGTGCATGGAAAATTAGTGTTCTCTATGGTAATGTCACCGGAAAATGCACTGTGCGCGGAGTCTCACAAAAATGTTTACAGGTGAGAGCCTCTTTGGAGGTTATGATAGCCTGGTAGGCCTGGTAGCCAGAGCTCTGGTTTAATAAAGATAAGCGTCTCAGCACCTGTTCCCGCAGTGGCTGCTGCTTGTCTGTTGTGCCAGGAGACACTGCAAGAGTCTTACCAAGATGTTCACTGGTAAGTGCTTTTTGTAGGTTATGATAGCCTGGTAACCAGAGCACTTGTTTGATAAAGAGTGCGCGGAGACACTGCAAGAAGAGTCTCACCAAGATGTTTATAGGTGAAAGCCGCTTTGGTGGTTCTGATAGCCTGGTAACTAGAGATTTGGTTTGTTAAAAAGTGCCTGGAGACACTGCAAAAGTCTCACCAAGATGTTCATAGGTAAGTTGGCTCTGCGGCGGTTATGATAGCCTGGTGACCAGAGCACTGGTTTGGTAAAGAGTCCCCGGAGACACTGCAAGAGTCTCACCAAGTTGTTCACGGGTGAGTGGCTCTACGGCGGTTTATAGCCTGGTAACTTGGGAACTCGCTTGGTAAATTCCTGCCAGCTCAAAACCTACGAAAATATGCTAGAAGTGGCCACGAAACGTGTAGTAGTCATGTTTTGTCTATGTAGCGTTTCGTGTGCTCTGCCTACCCCATTTGGGAACACAGGCGTGATTGCATGTATGTATAAAAGAAACAAGAAAACAGTTCAAATATTTTGACTTGTCTATTCAAAATTCACGGACCCTCAAGACATTTGACCACGGCTGTAGTACTGACCTTTACTCATACTCATACTCATACTCTTTATTCTTCTGCAGGCTTCAGAAAGATAACCCTGGACGAGTTGCAACGGGCCCACGTGAGCGCCGACGTGCAAAGATACGTGCTGTCCAGACTGGACACGGAGCCAAGACTCAGGTGAGACCCAGGCAGAATAGGTCGTATGGAAGGTCCACTCTCGAACTAAAGTCAGGCTTCATAAAACAATTGCTGTCTCTTTCTACTTTTGCCTGCTCTCTCTGCTCTGTTACTATTCTCTGCTCTGTCAATCACACATCTGGTAAAAAAAATGACGGCGGTTCCAACGATCCATCCATCTAACCGTCCATTCTTCCGTCCACCCAACCGTCCATCCATCCGTCCATCCATCCGTCCATCCATCTGTCCGTCCATCCATCCGTCCGTTCATCCATCCATCCACCTGTCCGTGTGTGAGTTTCTCGCTCAATCTCTGGATTGTGAACTAATTTGATTACTACTTAACCACTAGTAACCAGTAGTGTGGTTCCGGGTTAGAATAGCACCTTCCCCTTTCTTCCCGTGGGTGTCGTAAGAGTCGACTCTAAGGAAAGGGGTTAGTGTATTGTGGGCGATGGGCTAGCAACTTGTCACTGCAATATCACGTTTAACCATCTGGTTACCCTGCTGAAATTGCTAAACGTGGCACTGGATGTTTGAATTCATGTGCTCTGCCTACCCCTCTTGGGAATACAGGCGTGAGAATATGTAT
>BHDV01000767.1:109875-141296 GCA_005406045.1 Adoxophyes honmai
GAAACCAGGATCTGATGATGGAATCTTGGAGAAATCGAGGGAACTCTTCAAATTTTGTATGGAGGTGTACGGCGTTTTCAGTAATTTGTTGATGAAGTCAAGAAGTTACATTCAGTAAACAGAATACTTTCAAAATATTGCTAATTTGAAGTCGGTTTTTTTTTGTTTAAAATTATTAATAACACGATTATTCCCACAGGATCCTAGTAATGGAGCGTTCAACGGGCTACCTGTCGATCTTCCACCACTCGTTCGCGCTGTGGCTCGTGGACGTGAAGCACTGCACGCGGCGCTACCTGTGCTGCCCCGCGGACGGCCACGCGGCGCTGGCCATGTACTACACGCTCGACGCCAAGAGGTGCATACATACATACATACATACATACATACGTACATACATACATACAAACATAAACGTCACGCCTAAATCCGAAATGTGATAGGCAGGACACACGAAATGTGACATAGTCAAAGCCATGACTATTCTACGTTCTCGAGCTCAGACTTTGACTCAATGACAGACAACAATTTATACTCGCTTTGCGTCCCAAGTTGCCAGCCTTATACTAATAATTATCAAACATATTCAATCTCGTACTCAAACTTTTGCTACCTCTAACAGTAATCGTGCCACTTACCACCTTTTAATTTTAAAAGACACTAGTTGTAATTCCTATGTACACTAGGATGCAAAATTGCATGGATAGCTTAGAGGCGGCAATCATTTGGCGTCAGAAGCCGTGTTTCGATAACCATCACTATCGCACGGCGTAAACAGCTTCAAACGACTTTCATTTGGACTTGTCCATGCAATTTTGCATCCCGCTGTACGTGGGCTAAGTTGGGATTGGGAACTTCAATAACGGCATTAAATTATTTCTAAGTAAGTAAGTAAACACTTTGTACAAAAGAAAAACACAAAATACGAAAAACACTAATATACAAATGAAATGGCGAAGTACAAAGCGGACTTATCCCTTAATTAAGGGATTTCTAAACCTCAAACTCAGACTTGCTTTATTTAGTTTTTTGACTTGACTCATACTCAGCATTTCGTAGCAATACTCAGGACGCATTCATACTTGAAACTGATACTCAAAATCAGATTTTTTGTTGCAGATTGAGCGCCCTAGAGATCCACAACTATGTGTTCCACATGACGAGTCTAGAACAACACATGGCGGCGCAGAAGAAGAAATCCACGTAAGAATGCCACTGTCGCAATTTGATCTATTTAATTTAGCGAAACACCTTTTCAAAATTAATAATTCAAGACTTTATTTATGCAAATAGGCTCCTAAGAGCACTTTAACACGTAATTTTAGAGTCTACCAGCGCTTCGGAAAGACCATCATTGCCAAGAATGTGTCGCAAGAAAATTGGGCGTTAATGACCCGAAATATTTAAAACAACGATTTTAGAGCCTAATTAGAGTATGTAAAGTTATGTGACATGTAGTCCGAAAACCTATAGTTAAAGTAATTTTAATTATTTAAAACAAATTGCACTTCGAAAATTCTCAATTGTAACAGACTTGATAGCCAGTTCTAAATGAAGTTTGGTGCTAAACGGACTAAATATATAGTTTTAGTCATAGTTGCATGGGTGTAGCCAGGGGGGGGGTCCAACCCCCCCCCCGAAAAGTTCAGGCTCCCATATAACAATCGTGTTTTTTTTGTGTCCGACTCGAAAAATTAAATCCTGGCTACGCCCGTGCTAGTCGTATACACAGTTGTAATCATAATCACAGACTTATATCGAAATAGATACCGCGAGTTCCTGCATTCATATAAAAACCAAGGGTGTCACTTTTTCTCAACAATAGGTATCGTCACATGAGCGCTTTAGAGATGGGAATTGACAGTCCGAGTGAAACCCATTCAAAGATGATGCCGCCTTATTCAAGTTATCCTGTCTCTAGGAAATTAAACCTAATCTAAGTAGTATAAAACGGCTATTCTCACAGTTTGGTGTTCTCAGCCTAATTACCGTAGCCATTTTTATTTCCCACTTATTGTACTCAATCACGTAAAAAAATTAAAGTATATGAGCTAACATACTAATATATCTATTTGGCATTAAAATAAGTTGGACCGTTTTCAAATTATTAAGCCGGAAAAAAATCCTGGCTACGGTAATTATGAACTGGGTGTTTTTGTTGACTACGGTAATTAGGGAGAAGGATTTGATTTGAATTGAGTACATAATTATAGAACATTAAAACGATATTCGTATCGGGAAGTATGTTTAATAAATTTTCTTGTAAGTATAGATAATCACAAGCCAAGCATTAAAGACTTTGAAAAGATAACAAAATGGGGATTCTTCCCTTTATATGTTTATTTTGTATCGAAACAAGAAAATAACATATCAATGCAGTAGAATCAAGTAGATAAATATTTTAATTAATATAGGCTCATGATCAGACCTAAACTTCTACTCGGCTTGTTATAGGCATGTGTCTGTAGGTACTTATTTATGGAATAAACACCATACCATTACTTAAAAACTTTTAAAGAACTGATATGCATTTGGCCAATGTAAGTACATCTATGTATAATTTATAGTCTTAAGAACATACAGACATAAGTTTTGGTCTGATCATGAACCCTTATTATATTTATCTATTGCATTGAGATGCTAGTTTCAATATTTCTGCTTGTTTCTATTCATACATCCACTTTTTTAATCATATATTCTCCTCAAATAGATCAACGTCATTTTTATTATAATAATCATATCACAAGAATTGATAGTTTGAATTTTCTGCCATTTTTGAACAAATAAAGCATGAAAAATTATCAAAAACATTGGTCACTATACACTACTTTCATACTACGGTAATTAGAAATTCTACGGTAATTAGTACCACGGTAGTCAGAACACGCACGTTTAAAAAAAAATATCTCATCATCTTAAACCATTAGGCATTCATCGTGAATCATATTGAATGGAGGCCAGACGAATGCCTTAATCCACAAGAGGACTAACGTAATTAATCAAAAATGAAAGTCGCAAACTCAGAAACGTAAATTAAATAATTTGAAATCCAAAGCTACGGTAATTAGATACTTACTTAAATAACGGGCAAACCGGACGACACACCTAAGTCTGCACTGTTCAGGTGCCACGGCATGGCTGATAGCTCGGGATTAATGCGATAGCGATGTCAAAATGTTTCGGCGTTTAGGAATAAAGACTTCCTAAACGTAAATCTACGGTAATTATACTTGCGGGTGGGACACTCGTATCTTGGCAAATATATTGTAAAGTAATGATTGTATTAATCTGTCTTTTTGGGTAAATAATGAGCAACTATTGAACGATGTATAAATATAAACCTCATACCTATAATTTATTTCTGACAATTGTAATCAGTAGTTTTGCAAACAAAGTTGGCGCCGGGACAGCCTACGGTAATCGTAGAACGTGTGTTTGAAAAAATATATATGTATGATTTTTCATACATAGAGTTAAATGCTTGAAAATACCTCTAGGCACATGTATAAACTATAATTAAAAAATTCAAATAGGTCACTCGGAACATTTAGGAATATTTTAAGGGCCCGGACATGCAAAATTTAGCTCTTGTGAGAATAGCCGAAAACTAAATGAAATCGCGTCAAAGGAGGAGCATTGCTCTCCCCTTTGGCTCCATTTTTGCACGCGAAGTACAGGCACTTAAGTCATCTATTTCGATATAATGTGGTTGTAATGTTAAGTTATTGGTGTTTTGCCCATCAGTGATCCTGAAGAAGTGTTAGACTTGCACACCCTCATTCTCCTATGGGTGCTCGACTCGGGCTGCGACGTCGAATCGGCTCTCAGGAAGGAAAACGACAACGCACTGCTGTTGGGGACTAATGATGATCAGGTATGGTAATATGTAGACCCCGTTATCTTGTCGCAAAGATTTTGTTTTTCAGTAGAGTAGTATGACTAATTTTTTTATCGACTATTATAAATGTCGATACTTTTTGACACTGATAATTTCTAAGCGGTGTTTAATTTTTATCCCGGAAAAAATTATATTCCCGAGGGAAAACAAAAATATAGTTAGCTTGATGGATGGATTGGAGATGGCTCTGTGTATCTACACTAATATTATAAAGAGGAAAACTTTGTTTGTTTGTTTGTTTGTTTGTTTGGTTGTAATGAATAGGCTCAGTAACTACTGGACCATTTGTAAAAATTCTTGCACCATTCGAAAGCCACATTATCCACGAGTAACATAGGCAAAATTTTATTTTGAAAAAAAAAGGAATCTGTTAAATATTTGGGTTTAGATATCTACATCTACACTAATATTATGAAGAGGAAAACTTTGTTTGTTTGTAATGAATAGGCTCAGAAACCTACGACCCCAAAATCCGAAATTTACGCGAACGAAGTCGCGGGCGGAAAGCTAGTGTAATATAGTGTACCATTCAGTTGTGGTTTAATAACTTATCATATCCAGCGTTATATGGCGCTTCTTTTTAGATTTTTCCGTGGAAATGAGAAGTTTTCTTATAGTTGTTCTTTATACCGCAATATAACCGAATTCCACGCGGGCGGATGGACTTGATGTATTTACAACTAGCTTTAAGCCCGCGGCTCAGTAGAGTACTACTGAAAAACAAAATCTTCGCGACAAGATTACGGGGTCTAGTAATATGCGTGTGGTTTAAATGTGGTAGAATTTTTCACACTCCTTATTTGGGCGTATACATTAAGAAACAGGTTTCCTGCGGGTGAAATAAGCCACCTGTGGTATGTAGTAGTAGTGTACACTTTGCAATGAACGACGCAAAAAAATACGAAGGCAATTACTTGATATTGACAGCTATTTTATGTCTTATCGTGACAATCGTGTCAATCATAAGTGGACAGGAATAAACAAACTTGAAAGATGAGCAAATAATGAGTTTAAAAACCTTACGATATATTACAAATTTTAAAAGTAGAATTTTTGTTCGCACACATCACTCACACGTACAACAGGTGACTTAACTTAAGTTTTTCACCTATACCAACCGGTGCGGGGTCAACGTACATAAAAAAGCATATAAATCTGAAACCTGTAGAAGTAAACAAATGAATATTATACAATGTAATAATCTGGTAACTGGCTTCCGACCGAATTCGATGGAGGAAACTCTTCAACGGCTAGTTTGACTGACTTGAAATCTGGTGCACATAAACTAGGAAGTCAATGAAGTACAGTTGGAAAGGAGCACAGTAGGCAAAAAAGCTTGTATCGAAAATGATCTTTTGTTGGGTAGGTTACATAATATCCCTTTTGTTGCAGAAAAACGAAAACAAAACTGAAGACAAAGATGGCGACCCGGAGTCCGAAGGGAAAGACTCCATTTCAGGTAAGATTTCAAATTTATTTAATGCGTGAAAAATTTTTTTTTCGTGTAGTATCGGGTTTGGAATACCTAACACCTTTCCATTTCTTCCGTGGATGTCGTAAGAGGCGACTAAGGAAATAGATTTTATAGGTATATCGATTGGGTTAAAATTATATAATTTGTCTGTTAGTTAGATTATGGAAAAATATGAGTACTTATTAAACTTCCGGAGTGGGGGCTTGTGACGTCACGCCTAGGTAAAAAATATACCATATAGTGACGTCACGCGAAACTTAAGCTCTGTATTTTCGTCATTTTTTATTAGTCAAACAAAATAAAAAATACGTGTTTAATATTTTATGGTAGTACTGACGGATATCTGACTAAATAGTTTCTTTTAGTCGTCTTCTCTATTGCCGGATTAGACAGGGGCCGGATTACCACCGGGTCCACTGTACCATTGCGAACCGGGATTGTTGAGCCACTTACCTATGTTTGTAACTTGGTCGTGTAATACTAATCCAATAGCTAACATCTAGTCGGTCACATCGGTCATTGATTTGATTACACGTCTAAATTGCGAACAGTGGCAAGTGGCTCAACAATCCCTGTTCGTGACTGTGCTTGGTGTTTATCGATGGTGATTGCTCACTATTAAATGACCCGCTGGTTCGTGATTTGACCTAAACTAATTAGTATTTGTTTTGACAAAAACAGCTAATTATTAATTTATTAATGATTCACGTATTGGAGTAGGAAAATTACAATGATTTTCCTTGTTTATAGTTGTTTCGAGTGATGTGACGATGTTAGTATTGAACGTGCAATGTTATCGACTTAGAATAACACCTGCCTTTTTCCCGTGGATGTCGCTCATAAGAGGCGACTTGATTGAAAAACACTTTAGGCGACATGCTAGCAACCTGTCACTATTCTTTCTCTTTAATCTATGTTTAAACGTAACATTACGCTAAAGACTGACAGGCTAGCAACCTGTCACTATTACACTACATCTTCCATTTGTTTCCGTCCATTGCATGGTTTCGTCTATGTTACATTTCGTGTGCTCTGCCTACCCCATTTGAGAACATAGGCCTGATTGTATGTAAACTAAGGCCTACCAGACGAGATAAAGAATGTAAACAAAGTTTCAGAGGTTGACGCCATAACTGCATACGAGTGATAAGGATAGAGATAATAATCTGACTACCGCCACGTAACTCAGTAACGGTACCATTGTTTATGTTTATTATCTCGTCTGGTTGGCCTTAGTTTATGTAAATAGATTTTCTGTTTGGCCGCTATGCTGTATCGATATATCGATACTTTTGGTCGCCCCTATTGTGACACGAATAAAAATGTGACTAGTTTTATTTCCATATAGACATGTCCCT
This sequence comes from Adoxophyes honmai, assembly GCA_005406045.1. Classification (NCBI taxonomy): domain Eukaryota; kingdom Metazoa; phylum Arthropoda; class Insecta; order Lepidoptera; family Tortricidae; genus Adoxophyes; species Adoxophyes honmai. The sequence continues at coordinate 116,606 of BHDV01000767.1, forward strand.
TGGACTTCCTTATTTCTCTGCACCTTGTGAATTCCCTTTTGCTCGTCATTCGCTGTGGTATTCACTTATATAGTATTATTATGATATTATTGTTTGCTTTTGCCTAAAAAAGCCGTGGTAGCCCAGCGGTTCGAACTGTGGCTTCTCAAGCAGAGGGTCGTGGGTTCAAAGCCCGGGCTCGCACCTCTGAATTTTTCGGAATTTATGTGCGATATCAAATTTGATATTTATCACGAGCTATTCGGTGAAGGAAAACATCGTGAGGAAACCTACACACAGCGACGATGTAATCAACGTTGTGTGTGAAGTTCCCAATCAGCACTGGGCCCGCGTGGGAACTATCGCCCAAGCCCTCTCATACTGAGAGGAGGCCTGTGCCCTGCAGTGAGACGTATATAGGCTGATGATGATGATGATAATGATGATGATTGTTTGCTTTGAGCTTTCATCGTTTTTGTTGCATTCGTTAAACTATTCCGTGAAGTGTCGGATTTAGAATAACACCTCTCCTTTTTTTTTGTGGATGTCATAAGAGGCAGCTAAGGATATAGGTTAAGGTCTATTACCCGTGTGGTGCCGGGTTAGAATAGCACTTTCCCCCTTTCTTCCCGTGGGTGTCGTAAGAGTCGACTCTGGGAAAGGGTTAGTGTATTGTGGGCGATGGGCTAGCAACATGTCACAGCAATATCACGTTTAACCATCAGGTTACCCTGTAATTGCTAGACGTGGCACTGAATTTTTGAATTTATTTGCTCTGCCTACCCCTCTTGGGAATACAGGCGTGAGAATGCATGTATTGTATTCGATGAAACAAATTCCCGTGTGGTGTCGGGTTTAGAATAACACCTCTCCATTTCTTTCGTGGATGTCGTAAGAGGCGACTAAGGAAATAGGTTAAGGTATACTTTAGGCGACAGGCTAGCAACCTGTCACTATTGTATCTGCCACCTTAAAACCCAAAAAATATATGCTAGAAGTGGCCATGAATTTATTGTAGATTCTACAATGTACACACTGAAAAAATATTAGGGGGGGGGGGCTTGTTGAAAATATTATTTGAGATCCGGGGAGGCTCGATGAAAAAAAGGTTGGAAACCTGCGCTTAACCTATTTCCTGCCTCACTCCTTACGACATCCACGGAAGAAATGGAAATGTGTTAATCTAAACCCGATACCACACATTTCACTTGATGGATCTTGCTTTTCAAGTTACGGAACTCTGAAACTATTTACTTTAGGCTAAGGAACCCTAAAATAAAGTGAAAGAAAGCACAATAAATCATTATTCTCGCTATCTCTCCATTTGTCATCTAATTTTCGTTTACATATCACTAGTTATTCCACAAACTGATATAAAAATTACAACTAAATTTCTCTTATCTCTTCCTGTTGTTAAACGACTTTGTACTCTATTATCAAGGGTATTATTATGTTGTTTCAATGCATGGTTTATGAAGGAAATATGAACATTGTGTTTTGTTGTATAGTTGTGGTATGGCATGATTTGTGAACGGTTGTGTTCGTTTTGACAGTGGAGTGAAAAATGGTGGAATTGCAGTAGTTTTGAATTGTTTTTTAAATAATTTTTGGTGTTTTTAAGTGTAATAACGTTTATGATGGAGAGAAGTGAAATGATTTTGTGTCATAGTAAGTTTAAAATATTACTGTATTCCCGAATTGGATAGGCAGAGTATACAAAACGTTCTATAGTTAAAATGACTATTTTACGAAAGAAACGGAGAAGTGTTGTTCTAAACCCGCCTCCACACGGAATTTGAAAATTTTCTTTGTTTAATTCGTGTTTCGATGAATTGATTATTGTGGTATGTGGTCTATAGTGAGACTCACTCATTCATAATCAAAAAACAACTCACGTCTTAAATCGAGTTTGGATCGACATGTTTTAAGCCTGTTCGCGCTAGTTTTGTACCCGAAGTGCACGTTTGGCAGCAGCCGCCGTGATTCCAAGATGAAGAGTTAGTCAAAACTAACCACAAACATTGTTATTAAATGTTTTCCACAGCAGTAAAATTAAAATATGTTTTGTTGTGGATATAAAGCGAGCATTAGACAAATGAAAAGAACTCTTCAGCTAGGGACAAGACTTCATTCAGCGAATATGGTGGTACACTGATCTGTTATAATTAAGTGGAAGCATAGCGCCCTTGACCAGTAGTTCTTAGCCTCGGGTCGCGACCCAAATTTGTATGTCGAAATAAGTTGCAGGACTGACTCTTAATAGTCTCAAAAAACATTCACATCTCACAAATAATTCGGAAGGCAATGCAAAATGCTGAAAATGTGTGGTTCCGTACACAAAGGGTAAAAACGGGACCATATTACTGAGACTTCGCTGTCTGTTTGTCCGTCTGTCCGTCTGTCACAAGGCTGTATCTCACGAACCGTGACAGCTAGACAGTTGAAATTTTTGTAGATGAAGAATTTCTGTTGCCGCTATGACAACAAATACTATAATCAAAATAATAATAATAATTAAGGGGGGCTTCCATAGAAATAATGTTTTTTTGCTTTGGTACCCTTCGCGCGCGAGTCCGACTCGCACTTGGCCGGGTTTTTTATTAAAAGAGAACCTAAAGGCGTATTTCTTGTCTTACAGATCCGTCTGCACTGGAGAGTATCGTCCCAGCGCTGACCGCCGCGCGGTGGCCGCGCGACCGCCGCGTGCTGCGCGCTTTACTGGAACTGAGCCGGCTGCCCGCGACCCCCGCGACCCCTGCGACCCCCGCACAGGTTAGCGACCCCTACATAGTTAATATTAACGACCCCTGCGACCCTCGCATAGGTAATCAATCCCTACATCATTATACAGTGAAACCTGGTTAAGTGAGACTCCAAGGGACCTGCATTCCTGTTTCACTTATAGAGGTATTCCACTTACCCAGTGTCTCAGATATCCAGGTATAAATAAATATCTGTCTCATTTACAGAGGGTTCCATTAATAGAGGTCAGAATACAGATTATTTCAGTTATAGAGGTGCAATCATCAAATAAAATAATGTGTTATGTCCCTAAACATTATGAGTTTTAAATAATGAAGGTAATAAACAAAAAATATTCAAGCATGTTTACACGTATTACAAATATGGAAACAGATTTTGGCCCCTTAAATTCGACATAAACTTCTTAGTGTATCTTCCCACTTTCATAAACGGGTATTAACTTCAGTTTTTCACGTAATGATAAAGATTTCGTTTTGATATTTTTCAAATAAACATCTGTATGATAGTAAAGCGAAATTAAAACTGGAGGTCATTGAGGCTCAACATTACTTGACATATTTAGGTACGGAATTTGTGAGTAGAATAAGAATACCTACCTAAGTAAGCAAACAAACAAAACGATGTTATCTCAGTTACAGAGGTTTATGTATATTAAATTCACTTGCTGTCTCAGTTATAGAGGTAACTATGATGATAAATCGAAAGAACAAATCCCAGATATAGAGGTTTGCTTCGTCCCACTAAACAGAGGTAATTCAGTGTCAAGGGGGTGGGACCTCAGCATGAGTTCTAGTTATGGAGGTTTCTCACTTAGGGTGACCGCACCAGTAATGGACATAGAACCAGTAATGGACAATGACTCTTATTTACTACCCACTAAGGAAAAGTCATTTGTTTTACAACAATCAATTCACAACTCTATGGTCTTTAAATTATGTATGAAGTGTCCATCACTGGTGCTTGTCAGCTTAAACCGTCCATAACTGGTGCCATCACCCTATCCAGGTCCCACTTAACCAGGTTTCACTGTATTAGTTACTAGCTATGCTAAAAATATGTGTACAGTATTTTTAGGGTTCCGTAGCCAAATGGCCACAAAAACGGAACCCTTATAAATTCGTCATGTCTGTCCGTCCGTTCGTATGTCACAGCCACTTTTTTCCGAAACTATGAGAACTATTACTAATAAAACTTGGTGAGTAGATGTGTTCTGTGAACCGCATTAAGATTGAGACACAAAATTTAAAAAAAGCGATAATTTTTTAGGGTTCCCCATACATGGAACTGAAACTCAAATTTTTTTTTTCATCAAACCCATACGTGTGGGGTATCTATGGATAGCTCTTCAAAAATGATATTGAGGTTTCTAACATCATACTTTTCTAAAGTGAATAGTTTTGCGCGACAGACGCTTCCAAAATTGAAAAAGTTGTGTCCTCCCCCCCTCTAACTTCTAAAATAAAGAAGTAATAAATCTAATAATTTTAAACAAAAAAAAACCGACTTCAAATTTGGGCTATACTGAAAGCATTTGTCTAATAATGAGGGTGACCTTCCATCACCAGCAGGCCTCACTAATTACTGAAATTATAATTTCCAGTCTGCACTGTGCATTCAGTATTGAAAGAATTATCCTTTAACTCCTAAGCATTAAGGAGTTGACCTTCCATCATCAGCTCAGTCATATTTTTTTTACTGCCAGACGTAAATACTGGTGTAGCTTTGAAAAATGTACTAAAAACATTACCTGTGCCAATAAAATTTGAGGGTTGCCCTCGATTTCCCCCATATTCCATCACCAGATCAAGATATGCTGGCAATGGGACCACCTGGAAACTATACCCTTTCAAACAAAAAAAAAATTTCCAAATCGGTCCAGGCGTCTTCGAGTAATCAGCGAACACACATAAAAAAAAATAATGATGATAAAAAAAGTAATAATAATAATAAAAAAAAAATATCCCGACGAATTGAGAACCTCCTCCTTTTTTTGAAGTTGGTTAAAAAAATATATACACGGTGACTTCTAATCCGTGATCAGGTACCATTTTTTCTAACTCAGTAATTGATGGCGATCACGCTGAACTCGTAATTAAATGAAAAGAACTTGTTTTTTTTTTCAAACTTATTTTAATTTTGAGATAATTTTTATCCTAAAATCCTTGTCACTCTACTAATTTGTATCTAAAAGCTTATAACCTCTTTACAAATTTACTGGCAATTGATAAGTTATGAGTAATAACTTGTAACTGTCATTGTCATAATTGCATAAACAAAGACGTATAAAGTTGCGACCACACCAATACTTAAAAAGCGATGACGGTACGAATTCGCAGTGACTTCTCTGTTTTTGACGCATGCTCGCCGTTTTTTAAGCATAGGTGTGGTCGCAACCTTAAGATCCGTCAAATTTCCCGCCTTAGTGATGCGATGGCACATGACGTCGTCGTGTTCGTGTAGGATGACCATGTGTATTCAGTGGTAATTCTTTTCAATTAAGTTTTAACTTTTAATTAATTAAACAAAGAAGGAATTGCGTGAGACCTCGCTTAATAAGTTCAATTTAGGGTATATGTTAATATTTTCGGGTTCCTGATCACGGATTAAAAATCACCGTGTATATGATGTACATTACCATAAAAACTATCAACGAAAATTGGTTTGAACAAAATCTACCAAGTAGTTGTTTTATTAAATAAAATTTATCATTAGTTCGAAAATCTGTCACTAGATGGCGTTGTAATCGGTTTGTACGGAACCCTCAGTGCGTGAGTCCGACTCGCACTTGGCCGGTTTTTTTTATTTTTGGTGATCTATCAGACAGACTAAATATTTTTTTTAGTCATCTACCAAATTCAGTAGGATAATGTCACTCTTTATCTTGTAGTTCTTAACAAATATGTCTTTTCACAGTTCGACGTAGCCGATGATACACTGGAGACGTTGGTACTGGAGGCGAAGGCAGAAGACCCGGAGGTCGAGGTCGTTGACCCCAACTCGGTGTTTGAGATCGCGGCGCGTGGGGATGATGAGACTTTAAGTTTACTATTGAAGGTAAGTTGTTGATTGTAGAATAGGAGGTGAAATACTGTCTCCGATGAAAAGTATCACGTTGTCACAATGTTTTTTGGTAAATCACAATGTGCAAAATGCATTAGGTAGTCTTTTGTAGCTGCGTCTATTTGTAAACTTCCGTAAGATTCTAAACGGGAGACAAATTGTATTATTTCACGCCCACATTTTCGTTAAATTATCATATTAGGTTAGGTTTGGTTAGGTCGGATTAGGTTTCATGTTAGAGTAGTTTAGGATAGATTAGATAAAATTTTGCGAAAATGAGGGCGTAAAATATTTGTTTGTCTCTCGTTTGGAATCCTCCTTTCATCAACTACTAGCTTTTGCCCGCGGCTCCGCTCGCGTTAATTTCGGGGTAGCACAGAAGAGATAGCTCATCCCATATACCAATTTATAGCTTTCTACATATAAAATTGCGGTATTCTCCACAAACTTCCACCTCTCACTTTAGTGAAATGGGGAGTTTTGAAGAGACAAAAAGTAGCCTATGTCACTCTCCATCCCTTCAACTATCTCCACCCAAAAATCACGTCACTACGTCGCTTCGTTTAGCCGTGAAAGACTGATAAACAAACAAAGTAAACAAACACACTTTCCCATTTATAATATTAGTATGGATTTTAATTTATATCCCGTGTGGTGCCGGGTTAGAATAGCACCTCCCCCTTTCTTCCCGTGGGTGTCGTAAGAGTCGGCTCTGGGAAAGGGTTAGTGTATTGTGGGCGATGGGCTAGCAATCTGTCACTGCAGTATCACGTTTGATCATCTGGTTGCTCTGAAATCGCTAAACGTGGCACTGGATTTTTGAATTCATGTGCTCTGCCTACCCCTCTCGGGAATACAGGCGGAGGATATGTATGTATGTGTATTTTAATTTTGCGCGCTATTCGAGGGCGTTTTAGTAAATAGTAAAAAGACAATTAATCTTCTTTGACGAATCAAAGCTGAAGAGTTTGTTTGTTTGAACGCGCTAATCTCAGGAACTATCGGTTCGAACTGAAAAATTATTTGTGTGTTGGTTAGACCATTTATTGAGGAAGGCTTTAGACTATATAACATCACGCAGCGACTAATAGGAGCGAAGAAAATATTGGAAAATGTGGAAAAAACGGGGGGGAATAGCATGGGAATAGTCACTCATCCACGCGGACGGAGTCGCGGGCACAGCTAGTTATTCATAAACCAACAATGTATCAAAACATCTAAACATCCAAATAGGTTTTATGTGGCCAAGTGGCTAGCTGGCTGGTGATAATATGCCGTAAATAATGTCAAAATTTGTCAGTTCAGTATAAATTTTGACAGCCGCGTATCTTAGGGAATAAGGGTTAATTTATTAACGAAATGTAAGTAACTTTCGCCGTAACGACATTAGTGCTGAATAATATAAAGTACCTATTTTACTCGCAAAAAAGCGGGAGACGTATGAAAATCAGCGGCGCTTCCGTCGTTCTTGAGCTAAATAGAGAAGGTTTTAATAAAAACGCGTAAGATGTATGAAATATTGCGGCGCTTACTGTTTTTTGGAGTTGAAAAATTTGTATGGGAGAACGATTTTTTAGTTTTTTAGTATGTTACACTATTTTTTTCCACACTTTCTCATCTTACAAACCTTCCCTGAACTTCAACGAACATTTAAAAAAAAGAATTGGCCAAATCGGTTAGTGCGTTCTGGAGGTATTTCGTCAGGAAGGAAAACACGACTTATTTTTATATAGTAGATAACAGATTTAGGTGAGATTAGGTTGTGCTCTGTTAGATTGAATTAAATTTTGCGACTTTTGTCTCTTGCATATTTATGTTTACGCGGGACTTCACGGTATTTTTTAATTACTTCTCGACGTTTCGGCCGCGTTACAGCGACCGTGGTCACGAGTTGACTGAAGCGGAGCTCGACGTTTGTTTGGCAGCCCGGGTCCTTCGAACTACCCGCACTTGATTTTCATCAGTAACGTCTCCCCGAACTACCCGCGTTTCACTGATATTGTCCACCGTTCCAAATAACTAAAAAATACCGTGATTAAGTCCCGCATAAACATAAATATGTGTGAGAATCACGAATGTTTAAAACAGTATTTTGTCTCTTGTTTGGAATCCTACGCTGTGTTAGTTTCCGGTGACATAATATATTCGTATTTTCTTCTCAAAGACATCCAGAGCTAGCGCTGATCACAGACGCCACCGCTAGGGCAGGCCGGGCGCAGGCCACTAAACGGCTGTCTGAACTAAGCTGTTGCGCGCTCTAAGCTATTTTTTTTACTGTATTAGGTTAGGTTAGATTCTTTTTGGTTTGATAAGATTTTTTCGTGTTAGATAACATGAAATTTTGCGAAAACGTAGGCGTAAAAAAAAAGACTCTCGATTGGAATCTTATGAAACTTACGAGAATCTTAGGAGAAATCTTATGGATTTTGTTATTCTTTCGGTAACATGTACTTTTTTCCAGCGTCATCCGGAGTTAGCGTTGATCACAGACGCCAGTGGAGGTACGGCGCTCCATGCGGCCGCTAGGGCAGGCCGGGCCTCGGGCTGCGCGGCGCTGCTGCGGGCCGGCGCGGCGCCCGACGCGCCCGACGCGGACGGCTGGAGCGCGCTGCGGGCCGCCGCCTGGGCCGGACACACCGAGGTGGGTCTGATAGACCGGGGGAGGACACGTCGAGGTAGGACACGCTACGAGAGGACACGTTGAAGAAGGACATATCGAGGTGGGACATTGTCTAGACTAGGCACGCCGAAATAGGACACTCTAGACTGGACACATCGAGGTAAGACGCTCCCGAGGTTGGACACGCCGAGGTAAGACACTCCCGAGGTTAGACATACCGAGGTAGGGCACACCGAGGTAGGGCACACCGAGGTAGGGCACACCGAGGTAGGTCACACCGAGATAGGACACACCGGGGTAGGACACACCGGGATAGGCCACCGTCTAGGCTGGACACACCGAGGTAGGACACGTCAAGGTAGGCCACACCGGGGTAGGTCGGATATACCGAGGTAGGCGTATCCTCCTGGATCCCCCGGTCCTCACTTGAGGACATAACATTCAAAAAAATCTGAAGTCTAATGTCAAACCGTCTTAACAAGTTTACACGCATAGTAGGTTTCCGAACGCACTTGTCAACTTAAAAAAATAAACACCGAGTCACAGACGCCCAATCAGCGAAAAGTGCGGCTTTGACATCGGACGCTGCCGGCCATACCATGCCTCGCGGTTAGTAAATCTAAAGTTATCTCAATGCATTGTTAATTATATATTTTTGTTTTGTTTTTATTAGTACACTTTTGGTGTATTTCATATGTTAGTAAGTGCATTTCTTGCTTGTAATTAGAAAAAAAAAGTTTTATGTATCTCTGAAGTTAATGTACTCGTGCGAGTACAAGAGGACGATATTAGTTTGTTAATGTTCTCGTACGAGTACAAAGGGTCTCAATCCTGTGAGTTGTTTTATCTTTCGTTAAAATTAATTTTGTTTTAATTTCAGTTTTCAGGCTTGAAGAACTGTGAAATAGAGGAGTTTCTTAATTTCGATGAATCCGACGGCCTTTCCGAAGGCGAAGATGTTTATAATAATATGTGTTGTTCGTTTTTGTTACTATTTTTCATAATTCTCACCTTCGGTGAAACAAGGGCACAATTGTTGGAAAATTCAAAAATTTGTTAAGTAAACACATACGTAAAGGAAAAGTTTTGGATCATTTGAGGATACTTAACTCATTTTTTGGATTTTTCAACAATAATGTGCCCTTGTTTCACCGAAGGTGCGAATTGTTGATCCTGTTACCTGTAAACCAATGTATAATCGGTATAAATAAGTATTTTCGTAAGTTAATAGGTACGTAAGTAATGTTAATTCTTTGTGATATCATTATTGCTATTTATGTGATACTTAATTAATCGGAGTAAGTACAAATCAGGAGTTTTTGTGAGTTTATACTCAAATAAAGTTGATTTTTCTTGTATTTTGATTTATTTAATACTGTTCTCGAGTGAGGTCAAAGTCCTTGTGTACTCGTCTGAGGACATAGTGAAAAATCGAGGGGAAAACTCCAGGATTTTTTTTATTAATTTTCCGACAGTAAGGGGTATGTACTTAATACATTTTATGGAAAAAATAATAGTTTTGACAAAATTTGTATCTCCAGGATCCAGGAGGGTATACCTACTGTCAAGCCTAATTCTGATCCCTCGCAAAATGTCGCAATTAACAAAATATTGATTCCAACTTTCTCTCTACGAACTTTGGTCCCCAGGCATAACATCTGCCTGGAGAGAGATCTCTCTATTGGAGTCTTTCCCGCATTACGTAAACCTATGATAAGTTTACATTTTAATATATTTTATTTTGTTGCAGGTGGTGGAAGTTTTGCTCGAGTTCGGATGCGACGTGGACTGTGTAGACGCCGACAACAGAACCGCTTTGAGGTAAAACTGGATTCGCAATTTCGTTATCGTTGTTTGAAAATGACAATAATAAGAACTCAAGGATTCAGAGGAATCATTTGGGTTAAAAATATGTAATTCTAACTATTTCGTTAGTTAGATTTTGTAAAAATATGAGATACGAGGTTTTTAGTTAAACAGAAAACTAAACATTGACAAAGTTATAGACCATCAAACTTCCGGAGTGGGGGCTTGTGATGTTGCGCGGTAAAAATTTTACCGAGGCGTGACGTCACGCGAAACTTTCAAGTGGTGTATTATCGTCATTTTTCGTTCGTCAAATAAAAGAAAAATCATGTGTACAATATTTTTTGGTTATCTATCTGACGGACTAGTTTTTAGGGTTCCGTACCCAAAGGGTGAAAACGGGACCCTATTATTGAGACTTCGCTGTCTGTCCGTCTGTCACCACTGTCACCAGGCTGTATCTCAGGAACGGTAAGAGGCAATTAAAATTTTTCAGAGATGATGTATTTCTGTTGCCGCTAAAACAGCAAATACTAAAAACAAAATAATAATAATTAAGGGGGCTCCCAAACAGAAAACGCGTTTTTTTTTGCTTCTTTTGGTACTGTACGGAACCCTTATGCGCGAGCCCGACTCGCACTTGTTGATTTATTTATTACTAGCTGTGTCCGTGACTTCGTCTGCGTGAAATAGTGACTAATTTTCCCCGTTTTTCTCCACATTTTCCTATGTTTCTTTGGTCTTATTAGTCGCAGCGTGATGTTGTATAGCCTAAACTAAATCCTTCCTCGATATATGGTCTATCCAATAAAAAAAGAATTTTTCAATTCGAACCAGTAGTTGCTGAGATTAAAACTCTTCAGCTTTATAATATTAAGTATTATAATATTAGTATAGATAATAAATGAATGGCCTCTTGTTTCCCAGGGCGGCGGCATGGTCGGGCCACGAGGCCGTGGTCCACCGGCTGCTGGCGGCCGGCGCCGCGCCCGACGCGGCCGACGCGGAGGGCCGCACGCCGCTCATCGCCGCCGCCTACATGGGGCATGCGGACATCGTGCGCGCGCTGCTCGATGCGGGGGCTAGCATCGACCATGCGGATGAGGATGGTAAGTTTTCAAAACTAAGCGGGGAAAAAAAAATTGGCTGCTATCCAGAAACTGGACGGGAACGGTCGTTAAAAAAAGCCTGAGTCACTAAAAAAAACCGGCCGCCACCATAAACTAGCAGTCAGGTAGTAATTTAAAAAACAAAAGCGGTCGGGGTCAATGACACTGGGCATGCGCACATCGTGCGCGCGCTGCTCGATGCGGGGACCAGCATCGACCATGCGGACGAGGATGGTAAGCCTTAGTCTGTTAAACGAAAAAAAAAAAATGGTTGCTAGCATCGATTAAGCGACCGAGGACGGTCAGTGTTAAAAAAAGCGGCCGCCAACATCGACCAACCCAACGAGGATGTAAAAAATAGTCTAGAGTCACTAAAAGAACCGGCCGCCATCATGAACTAGCCGTCAGTTAATAACTAAAAAACAAACGCGGTCGGGGTCAGTGACACTGAGTCTATTAAAAGCCGTGTGCGGCCGACGCGGAGGGCCGCACGCCGCTCATCGCAGCCGCGTACATGGGGCATGCGGACATCGTGCGCGCGCTGCTCGATGCGGGGGCTAGCATCGACCATGCGGATGAAGATGGCAAGTGGAAAAAAAAATTGGTCGCCTACATCGATTAAGCGACCGAGCACAAGTGCTAAAAAAAACGAAAGCTACTATCTACTCCACAGTCATTTAGTGACTAAAAACAATAAGTGGACGATTACGGTGACACTGAGGCAATAAAAAAAATGGTCGCTGGCATCTACTACGCGAAGGTTTAGTGACTACAGGAGGATCATTGCCACTAAATGTCGCTAAATTGCCACTAAAGTCACTAAAAATACCGGACGACAGAGTAAACTACTCGGGCAGTTAGTAATTTAAAAAACAAAAGCGGTCGGGGTCGAAGACACCGAGTCTAATCGGCGGCCGACGCGGAGGGCCGCACGCCGCTCATCGCCGCCGCGTACATGGGGCATGCGGACATAGTACGAGCTCTGCTCGATGCGAGGGACAGCATCGACCATGCGGATGAAGATGGTAAGTAATTTGCATTAAAAAAAAAAAATTGGTCGCCATTGTTGACTACGCTAGCGTGGATGGTCGGTGAGACTTAAGTAACTAAAGAAAATGGACGCTAACATCTACCAACTTGACGGGAACGGACGTAAAAAAAATTAAAAAGTCACTAAAAACAACGGACGCCATCATAAACTACACGGATGGTGAGGCTGAGCCACTAAAATAAAATGGTCGCTAACATCTGCCAATCGAACGGGGACGGTCACTAAAAACAACGGACGCCATCATGAATTACATACACGGACGGTGAGGCTGAGTTACTAAAACTAAAATGGCCGCCAGTATCTGCTACTCGGGCAGTTAGTAATTTAAAAAACAAAAGCGGGCGAGGTCAGTGACACTGAGTCTATTAAAAGCCGTGTGCGGCCGACGCGGAGGGCCGCACGCCGCTCATCGCAGCCGCGTACATGGGGCATGCGGACATAGTACGTGCTCTGCTCGATGCGGGGGCTAGCATCGACCATGCGGATGAAGATGGTAAGTTTTCAAAACGAAGCGGGAAAAAAAATGGTCTCTAGCATCTACTAAGCGATCGAGAACGGTTACTAAAAGGTCAATAAAAGTGAGTCACTAAAAACAACGGACGCCATCATAAACTACACGGACGGTTAGTGACTAAAGGGAGATGGTCACTCTGCCACTATCCTGAATCGCTAAATTGCCACTATCCTGAGTCGCTAAATTGCCACTATCCTGAGTCGCTAAATTGCCACTATCCTGAGTCGCTAAATTGCCACTATCCTGAATCGCTAAATTGCCACTATCCTGAGTCGCTAAATTGCCACTATCCTGAGTCGCTAAATTGCCACTATCCTGAGTCGCTAAAATAAAATGGTCGCTAACATCTGCCAATCGAACGGGGACGGTCACTAAAAACAACGGACGCCATCATGAATTACATACACGGACGGTGAGGCTGAGTTACTAAAACTAAAATGGCCGCCAGTATCTGCTACTCGGGCAGTTAGTAATTTAAAAAACAAAAGCGGTTGGGGTCAGTGACCCTGAGTCTATTAAAAGCCGTGCGCGGCCGCACATAGAGGTATTTGTGCGATCTACGCGGCCAAAATTATTTTTTTGCTTAATTGGTATCTAAACATAGTAAATAAATAAAAAATCATTTAACTTTTTTTTAAATACATTTTATTAACAAAAAAAAAACAAAATTACAAAAAAAAAACATTATTTTTGTGCAAAAAGTGACAAACGAGACGTCAAAAAAAATGTTTTTTGCATAATTGGTATCTAAACATAGTAAATAAATAAAAAGTGATTTAATGTTTTTTTTATATATTTTATAAACAAAAAAAAACATTATTTTTGTGCAAGAGGTGACAAACTAACACGTTAAAATATTTTTTTTGCTTAATTGGTATCTAAACATAGTAAATAAATAAAAAATATATTTTTTAAATATATTTTATTAACAAAAAAAAACAAAAGTAGAAAAAAAGCATTATTTTTGTGCAAGAGGTGACAAAATTTCAGGTAATTGACAAGAAACAACGCCTAAAGGTTATATTTCTTCATCCCTGTCGCTGTCTGATGAATTGTCAGATGTATTGGGTTTTGCAGATTCGAACATAGCTACTGTTTCGGGTAAAAAATGCTTTTGCTCTCTTTTTTTAACATTTCGCATGCTACTTAGCAAATGATCTGAACTGAGCAAGAGGCGATTTAAAATATCCTGCTTACAGTTTTCTCTGGAAAATTTCCTCCCAAAATCTTGACGATAACTTCTAAAATGCTTGTTACGAGCCTCAGCTGCTTCCTCCGAAAGTTGTCCGATTGGCATTTTTGGGAACTCTCAACAACAGGTATTTCAAAGGTGTCTTCCAGCCAAGTTTTGTTGTATTTTATAAAATTGTCTTCTTTGTTGTGAGCTTTAGTCCACCTTCTTTTTATTTCTGATCTGAATTGAGAAAAAATACGTCTTAAATTAACAATTTGGTCTTCTTTAAAACATTTACACGAGAAAAGTTGGTCTTTTAGATAATTCAATTTGGCATCTAAATTAGGCAAATTTTCATTTTTCATGCGATTAAACAAGTATTGTCGAATCACAACTCTTACTCCTGAAGCACCCGCTGAACCTAAAACAAACAAATACGGTGTTAAAATGGCCGACAAACATTTCGTAATTTATACGAAATTTCGCTAACTATCTTTAATACCTCAAAACTGCATCTATCCGGATCTATCCGGACCCGATTTTGCTTGTAGTTATTAGTAAAAAGATCAAATAATAGCCTATAATAAAAATTATTGCCGGATCTACCCCGATACATAACTAAAAACACTAGTAAAAAATATATTCAAGGAATTTACGATACGGCATTAGTCAGATTGTTTTCCTCTCTAATAAAAATGTTTTGTAGTCAACTATGACTTTATTAACATGTATTTTATAAGTTTCTTACCTTGTCCTTCAGAATCCATCACTTTCAGTATGTAAAAAGAACTTGATAACATAAAAATTCACTCCGTAACTTTAGCGTTAGAATAGAGCGCCGAGAACAACAAGTGCACTACGTGAAACGGTTAGATTCCGACTGAAGCTACGGGCGCGGGGTGGGAGGTAGCAGGTAGAAAAGGTGGGGGTATTATAGCCAGATCCCTGCTTTGTTCGAAGAACTCGTTTTTGTGAGGATTATTATTATTTTGATTTTGGGACTTTTGGCCGCGTAGATCGTGCAAATACCTGTATGTGCATCGCCCACAATACACTAACCCTTTCCCAGAGTCGATTCTTACGACACCCACCGGAAGAAAGGGGGAGGTGCTATTCTAACGCGGGCAACGCGGCACCACACGGGAAACCGTTATTTGTATCGACTCAAAAACACCAAAACACTCACGATTGATGCATGGTAGCCCCCGTAAATAATTATGTTATTATATTTTTAGTATTTGTTGGTGTCCCCCGTCTTATATCTTTACTTGACTATATCTAGTATATCTGTATATCTTTGCCTAGACTATATCTAGTGTATCTGAAAGACTAGACAAGTATATTGGTTGTTTCCTCGACGCTGAAGGTCGTAATTCTATACTAATAACCGCCCACGCTAACAATAGAACCGTTGTAGGGTAAAAGTGCCTGTACACGACTCTATCGCAAGGCCATCACAGGGTACGTCCACCTGAGATGGACACATACCCTGGGTTCGACAAAGGACACAAAAGCATTAGCATATTTTTTTAATAGCATTTGGACTAAGAATAGTTGTAATAAATGTTGTTCGTAAATAGCTCAATTTGTGCTCATTTCTGTAAAAAAAAATGTATCATCACCATCATCATCATCATCATCAGCCTATATACGTCCCACTGCAGGGCACAGGCCTCCTCTCAGTGTGAGAGGGCTTGGGCTATAGTTTCCACGCGGGCCCCGTGCGGATTGGGAACTACACACACAACGTTGAATTACTTCGTCGCTGTATGAAGGTTTCCTCACGATGTTTTCCTTCACCGAATAGCTCGTGATAAATATCAAATTCGATATCGCACATAAATTCCGAAAAATTCAGAGGTGCGAGCCCGGGGTTTGAACCCACGACCCTCTGCTTGAGAGGCCACAGGTCGAACCGCTGGGCTACCACGGCTTAACCCATTCTTGGTCACTGTGCCAATTTGGGAACACTTAAAATTAAGGGAAAAATTTAAATTGTTGACGCTAAATGTAATATGATTGGGTACAGTTTTATAATAATAAATAAATCTCCACCTTGTCGACAATAACGTCGCTCCAAACTCTACCGAAAAGGTGAGAAAACTCGCAAAAATGCCTAAAAAAAAAAATTTTTTTTTTCTCATTTCCTAATTCCTTTTATCCTCTTTAATTATAAAATCAACAAATTTTTGATGAATCTCTGCTAGTTTCATTTTGACCATTAATGGGTTAATAAACGTACATTTGTTTGAAATAACCTCGTAGAGGTTCAAAACGCGCGCAAACAAGTGTGACGGTGGTGTCACCCGAGTGACCACTTTGTGTGACACAAACGTAGCTATAGTTATGTCATGGTTGAAATAGTTTTGTTAGAAGTTCACTAACCCATTCTTTACCGTTGACACACATAAGCGTCGAAATTGTATGAAATAGTAGGTGTTGGAGGAATATACATACATACATACATACATATATACATACATACATACAATAACGCCTGTTTCCCAAACGGGGTAGGCAGAGCACACAAAACGCTACATAGACAAAACGATGACTATTTCACGTTTTGTAGCCACTTCTAGTATAATATTTTTTAGGTTTTGAGGCGGCAGGTACAATAGTGACAGGTTGCTAGCCTATCACCTATAACATATCTAAACCTATTTCCTTAGTCGCCTCTTACGACATCCACGGAAGAAATGGAGAGGTGTTATTCTAAACCCGACACCACACGGAAACACGTTACATAAGTATTCAAAAACGATCTATATTGATCGGTAGGGCTAATGCCCATTAAGGATCCTGACATACCTCTTTTGCTTCATCCACATTCATTAGTCTTTTCATACATGCTCGTCGATTTCGGGTACTCTTGACCTGACCTGTTTCTAAAACGTCCGCGATTTGGTCACGGAACGTCCGTCTAGGTCTTCCCCTCCCAACACATCCATTCACACAAAAAACAGATAACTATAATAGTGACAGGTTGCTAGCCTGTCGCCTAACGCACACCTAAACCCATCCTTAGTCTCTTACGACATCTACGGAAGAAACGGCGAGGTGTTATTCTACCCCGACACACAGGGCAACTCTTAGATACCGCGAAAATGGTTTAAAATGTTTTCATACAAGGGTAAGGGTCAACCATAGGCGGTCGTACCCTGCCTTTTAACTCCTATTAAACGCAATACAAGGTAATGGTGTCTGTTGTTGACTGATTGAGGCATTATTATACCCTTGGTAATGGCCTTTCATTTTTGACGAAGACAATTAGGGACGAAAAATATGTTATTTCTTCTCGACAAAAAGCTATTAACTTTATTAACTAAGTATATTACATACATACTATCACGCCTGTATTCCCAAACGGGGTAGGCAGAGCACACAAAACGCTACATAGACAAAAAGATGACTATTTCACGTTTTGTAGCCACTTCTAGCATAATATTTTTTAGGTTTTGAGGTGGCAGGTACAATAGTGACGGGTTGCTAGCCTGTCGCCTAAAATAACCTTAACCTATGTCCTTAGTCGCCTCTTACGACATCCACGGAAGATTACGACATACACCAATCACCTAGACCCAAACTAGGCAATATAAAGCCTGTGCTAAGGGTATCATCGCGATCGGGGATTGTTGAGCCACTTACCTATGTTTGTAACTTGGTCGTGTAATGCTTATCCAATAGCTGTCATCTAGTCGGTCACATCGGCCATTGATTACACGTCTAAATTGCGAACAGTGGCAAGTGGCTCAACAATCCCGGTTTGTGACTGTACTAGACAACGGATAAACTTACTTGTAGAGATAAACATCCAAGACTCGAAAGTGAACATTCGTGTTCATCATACAAACTTCAGCCCCGACCGGGGATCGAACCCGCGACCTTAGGCTGATTTCACAGCTGTCCGGGAGACCCGTACGGGCTGTTGCTACGGGCGCCCGGAGCGGGAGCACAAATGAGGAACTAGAGCATCGTTTCACAGCGACCCAGACTGGTGAACGGGACCCGCGTCGCTGTGAAACGATGCTCTAGTTCCTCATTTGTGCTCCCGCTCCGCCCGTAGCAACACCCCGTACCGGTCTCCCGGACAGCTGTGAAATCAGCCTCAAGCATCGATGTCAGGTCTAACCACTGGGCTAACCGGCCGTCCGGGTGTCACTATCACAAGCGTATGCAGTCGTTCATGTTTACAATAAACTATAAACAAGTAAACAGTTGAATAAACAAACAATAAAACACAATTCCCGGCGTCAAACGTGACAAGATTTTCAGTAGCGGTGATAAGTTCGCGCATCGATCTTCCGAAGAAAAAGCAAGCGTATTATGCTGGAGCTACACTAACGAGAAATACCATTAATTTTCCCGATAATGGACGTTAACCGTAGGTGTAGCCACTGTAGGCGAGTGGACTGTAATGCATGATTTTTGATTTCCACCAAACGGCCGGAATCGGAAAGAATTTTATGGTCTTTAAACGATACTGAACCTTACGGTCACTGTGTTTAAGTCTACATTACCAAGCAGCGTACAAAAGATAGGTGACGTACGTCGCCCGCGACCTCGGAAAACAAAAATAAGGTAATGTAGACTTAAACACAGTGACCGTAAGGTTCAGTATCGTTTAAAGACCGTAAAATTCTTTCCGATTCCGGCCGTTTGGTGAAAATCATGCATAAGGGCTTTGAGCGCTGGTTCTTGTGGGATTTAATTATTATTGGGAGAAAACGAAAAGACATGACATGTTTTAAACATTGTTGTATGCAGGAAAGTAGAAACGTGTGTATATCGTTCATTCACCATAAATAGGAACAGGAAATCGAACGAATGGTTTATACATAATCGTTGTTGGTGTTGCCAACAGCCACTTCTTAACGCGATAATTTTGACAACGGCGTTAACATTGCCGTTTGGAGTTAGGCGATAGCTCAAGTGGCGGTACATCAAAGAGATCAACGCAAGAATTGATGCGATAAAGCAGCCACACACGTATTGTCTTACTTGAATTGAAGTAAATTCAACGCAGTTTTTATCGCCAATAATGAGCATTCATGTTGACCGTTGAAGTGTAGCCAGTAAAAATTATCGCAATAATTATCGAGATAATGGGCATTGAAAACGTTAGTGTGGCCCCAGCATAAGGGTGAGGCCAAATGAGCGTAATTTTGTACTTTTTTTTGTAATTTAGTACTACATTAGATCCTTATCCATGAAATTGGCTTTTTTTTGTGCTTCTAACTATCACAACTTCCATAACATAAAAGACATTACACAATATTACAATAGTACATTGAGTAACTAGGGGAGGAAATGGAACATTATTAACGAGAGGCTGTTAGAAGCCCGACGCCGCAGGCGGAGGGCTTTTATGACTCGAGTTTATAATGTCCTTTACTCCCCGTGTTACACACAATGTTTTTCATCACATTTGCGAGGAAAAACTAAAAATAGAAAATGCATGACATCACGTCACCGCGCCGCGCTATACCGTTTGCGCTGTCACTGCTGTCAGTGCGTTTAGGTCTATTGTCACTTTTTTCATCATTTTCCACAGACAAGAACTATGTTTCGCACAGAATGCGAATGGTCAACAGCCAGATTCTGCCAAAAAGGTTCAAACAAATTTACGAAAAAAGCATATTAAAAAACGCGTTGACATACATCCAAAGTATTAAATTAATACAGTTTCATAATGCATGTATACATTAATTTTGCATTTAAAAGTTGGTCCTTAAGTTTTAATAGCAGAATTTTTATTTTTACATTTGTAACCTCCTTAGTCTGAACTTACGTACCTATACTAACTTTTGCAATTTTTAAAACTAAACTTTACCTCCCATAGGATGTAATGATAACTCCCGCGGTTACAATTTAGGCCTTTGTACTAAAGGACACGCTCTTGTAATAACACCATTGACGAGCAAGTGTGTTGAAAAAGATTTTGTCTTCATCGTTCTAATTTTAACTGTTATAAATCCAAAGCATGTATTAAATAAAACTACAACAAAATATTTTGAAAATCAAGTTCATTTATGTTTCCAGAATTTTGTATGTAATTTGGTTGCAATAATTAATTAATCCATTTCTTTTATTAAAATTTATTCTCATTAGTTTATAAGTGTCTAACATGGACATAAGTTTTAATACTTGGTTGCAAATTAAGTGGAGGTTTCTCCACATTTCGTATGGAAAACGCAAGTGTTACAATCTACATACAAAACGCCTGTTTCACAGGTAAGGACCCAATGCACAAGTCAACTCGCGCGCGAGATAATCTACCTATAATTTTCTGAAGTCTCTACGTCTCTAGTTAGACAGTGACAGGTATAGTCTATCTCGCGCGTATCTCTACTCGTGCTAAGGCGGCGGGAAACCTTCGTGCGCGAGTCCGACTCGCACTTGGCCGTTTTTAGGGTTCCGTACCCAAAGGGTAAAAACGGGACCCTGTTACTGAGAATTCGCTGTCTGTCTGTCCGTCTGTCACCAGGCTGTATCTCACGAACCGTGACAGCTAGAGACTTGAAATTTTCACAGATGATGTATTTCTGTTGCCGCTATAACAACAAATACTAAAATCAAAATATTAATAACTAGATTTCCGCCCGCGACTTCGTTCGCGTAAATTTCGGATTTTGGGGTCGTAAGTTTCTGAGCCTATTTATTACAAACAAACAAAGCTTTCCTCTTCATAATATTAGTGTAGATAATTGAGGAGGGCTCCCATAGAAAAAACGTGTTTTTTAAGATGTTTTTGGTACGGAACCCATCGTGCGCGAGTCCGACTCGCACTTGGCCGTTTTTACGTGTTTGACCATCACCCTCGCCCCCCCCCCCTTCTCTAGTGTTGCCTTAGTTCACTTAATTACAATCAGCAAATTGAAAAGAGCAATCGCCTTCCATTATATGAATTTCCCAAAAGACTATGCTTTCAACATAACAACATAATAACGAATGTTTATACAGCCGTCCAACACATTGACGTAATGTGTGCAATGCAATTCTCCACTCATTGTTCACGGTATTTAGTTTTGGCTCTTTGTTTTTATTTTACATACATACAATCACACCTGTACCCAAAGGGTGAAAACGGGACCCTATTACTGATACTTCGCTGTCCGTCTGTCACCAGGCTGTATCTCAAGAACCGTAAGAGCTAGGCATTTGAAATTTTTAGAGATTATATATTTCTGTTGCAGCTATAACAACAAATACTAAAATCAATAATAATAATTAAAGAGGTGTCCCAATTCTCCCATACAAGAAACATGATATGTTGGCCGTTTTTCGTGATCACCATTCTGCGATCTATATAAGAACCGTGATAGCTAGGCAGTTGAAATTTTCACAGATTACGTGTATGTATTGTCACTACAACAACAAATACTAAAAACAGAATAATAATAATTATAATTATTAATGGGGCTCACATAGAAAAGTCGCGTCTCTTTTGCTGTTTTGGTACGGAACCCTTCATGCGCGAGTCCGACTCGCACTTGGCCGGATTTTACCATTTGGCTAACCTTAAAAAGTGGACAAATACCCAGACAAAACTTTATCATTTGACTCGACCCTACCAAACCGAGCGTTGAATATAGTAGCATCTATTATAAATTCCAATTGGTTCAGATGATGTCATCGCTCCAGGGGCTATATGAACGAATGCTTAGTGCGCCGGCCGACCAATGACCTCTCTGCTAAGTATATTTTGTTTAGTGATTTGAACCCTCAGGTTGGAGGTAGGCAAATAAACTAATTTGTTTACTTTACTCGTTAGACTGTGAGACGCGCTATGGCGATCACTTCGGCCTCACAGTGTTATTTTCTAACGCACTTAAAATCTTTCACGTTTAACCATCTGGTTACCCTGAAATTGCTAAACGTGGCACTGGATTTTTGAATTCATGTGCTCTGCCTACCCCTCTTGGGAATACAGGCGTGAGGATATGTATGTAGGTA
The DNA here is from genome assembly GCA_005406045.1 of Adoxophyes honmai. Taxonomy (NCBI): domain Eukaryota; kingdom Metazoa; phylum Arthropoda; class Insecta; order Lepidoptera; family Tortricidae; genus Adoxophyes; species Adoxophyes honmai. Next base: position 138,638 of record BHDV01000767.1, read on the forward strand.
TGTATGTATGTGGAACGCACACGACGCGCAAAAATTCCGGCGCACAATGCATACAATCCACGCAGACTTTTTGTGCGCCGCAGACTCGATCGCACAAAAAGTCTGTCGTCTGCGCTGCGCCTATCTCGCGCGCGACTCGACAAGCGCCTTGCCATTTTAAACCGGTTGACAAAGTCGTGGTAAAAGTGGTAACTGAAACATATAATCATGGTTTTGTCCACGTAACTATTCGAGTGCTCTGCCTACCCCATTAGCGGACACGGGTGTGATGTTTACATTATGTTCGTCTAAAAATAACCTTGGTTGTGCGAATTGGACATTGAATCATTGTAAGTCACGTTTAGTGCTGTGGTTGCATTTAGTTTCTCGGAAGGACTAAAACAAGTAAAATAAATGGTTCCTGTATAGTTGCTGGATAGAATTACACACACATACATACATACAGTCACGCCTCTTTCCCACAGGGTAGACAGACACCACTTTGTTCCACATACTACGATCCTGACACACCTCTTTTGCTTCATCCACGTTCATTAGTCTCTTCATACTTGCTCGTCGATTTCGGAAACTTGACCTGACCTGTTTCTAAAACTTCCGCGATTTGGTCACGGAACGTCCGTCTAGGTCTTCCCCTCCCAACACACCCATTCACACTTCCAATATAAATCTGTTTAGTCAATCTTCTTTCACAGAATCTTCTCTTGCACAGAATTACACAGCGACTAAGGAAGTTTAGGTATGCTTTAGGCGACAGGCTAGCAACCTGTCACTATTATACCTCCATCTGTTTTCAAAGTGAGTTGTGAAGCGTGAAATAATCATAATCATGGTTTCGTCTATGTCATGTTTAATGTGCTCTGCTTCCCCTTTTGGGAACACTGGCGTGATTATAAATGTATGTATGTATGCTCATAAAGTAACATTTTTAATTTTCGGTCTCCCATTTAATCCCTCACAAAAATTAAAATTACACACATCAAAAATTCTGCTTGTTTTGTTTTTATGTTGACACTAGCTGTGCCCGCGACTTCGTCCATGTGGAATAGTTATGTTGGGCATTACTTACCTTTTTTTCGCAATAAAAGGACGTCCTTTCTCACGGTCTAAAGATTGTCTGTGCCAAATTTCATCAAAATCAGTTAAGAGGTTTAGGCAGGAAAGCGTAACAGACAGACAGACAGACAGACAGACAGACAGACAGACAGACAGACAGACAGACAGACAGAGTTACTTTCGCATTTATAATATTAATAGTATTTTTTCTTGTATAAATAAAGCTTATCTTCTTTTTTTAATGAAAGAAGACAAAGGAGCAAGCAGGTAATGTAAACTTCAACCACAACACAAGTGGTGTGCCAGGAACATTGACTGCCTGTGAAAAATGAATAGGTTCAACTCAAGCAATATCGGTGCTATAATCTGGTTCTATATCTTCATCATGCAAGGGAAGACAGTCCGTTTACTAGGTAACATACATACATACATATTCTCACGCCTGTATTCCCAAGAGGGGTAGGCAGAGCACATGAATCCAAAAATCCAGTGCCACATTTAGCAATTTCAGGGTAACCAGATGGTTAAACGTGATATTGCAGTGACAGGTTGCTAGCCCATCGCCCGCAATACACTAACCCTTTCCTAGAGTCGACTCTTACGACACCCACGGGAAGAAAGGGGGAGGTGCTATTCTAACCCGGCACCACACAGGGCATCATGGTGAGGATAAAAGAGAGATAATTATGCGAGTTAGGGCCGATTTTTCAATCACCAGATAAAACTTATCTGTCCGATAAATGTTGGCTGTCACTTTTCTTTTATATGACGCGAAAAAAGGATAGCAATATTTTTAACTGGCAGATAAATTTATCTGGTGATTGAAAAATCGGCCCTTACAACAATAGAACTTAGCTACAGGTAACTATTTAAACAACTCGTCAAAGCACTCCCCATGGTAGATGCCGTATGAAATGTAAAGAGAAGACATACCTATTCACAGTCTTTGGATCAACTGATTCAGAGAGTGGGATCATTGGCTGATCAAGAAGTCTCATGGCATTAAGCCAAACATAAAGTTACTGTATCCGGTATTTTTGGTTATTAAAAAAAAGGTGGGAAGAATGTTGCCATACTTCTAACAATAATGTGCATCAGCATTTGCAAGTCCAAGGATAAAATACAATGGATTCCTTCTCATGTAGGGTTATTAGGAAATGAGATAGTAGATAAGCTTGCTAAAGATGCTGTAATGGTTGGTTCTGTGCTAGATTTACTACCATATTCGAGTGAAGTGACGCCCAGGATTAAAAAAAAGTGCTTAGAAAAGTGGGAACACCATTTTGGCGAACAGTCAATAACTAAGGGTGTAGGAATCTGGTACAGAACAATCCAAGCCACTCCCTTGTGGGTGCCTTGGTTTGGCTCTGCCACTCTTGCTAGGAAAGTGTTAGTTTCTGCATTCAGAGTCCGGTCTGGACACATCCCCACAAACAAATTTCTCTGCATGATGGGTGTTAAACCATCGCCACTATGCATTAACTGTCAGAAGATTGAGGACCTAACACATGTATTGTTGGTATGCGTCCGTAATTCAGCCTTGAGAAGAAGAATTTTAGATAATTTGGGTTCAATGCACAACGGACAGATCAATGGTTGGCTTTCA